>JAMPIV010004851.1:402500-410035 GCA_024509875.1 Oreohelix idahoensis | reverse complement strand
TGGGACCTCAAGACGCAGCAATAGAGACCGCAGTCAGCGACTCATAGCTTGACTGCCTGCGTCAGGACCAGCGAACCAGAGCTGGTCAAGACCGCACTCCACCTCCACGTGGTGGTCCTGGAAACAGTCTGCAGCTGTGCAGGCTGGCTGAGCGAGCATGGATCGAAATGGGAAGGCAAACCCGGTCCTAAAAAATGCCGTGCAGAAGTCGGATGTGTCGACCGAAAGTTGCAGATATCACAGCTACGTTGTAAACAGACACAACGCAACCACCGTCCTTTTCAGGGCGAACGAAGAAGAAGAAGAAGAAGAACACGGAGGCTTACTAATATACTCTAATACAATAATCTTCAAACATAATCATGACAACATACATTAGTTAGATACATTTCAACGTGAGGACTCAACAATGTCTGCTCCCGGCACGTCCTTCACTTTTTCCCAATAGCAGTATCTAACTTTGGTAATGGGATTAAACATATTAAATTCATAAAGCATTCTTACCACAAATCAAGAAATATAAACAAATGACGCTGACTTTGCAAAGAAATGGCCTCAGTTTCTTCTGCTCCGTCCAGACTGTGAAATATTTATTTAGTTATTTAATTTACTTTTAAATTTATCACAGCTGTTCTCAGCGTATCTGAATAAAAAATACTGTTCAACTGGCAATGAATAGTGAAAGCGTTTTTGCTAATATTTAGTAGCACTGGCCAATCGAAAGCTTGCGACTACCAGAATTCAAATGCAGTTCTTGAAAAACAAAAGTAATTCCAAACATACTCTGCGTCTGGTAGTCGATTGGCCAGTCTGCTTTAGTTATGCCAATACAAAACGATGTTAGTTTTTGGTAACAATTTTCCTACCGCTACCCTCTCCTCCTATACTCTTGTTACCCAAGCGAATTTGAATTTACCTCACTGCCTCCCTTCTAAGCCGGTGTCCCCACTAACGTTATGAAAAAACAAGCAGGAACAACAGTCTGTCTGGTCGTGCGTCCGTAGACATTTAGTATTTTCTCAATAACTTGGCTAATACTGGGACTATCATATTATTTAAAACACATTCTTGCTCAGTGGACTCTAAGCTATACTACCATATGATTTTTATGATCAGTTTCATTATGGTTTTAGATTTTCAATTTTGTCACCGGTCATCGTCAAATACAAATTTTACACAAGACGGCCATCTTCCCCTCTCTTTCATCTCGCTAGCATGTATTTTTCAAATAACTAACTTGTTTTTGTTACGTCAGAAACATTACCGCGAGGAGGCAATGAAATTGTCTGCGTGTTTAGCCTCTGTTGGCTTTGTTCCAGCGTGTATATATGCATGGCGGACTGTCAAGCGAGGCGGGGTGTTGGCGTGGCGGGTTAAGAATTGGCGTTAATAATTTGTATTGTATCGTGTAACACTACCAAAACATGTAAGGATTACTACTAAATTTTGCGTTAAAGTTGACAGAATACGTTAATTCAGATAGTTATTTTGCGGCACACTTCCGCAAAATCGTTAATTATAAGTCTTGGCTGCAGAATGTATGCAGCAGATCTGGCAAAATGTTAAATATTGGTAGTACGTTTTCAAAACCGAAACTAAAACGCGTGTTAGATTTTTACCGTGGGATCGTTCTATAGGCTTTAGCACTGCACAAAAGGCAGCGTTGCTGGCGTGTGAGAGCATCACCGTCAGATACAATAGTGCGGGTTTATTTAGTATCATTTTATGACCAAAATCTTACTGAAATGAGCGATTATTCTTGCAGATTTTACTACAACATCTAGTGGAATTTGATGGAAAGGACAGAGCCTGTGTTCATTGTAGCGCCACTGGAAGGCAGCGGCGCAGATCATGCTTTGTGTGTACAGGATGCACAGGCAGATCCAACCTTTGTACAAAAAATTGCTTTGTAGCTTATCATAAGCAACAATGTATATAGGGTCTGCCTAGATATGAATAAGGTGAGTTAATAAAATATTCTTTTCCCTTTTCTGATATGTTTGATAGGGCTTACAATTTGAAATTTTCATTTTTTTAAATGCTAGGGACTTTTTTTCTGTTAAATTTTTTACTTAGGATTTAATTATAAAATAATGTTTATACACAGGCCCCCTAGTGTGAATATATTTAGAAGAAGTGATTTTTTGTGATTTCCTGTGGATTATGTGTTTTCCTATGGATTATATCTTCAGAAGAGGAGCAACTCGGCAAGGTAAGAATATATATATTTTTTCAAATTTATCTAGTGTTTCATCTGCGTCTTATTCAGCCTTCATTTAATTTTACATTTTACTAACTAATAATTTTTATTGATAATATAATATTTAAATTATGCACAAGATGCAGTTACTAACAATCATTCATGTGTAAATAATATTAGGCTATAACTCCCATCGTTCTGATGTAAAAACTGAAATTTCCTCTTTTTTACAACAATATGACCTGGTGTTGTAATTTGTGAAATTACCAATCTTCTGAGTGTTTATTGATTAAAAACTGATTGAACTTTGTTAGAATACTTCTGTTTGAGACATTCTTAAGCTTTAACCTTGGATATTCTCATGAGGAACAATTGTAGAAGAATTTTAATGAATACTTTTCCTCTAATTTTTCACCGGCTTCTTCTTTTGTCCTCCATTTTACCTTGAATAACTAAACATTTTTCAATGAAAGCTTTTATACTTGTAACACAAGAGTAAAGTACATCCAATTACCTTCAGTGTCATATATAACAACAAAGTTATTTATACATATGAACATTTAAAAAAGTTATTTCCAAACAACAACACACAGGGTTGACAATTTCCTCTTTTTTACAACAATATGACCTGGTGTTGTAATTTGTGAAATTAACAATCTTCTGAGTGTTTATTAATTAAAAACTGATTGAACTTTGTTAGAATACTTCTGTTTGAGACATTCTTAAACTTTACCCTTGGATATTCTCATGAGGAACAATTGTAGAAGAATTTTAATGAATACTTTTCCTCTAATTTTGCACCGGCTTCTTCTTTTGTCCTCCATTTTACCTTGAATAACTAATCATTTTTCAATGAAAGCTTTTATACTTGTAGCACAAAAGTAAAGTACATCCAATTACCTTCAGTTTCATATACAACAACAAAGTTATTTATGCATATGAACATTTATTTTAAATTTTTTCCAAACAACAACAATAAAAACGCACTGGGGTGGCAATTTTTGCTTGGGCCAAACCCACTTTTTTACTTGGGACTGAAAGAGGTAATTATCCTAATCTCTTCTTTTACAGATTTTATTTCTGCTGCAACTTTAGTGTCTGTGTTGGTGGCTTTTTCTTTCATATCTTGGATCACCATTTTGAATGGTGTACTTGTTATGATCGATTCTTTTAGTGCTTGTTTGGTTTGCTGGTACACTGGACACCCCTGAAACCTGGCACTGTGGTTTCCCTTGCAGTTGCTTCACGTTCTGTTTACATTCGCCTTTTTGTAATCGGCACCAGCCTTTGCATTTTCACACTGCGCAGCAGGGTGCATAACGGCACGGTACCTGCAAATTGTCTTGCCTTTGCAGCTGTTTCGGCCATGGCCAAATTTCATGCAGTTGGAGCGATGAAATACTGGGGGAATGTAAGCTTCTGTGTTTTTTTTAAGCTTTCCCAAATAGTAATGTCTTGGGGGGATTCCCTTCCTTCTGTCGTTATTACTACCACTGGGGTTACTATACTCCCTTTCACTGTTATTCTTTCCACGTGTACCAGCTTGAAATCTGGGTTCTGCTTGGACAGGTTATTTAAATCGTCCTCACCTGACAAGGTTGGGCTTATACCTTTTACCACACATCTTCTGGTATCTTTTCAAATTTATATTTGTACTGTTATGTTGTGGGCTAGTTGGATCAATTTTGGTTTTTCCTGCAGTTCTTGTAATAAAGTTTTTTTTTTTTCTGTTTCATTTAATGTTAGCAGTACTCCATTTTTTTGTATTTTGGCAATATATTTTTTATCAATTACTTTTTCCAGGATGACCAGGATTTTATCGTCTGGGAGAGATCTAAGCGTGGCTTCTGTTCCCGCTGTTTGTGCAATTTTAACTCTTTTCGGGGTTTCTTTTCGGGTGGAGTCTTCTTTGTTTTCTCCTCTTGATTTCTGACTTCTTTTGGTTGTGTTTTTCTGGTTGTCCTGATTTTCATCTTTTCTTCTTTTTGTTAGCTGCCCTGGTTCCTGAGTCTTCACCTTTGTTGTTTCTGCTTACTGTAGTTTTTATTTCTGAGCCTCTTTTCAGTTTTCCTTTATTGTCTCTATCCTGTCCTTTGTTTGTGTGTCTGACTTCAGGGCTCGTGTCCTGTTTTTTTCTGTCGGGTTTAATGTTTTGTCCTTTTCAGGTGTCCTGGCCCACGATTTTCATTCCCCGAACTGTGACCTGGTTATCGGTGGCATTGTCCCTGTCTTTTAATTTACTACTACTCTTTTTATTATGCGCTTGGTTTTGTATGAACTTTAATGTTTTGTCCTTAGTCTCACTGCTTTAATCTTAAGTTATGTATATCCTTGCTTTCTCCATTCTTTTTTCTTAAATTTTATAATATTATTATTTAAGAAACACTTTTAAACCTGTCAGGTAGATTTTATTGAACAGTTAAATATAGTTCGAATTTTGCCAAGTAAATTTAATATATTTGTTTTACTTAAATTATAGTTTGATGGTTGATTATCATTACTAGTAATCTATGTTTTTTGTTTTTTGTTTTATTTTTTCCTCACTAAAATTCCTAAATTATACAAATATTCAAAGCAATAGTTAAATAGTCCCCTAATATTAACTGCAATAATCTAATACTTAAAAGGAATTACAAATGAAATCACCACTTATCTTTATTATGTCTACCAAGATGGCTGCCAGATCTCCCTCAAGCAAGTGTCACGCGGTGCTTGGATCTATTTAATTTCTATTTTTTTCATTATTTTGCCCTAAAATTCCTGAGCTATGTTAATATTTCAAGCGATAATTAACTAGTCACTAATTACTTTATATTAAATGTAATAAGCTAATTCTTAAATCAAACTAAAAAGGAATCGCTACTTATCTTTATTATGTTTACCAAGCTGACTGCCGTATCTCCCAAAAGTGGGTCCACGTGGCGTTTTTAATAGAATTCCTAAGTTATAATAATATTTCTAGCTAACAATTACCTAGTTACCTGAAACTAACTGCAATAAGCTAATACTTAAGATAAATAAAAGCCTCGCTGGTGTAATGGTTACAACGTTGTACTAGCGACCAGGTTTTGAAGGTTCAAGCCCGGGCGTCGGCGCTTGAAGGAGTGTCAACGACCGGGATTTTGACTGAATAATCTGAACGGCTCCTGAGATAAACCCTCTGTGGATGGGAAGGAGCGAAGCTCCTGACCAGGATGGAAGGAAAGTCCTCAGGTTCCCCAGCCTCACAATGACATGTCATTGGGCCGAAGGGCTGAAAGCCCAAGTGCCACTGGTTAAGGAAAAAAACAGATAAATAAAAAATATATCAACTTATCTGAAAACCTGAGTAGTTCGATGAATTTCTCCCCAGTGTCTCGTCCTAAAAAGGACGTTTCAGCCTTGTGTAACTTGAGTTTCGCAAAAATACATCTGTCCGCTTCAGAAGTCGGAAGTCCAATGAGGACAAAAACCGGCAACAGTGCCAGGTTATATTTCAACTTTCGGCCCACTCACATTATTGTTACTATCTGACCAGTCTCCAATCTTAAGTGTTGTTTATAACATCTAGAATTGTCCAGTCAAGTTTATTCAGTCATGTGTTTTATGATGGGGCTTATCCCAACAATTTCCTCTGCGTATTTGAAAATATCATTTTAAAATTTAAACACATGGCCTTATCTTCCCTGTATGGCAATACTTCCGTTCTCGTAAGTAACCTTTCAAATTACGATTTGTAACATCTCCTGCAGATAGTTTAAACGCTAATTTGTCTATCCAAACGGTTTTATCTGTAAGAATTACATAGACAAGTCTGGCTTGAAGCAATTATCACCTGTCCTTCCTGTTGCATTATCCGTCCAAGTGCCTGAACGCGGTTGTAGTGAACAATGCCCACAGACGGGCATGCGTTACCAATACTTTCCGTTGACCGTCTGAAGTAAATGTGGTTTAACAACGTCAGCGATTACAATTAATCATTCAGGATGGTCAATTAGCCGTGAAATAACACTATTGCAGAATGAAAAGAGGTCAACAAATCTAAGATTCCGCGATGGGGCAAATCTGTGTGCGTAAGAAAAAAATAAATGGATAGTTGCAGAGAGAGAGAGAGAGAGAGAGAGAGAGAGAGAGAGAGAGAGAGAGACAGAGACAGAGACAGAGACAGACAGAGACAGAGAGAGAGAGAACGAACGAACGAACTTAATTTTCAAAGGGTTAAGAATTTGGCACGCAGGCCCGTCTGACATTCTGCCCTTCCTCTCTCTCTCATCATGTATACTATATCCTTTCATCCTCACATTTACTTTAAGCATAATTAAGGCATTTATCATTATAAAAGTAATATTACATTTGCAATAATCATCATAATTAAAGTACGTTTTTAAAATAAAATTTAAAATAAATAAATAAATAAAAAATAAATAAAAAAAAATAAATAAAAAAAAAAAAATAATAATAATGAATTTAAAAATAAAATAAATAAAAATAAACATTAAAAAAAACAAACAAAAAACAACAACAACAACAAGACATAAAAAATCGAATTCTTCGTACAGTAAATTAGTGATTTGAGACATATTCAGAAGTACCGTATGTTATAAGAACTCGTAAAATTTTCAAACGGTGTGCAACTGAATGACTCGGGGACTTTTTTTAGGTTCATCAAGATGGGGTGGGGTAAACAGTTACTTTCCTCGCTGTCTTTGCGTCCCAAACTCAAGACCAGAATCAGACTAGGTAGATAGCTAGATAGACATATACGAAAGCAATTAATTTGCGAAGGGTTGAAAATCGGGCACAATCCCCTCTTGCATTCTTCCTTCCTCTTGCTCATCGTTTATTACTGTTACTCAAACATTCTCCAGCGTACTGAAGAGAGAGAGAGAGAGAGAGAGAGAGAGAGAGAGAGAGAGAGAGAGAGAGAGAGAGAGAGAGAGAGAGAGAGAGAGAGAGAGAGAGAGAGAGAGAGAGAGAGAGAGAGAGAGAGAGAGAGAGAGAGAGAGAGAGAGAGAGAGAGAGAGAGAGAGAGAGAGAGAGAGAGAGAGAGAGAAAAGGCGAACACCAATTCTGTGACACGTGTGACAATGGTATAACTCGGAAAATAAGCGGAACCAAGAGGACAGAGGACGAAGCCAAAATTTAGAACAGTTATGCCTGGGTTATGAATGAAAAGTTTCTTTTTCTTCAATTACTATGCTTGGTAGGAGTAGACGATCATGACTCTCCATAACTTCCTGTCTGCTCTATTGTTTATCAGTTCTGTTGTGACTTCTTTACGTGATGCGATGTCAAAGCGTCATGTATCTTTTCTCTTTATCTATATATTTTTCCTTCAATCTTTCCTGTTGCCTCG
>JAMPIV010004851.1:0-397500 GCA_024509875.1 Oreohelix idahoensis | reverse complement strand
CATAAAAAATACAGGTAGTATAATTAAACTACAGGTTTTTACGTTGTGCCGACACAAATTATGTAGCCATATAATACCTTTCATGTATGTATTTTCTGTTGGGCATAGTTTTAAAGCCGCATTCCATAATACTTTTTCACTATCTCTAACAAAAGAGGAATGCCTGAAGTGTCGTTATAAACTAGCCCTGTCATTTAACTCAGACATCAGTCTTGGAATCGTGTTAGCGCTGGTACACATTCTTTTTAAAACATTTCTTAGCGCGCGTCTTGACAGAAACTAGGGTCTAGCGATTGCTCTTGCGTGTTACTGGCATCACTAGACAGCAGCATTCAGGCATGTCAGTTATTAAAACTCTTTCTATCACATGAGGTTTTAAAGTTTTAACTGGCGAATAAAAATAGTTACCAATTTTTCCACAGTTAACGTTGTTTTGTTTTTTGTTTTTTTAAATAGGCAATAAAGGTATATTATAAGAAAATATGGTTGAAATGAAGATAGTGGGTCATGTGTTCAATACTGCCTCATAAATAAATTCAGAGAGACTCAGTAATAAGGTGTTTGGGTTAGGGTTCCTAAACCCTAACCTTAATCCTAACCCTTACAACGTAGGCGACTTATTTCTATGACATCAAAGAACACGACCCATGTGCTTCAATTAAACAGAAAATATTTTGTAATATATATTTTTAATCGTTGTAAATTGCCTGAAGAACAGTGTTTTTAAAATGTGTTATGTCTTATAATATATGAAATCATAGAAGTGTGTTCTATCTATATCGTGTAAAGTACAGGCTTAACTCTTTAACTCCGGAACAACCTCAGAGCGTTGATCTGATTTGACACGTGTGCCGAAACAACTGTGAGCGTTGTTTTTAATATATCACGAAGTAAAATTACGGTACAGGGTGGGAAATAATTGCGGAGTCAAGGAGTTAAGAAAATCTGACTACCGAAACGGGCGCAATTGGAAGATTAATGTACCATGTCAAAACACACAGTCCGGTTAAGAGGAGACAAAGAGTTAAATTATGGGAGAAAGCAGAACAAGATTAACAATATTCAGGTTATTGTGTTTATCTACCTTCCGTACCAGCACTTTGAGATTTATGAGTGGCCCAAACATTTCAGGACATTGCTGTATACTGTAAAAAAAAAATGATATCAACATTTCAGGATATGGCTGTAATTTTATACATGGTTTAATGGTTGCTTACTACCGTAAACATGACACCACAATGACGTAAGACAAAGCTGTGTACCAATGGAGGCGTAACACATAGATATTTTTTAACCAAACCTATGTGTGTGTGTGCACATGTGCATGTGTTTTCTTTATATTGTGATGGAACCCCAAAAAAAAATAAGCAAAAGTTGTTTTAAAAAACATTTTGAAAGTTGAAAAAAGTACAGCGTCTTCGTTAACAGTATGTGGATACAGCAAACTAACATGACCCCCCCCCCCTCCCCCTCCCCCCCAAAAAACACACATTTGTTTGTGTTTTGTTGGGCTGTCCCTCTGTGGTAGAAGCATGTAGCCTATTTGTAATATTAGATCTTCTTTTGCTATATTTGATATAAATAAACAAACAACACACAAAGGTATGTTATCAGGCTCTCAGTGAGAAATAAAGAAGTAGAAGACCAGACAACAGAAAAACAACAGAAGTGATAGGCTTACTAGGATCGAACCAGGATCTTCCGAACGGCACCCACCGCCTAGCCATGGGGGCGATTCGCCACTATCCACTCTGCCAGCTCCGCATTACAATAAATAATGCTTCACTGACAGAGGTCTAGCGCGAACACCACGTGACCCGGATATGTACCATAGGACGACCCAGACTAATTATAGACGCAATCACTTCTGCAGTTCCATTATACAACAGTATAGGCCAGATTACACGTGACAAAGACCTTAACACTGTGTCCAGCAAATGATAGAAGAATGAGAATAAGTAAAGTATAGAATGTGGTTACTTGGTATTTTTATAAACACATAAACATATAAGGAGGGGAAACCTGAGGCCTGTAAACAGTAAATAAATAAACAAACAACACACAAAGGTCACGTGTTATCATGCTCTCAGTGAGAAATAAAGAAGTAGAATTTGATATATTCAAATTTGTATTTTTGAAAAAGATAAAAATCTCAAGATTTAGAAATGCTAAAAATACAGCAATTTGAGTCTATTTTTAGCCACCGTTCTTAAAAATCATGTGAGCTTTATTAACAGCTTGTGTATTTGTGATTTGCTGTTTTTATATAAATAAATCTGGCGAAGAGGGGGGGGGGGGTATGGGGACATATTTACATGTTTGGCAATCCACTGGGGGTCTGTAATCGTAAACAAGTTAAGAATCCCTGCTCTAGGGAGTGGCCAGCCCACAGGTTCATGTGTCTCAAGTGTCACCGTAGAGTTGTTTTTTTTTTTTTTTTTTTTAATACACTGCCTGCACTGACAGTTGAACCCACTCCTTGTTCGCAACTGACCTTTCACGTTTGTCCATTTTACGAACCTAAGGCCGTTATAAAAGTATAGATTTCGTTGTACCTAAAACTCACTGTTCTGAATTCTATTGCCCGCTGCATTTGTTTTCAGGCCAGCTCGAGGCTTTTTCGGCCGTTTTTCTAAGGCCGCTTACACACGAGCGTTTCTTGACGCGCGTTTCTCACGCGTGACGAATGAGGGAGTAAGGGATTTACAGGCTGCTCAGCCGAGCGAGACTGTCTGTAAATCCGTACTCTTTCATTCGTCACGCGTGAGAAACGCGCGTCAAGAAACGCTCGTGTGTAAGCGGCCTAAGTCTTGTGTTAAGCGTCCTTACTCTTGACTATCCCTTCAGGTCCAGTTGTTTCCGTAGATCCTCAATTGAGGCAGCCAGAAGACCTCTTGCGTCAACTTCTGCATTTCTGACTTTTGCTATGAACTCCTCGTGTCTCATTTCCATGACCAGATCATCAAGAAAAAATATACTGCTCTATCTGATCTGGATTTGTCGACACCTCCAGCACAGTTGTTTTATTTTGGTGATGAAGAGACTACAGCATCATGTGTAATCATTACTGAGACTTTCTGATGGTGTCAGGGTACGTTCCTAGCTCAGGTAAATCTACTGCCAACATCAAGAATAGTTAGTAAGCTTGTTTCTTTGTCTGAGTTTTGTTGACAGCCCTCTTAAGAAAGTATGCATTTGTAACATCAGATCTGGTATGCGAGATAATCAAATTAGTCTTATTAAAAAGTAATGTTATTAATCAAATTGTGAAATAAGCAAATAAAATTCATAAATATTTGTCCCTTCATTCATTTCCCTGTTCGCTCCATGTGGAACAGGAAGCCACTGGTACAGAGGTTTTCAAACTGTGCGTCGCGGCTCCCAGGGGCGTCGCGGCCCTCGGCTAAGGGCGTCGCGGTGGCTTGGGAAAAGTGTTGGGCTCGATATTATGAGCCAAGGTCCATCAATAAATATAGATCTTCGTAGGACGACATGTTTGCGCCGAGGTATTATTACATGTACCAATACGTGTCATTAGGTACTAGAAGTTATTGACAAATGCACCATAAAACTCCAGAACAGGTCTATGTTACGAACAGCTGATCACTAACTCTGATGTCATCATGGCGGATGCTGGTGTAAAATATGCACATTCAGAAGTCATTAATATCTTTTTGGGTACAATAGCTTATATAATATAAAGTATAGAGAGGAGCCGCGGTGATTTATGCACAGGTCAAGGGAGCCGCGGACCAAAAAAGTTTGAAAACCTCTACACTAGTACATCTGGTCTTCTTGCAGAAAGCCTGCACCAAACATTCATGTGAAGTGGTGATTTACGTAGTAATTAGTTGTACACGATGAAAGTGCCACTCCCATGCACAATCTCATATAAGTCGCCTCTTATTACAGTGATACGGGGATGAATATTTATATTAACCTTTACTTTTTCATTGTACGAGTACAACAAATTTAAGCACTCGCCATATAGGGATTTCTAAAGTGGTGGTCATGTACGTAAAAGCAATAACGCACTTAAAATATTTCGGTGTCACAGTGTTTAAATTTTATTTCAAACTTACTAGGAAAAGTTATACATTCTTCAAGTTACCCGAGTTTTTTCAATAATTTATCAGCTGAGTAGTTCATACCTAGAGCGTCGCCGCCCTCAGGCAGAAGTTTTGCGTTTTTAGAGACTTTGAGGGACGTTAATTTTTATAAGGAGACGGCAGGAGAGCGTGACGGACAGGGATGCTCAATATAGACGCCCCAATGGAACTCCAACCAAAATGAATAAAGCATATCCACAGAACAAAGACAAACATAAGTAATTAAAAATACATATTTCTATATACGCGTATGAACTGTAATAATATTAGTAATCGTAATACCATTTAGTCGGCGTCTGTGGCCTAATGGATATGAACGCAGTTTCATAATCCAGATATACCAGGTTCGAAACCTGCTGCAGGCGGTTTGGTAGCAGATCGCTTTGTGTGGATTTTTAACAATGGTATAAGCGCCGTACCGTTCAGAAAGCAATGGCAAACTACTGAATGAAAAAATTGCCTAGAAAAATCACAAACAGCCAATAAAAGCTGGGGTTGATTGCCACGTCCTGTAAAGGATAAGCAACTAACTTAATACCATTTAAGAAAAACAAGAGAAAAGAAACAGTCAAATCGTTTTAGTACTTAATAAACAAAACCAGACGCACCATTAAGTAAACTAAAGCCCAACATTAAAATTAAGCCACTATTAACCACTCATAATGTAATGAAAAACAATAAAGTAATACAAACAACACAGCATGTGAAAACTGCCAAAACAAAGGTAAGATATCACGAAGTTCAAATATAAATTGTCGCCACCAACAGCAATAAATTGTAAACAACAATAGGTATTTGAACATAACACAAAATTTAAAATAAAATTACGCTAAATACCCTAATTATAACCGACAATTAAGTTGAAGAGAGCAGACAAAGATAGTGGATGAGCAGAGGCAAATAAAGATCATCCGTTGAAGCCCGCTCTAAAACCATTTCCTTAAAAAAAAAATTGTTTAATGTTATTAATGTTCAATCACAAACACGCAGACAGATCATGAAACATAATGTTTGAAAGAAAATACAAGTAAGGTATCTTGATGCGGCTAATCTTGCTGGCGTATTTGGTAAATTGTTTCATCTTAATGTAAAAATGGTCAGAAAACAAAGCTAAACACTCAAAATTAATTACAGCAAAAATAATTGGGTTGAAATAATTTTTAAAATAAATTTAGTGTCGTAAATTTATTTTGAGAGAAAGAGTCTTAGAAATAGTAGTCCGGTTTAGAGTGTTGACTGATGATGAAAGGCTCAGTGATAGGAAAAAGTTAACTAGTAAATATGATGCTCCACAGAGTGCTGGAGGAGAGTAAAGACAAACTTATTTACGACAGATGGCTTCTCTCAATCTTCTCTTCCACTCTCCTGGTCAAACAATTATTTGCCAGTTTTCCAGACACACATCTGCGCTCACACTGATTTGGTGTTTCGGACACACAGACGACGTGGATACAACTATCTTAAACAAATATGAGGGATTTGGGCCTTGGTAGTCCAACACAGTACTATGTATGTTTATGCTGTTTATTAGCATCAAACTCAATCACAACATCCAACAGGTTACATAAAAAATTATCATAAGTACAGAAAATACAATTAACAAAGTGAGGATGGGGTAAAGAAGATTGGTATCGACTAAGCCCTTCCCGCTTATTAGACAAAGGTAAACCCAGTCCCAAGATAGATAGTTATCAGGAACATAGGTAATGTAACCTAACTATGAAGTTAATTTCTCTGAAAAGAGGTGTTACAATATTAGTTATGGTTGTAGACAAAAATACTGTTATCCCAATTGTGTCTTCCCTTTTCTAAGCAAAGAAAAAAAAGGGGGGGGGATGAAACAGAGTTAACAAATTATCCCACTTAAAGGAACAATGCCGGGTATACAGAAAAACGTATTACCCGGTAGGCAAGTTAACAAATGGTTTTGCAAAAATATCTCCTGTCATTCATGCACTCTGTGAGGATCCACACTCATATACACCACACACTTACCGATTTCAGCATCAGACAATTCATAGCATGATATACACAGTAATTAACTCTTTACGTGTGAAAAACTGTCTAGTCCTTCTATGTCCCGCCCCAGATAATGCGAGGTTTCACTGAGAGCAAATATTTTCGCTTATCGCCGGACTTGAAGTTCTAAGAGTTCTTGTGGTTTATTATAAAGAAACGTAAATTTACCACTGGAACTTTTGAGATGAGTTTAATTAAATAGATTAAATAAACACAAAATCCAGTGAAATAAAATGAAAGCACTAGACCACTGATCACTTTAACAAATATATTATACCGTGCACAGAAAAGAAACACTCCAATTTGTAGCCACCAATTTCAGATGGGAATCTAGCAACTTTCTACTAATAGCTAGTGAATCTTAAAAATCTCTGGCACTGAATGATAGCCTGGCTTTCTAGTGGTCTCTATATATTTAAGATGGAATTAAAGATGAGTGGGGCATGAGAAAGTTGACACTTTTCTTGATCTCAGGAGACTTTCGGGGATCTGACCGACAGACTAAAGAGCGATGCCGTCCCCTGGTCTTCCGTTTCTCCGTTCGTTGCATCAGACATCTTCCCCCGTTCGCTCCGTCTGCGGTCGGTTTAGCGCTTAACATGGAGGTGCGGAAAATGCCGGCAAGAAACTTCCCCGTTCGTTTCAGGGACCACTACTGCTTTGATCTCTCCCGCTCGACGTTCCTGAAACCACTTCCGTGTCTGTTTGATCCTGTTCCGCTCTCTCTGTTTGAAGTAGGCAACGCCCCCACTGCCCAAGTTAATGAAAATAACTTCATATCATTGCTCAGGCGATGTCCGTGGGCGTGATTTAATCTTTCCTTAAATCAATGCGATGACCAGATTGAACGGTAGATAAACTGTCCACATATTAATCAGCCAACGTGTTGGCCATCTGCGTGGAACGGTTTCATAGCAATGAGTCCAGGTGAAAATAAATTCCCGTTTTGATGAAGAGTTACCAAACTATTCGGGGGCTCTGGTGCTATACGAAGGGGTCGCTACAAAGGGTCGTGCTACAACGATTCAGGGCCAGCTGAGTTCGTCTGTGACATTTAGATTTGCAATAAATCCACTAAAAGTTTGAAATAATGAAATAGATTGTATACACTCAGGGTAACTATGTGTAATCAGAACTGAACCTGCATGTTTAATTACTAATAAGTAAAACAATACAAAAACAGAACATACATTTTGACCAGCACATCTGTATTGCACGTTTCCTGTCGTCTCAAATGTTGAGTGTGTGGTCTTCCATGTTTTGTACTGCTCAGTGTATCTTGATTGTGCCTGGATAATATCTTGTGTATGATATAGTCGAACAAATTTTCTTTGATAAGAATTTATTTAAGTAACTGTACCACACCACAATGACCTTTTTCTGAATACTGATTACTCGAGTTTTTCCAGCCTTATACAATAATATTTTAGACATTTTTAGTGCACATCTAAACATTAAAACTCAATTTTTGTGATAATAATATTTTTTTTAGCAAGGCTACAGAAAACAATGGCTACTTCGAGCAGTGGGAAGAAGTTTCCAGTTGCGATTAACAGTTTAATTGTCACTCATTTTAACTGAGATTATACTTATGGACATCACCACGATTTTAGGACACCTGCGTTGATTAGCGCCAAAACCCCAGTTTTAAAACAAAAAAAGACCCATCTTAAAATTGGTCGAAAATAACACGCATAGTTCTGTTTGTACACCAATCAGTGCTAATACTCACTTGTCCGCCTCGAATTCTAGAGGTACCAAGTTCGATTCCCAGTTGAGGGATTATAATTTATGGAAACTTTTTTCAGAACCAGTGGTCCTATTGATGTCATCCCCCCCCCCCCCCGTTCCCCCCATCCCAGTCTCCTTGGTAGTGGGCTAGGATACCTAGCCTTCTCGAATAAGGGCGAAAAAATAGGAGGTCCCGTGTGGAAGTTGCGCACGTTACAAATTCCACGGCAGTTAAAAATCGTAAAGAGTAGGTCATATGGCCGCTGCCCTGGCAAAATTTAAAAATTAGAAACCTACCCACCACAACTATATTTATAGAATGTGTGGTTTCTGCATAACAATACTGGGATTCTCGCTGGTGTTACGGAGTTCATGATCTAAGTGAGGGGATCGGAGCACTGATGAAGTTGTCCGTGTGCAATGGAGATGGTACGTCAAACCAAACCAAACCAATCCTCACTTACAGATGTTTAAAAAATGTTTAGATTAACAAGGTTTGGTACGTTAATATACTAGCCGCCATTAAAAACGCATCGAAATCGTGACATGTTTTCACTGTTGAAATGTTTATGCAAGTGAGCAATTTTCAAACCCCGAAAGTGTGCAAGTGATGAGGTTCATGTATTCCCACTTTACCGTCGATGTGATGTTTACTTCAAATGTTGCGTGCTTCACGTGCAAAACAAGGTTTTTGATAAATTCTGGCTTTATTAAAAGTCGAATCACATTGAAATTTGGCACACGCATTAGTCAAGTTTCAGCGAGTAAAAAGCCATTATTTGTTTTCATCGAAAGGAAGTCTGTTAATGTTTTTGACATGCCTCGACTGTTGTCACAAGAGCGATGGCAAGCTGTTGGTATGCTCAGCAGTGGAATGGCGACCAGAGAAGTTGCCAGACATTTCAATTGTGACCAGTCCACTATAGTGAGGCTGAACCAGCGATTTCGGGCGACAGGTACCACCAATGACCGTCCCAGGCTTGGTCAACCTCGAGTAACAACACTAGCTCAAGATCGCCAAATTCTATTGTTACATCTGCGCAATCGCTTCCAAACAGCAACGACGGAGACGCCGATGCCAAGCCTGTATTGATGCTGTAGGGGGTCATACACGGTATTAATGATGGCTGTGACTGAAGATGCAGCAATAGTGAATGCAGTCAGCGACTCATAGCTTGACTGTCTGCGTCAGGACCAGCGAACCAGAGCTGGTCAAGACCGTGCTCCACCTCCACGTGGTGGTCCTGGAAACAGTCTGCAGCAGTGCAGGCTGGCTGAGCGAGCATGGATCGAAATGGGAAAGCAAACCCGGTCCTTAAAAAATGCCGTGCTGAAGTCGGATGTGTCGACCGAAAGGTGCAGATATCACAGCTTAGGCGTAAACAGACACAACGCAACCACCGTCCTTTTCAGGGCGAACGAAGAAGAAGAAGAAGAATGACAGTGAGTGCGACTTTTGTTTTAACACCTAGGGTTGACAACTGCTTAGGAGCCGGTTCTGAATTGTCTCATGTTTAATAATATAGCAAATTTTGGTTAGTAAATGGATCAGAAATGTAAAATCAGTGGTTTCATGTATTTTAAATTTAGCACAACGAGTTGCGGTTCATAAACTAATGCGATGCGTTTTTAATGGCGGCTAGTATAATTATTTAAGTATACTGTACTTTAAGAACTACAGTAGAACTCCATTTATCCGAACCCCAATTATCCGAACATCCAATTATCCGAACACTTTTTCCAGAAAAAAAAATCAGACGCCACCAGTCACGTTAGACTACATTTCTGAATCTTTTGATGCGGCAAGCTTCAAGTGTGTGCGAACAATTTGTAGAGGATGGTATGGGCTAATGGTCGGTCGCTTACGTACAGGATGTCAGTTAGATCATAAAGTCAGTTAATATCTGGTTTACCAATCCAGTGTACGTGTGCGTTCTAAGCAGAACACTGGCTAAACAGACAGTTCAACTAGGAAAAGGTGAAACTGTGTATTAACTTGCGAGGATTTTCAATGTTGGGAAAGCTACCGTCTCTGACATCAAAAGTAACAAGGATAAAATTATGAGTTTTGCATCGAAATTGGATTGTGAAAATGGGTCGAAGAAACGTACGTAAAACCATGAGAAATGCGAAAGATTTGAAATTGGAAGAGGCTTTGTATATATGGTTTGTGCAAAGAAGAAGCAAAGGGGAACCTTTCTCTGGCTCTCTATTGTGTGAAAAGGCACTTCAGTTCAACAATCAACTTGACGGTCCTCCTGACTTTAAGGCTAGCCAGGGATGGTTAAGAAACTTTAAATCTCGTCATGGCATACGAGAATTGGAGATTCAAGGGGAATCTTTATCTAGCGATGCAACTGCCGCTGAAAATTTTAAAGAAACATTCTTGGCTTTTTTGGAAGAAGAAGGTTATTTACTCGATGATGTGTATAATGCCGATGAGACTGGCTTATACTGGAAATCATTGCCTCAAAAATCACTTGCATCTCAGCGCGAAGCAGCTGCCCCTGGGTTTAAAAAGTGCAAAGAGAGAGTAACAATTTTGGTAGCCGCGAATGCCAGTGGAAGTCATCGTTTACCGGTGCTAATGATCGGCAAAGCCAAAAAACCACGTTGTTTAAAGAATGTGACATGTCTCCATTGTGCTGCAAAGCACAGAAGAGTGCTTGGATGAATAGTGAAATATTTCTTGATTGGTATACAAATCAGTTCATCCCAAATGTGAAGAGATTGAGAGAACAAGAAAAGAAAAATGAAAAAGTATTCTTCTACTGGACAATGCACCATCTCATCCAGAGACGGATACATTGAATGCAGTTGATGCAAATTTTAAAGTAATTTTTCTGCCTCCCAATGTAACAGCACTGATTCAACCAATGGATCAGGGTGTTATAGCAAAGCTTAAAAAGATGTACAAGAAGGAAGTCCTGCGTCGTTTATTGTTGGCTGAAGATGAAGAAAGTGTGGTGGCGTTTTCCAAAAAAGCTTAATCTCAAAGACTGCTGCTATATGTTAGCTGATGCTTGGACCACCCTGTCACAAGATAATCTCAACAAGGCTTGGAATAGATTGCTTGGGAAAAAAGGAGGAAATGAAACCACTGCGCTGTTGAAGAGAATGCGGGAATTAGCAGCCAAAAGCAGACTATCCAGTTTGGTGCAAAAGAGGATTCCTCATTATTTTAAATAGTGGGCTACAACTGTGCAAGTACATGTATACGTAAGTTGCGCCTGGTTTTGAATCGTTTGTAATATTATTTTGAAAACATTTCTCTTTCTTAACAAAAATAATTAATACAAGTAGTACATGCACTGCAGTGTAATGAAAGATTTTGGTGATACAGTGATCTAATACAGTGTGGGTATTATTATTACAGTACAAGTAAATATGTTTTATAGTGTATTTTCTTTGTGATCGTTAATTATTTTTAGAAATATGTGTACATGTACTCGATACATTATGTAATCCAATTATCCGAACATTTGATTATCCGAACAATGCTGGGTCCCATGGGGTTCGGATAAATGGAGTTCTACTGTATATAGAATTGTTTCCATTAACTTGTTGGAATTATAGTTATGTAAGTTTTTTACAAGGAAACCACAAAATAATGGACCTATTGGATATTTGTACTTAAGTAAATGGGTACTCCTCAGCAAGAGAGAAGTTAGTAAGAAAACGAAGATGGCTGTATACCGCTCCACCTATGTCCCAGTCTTGACGTATGGATGCGAGTCGTGGGCAATGACTACAACCCACAAAAGCCAGATCCAGACCTCAGAAATGAGGTATTTGCGGAAGGTTGTTGAAATAACAAGAAGAGACATGGTTCGCAACCAGACAAAACGACAAGGCCTCAAATCCCATCTCCTGCAGACCCAAGTAGAACAGTCCCAACTAAGATGGTTTCGCCATGTCTGCAGTATGGGAGAAAATCGGCTACCATGACAAGCATGGGAAACTAAGAGCCAGGGATCCAGACCTCCAAGACGACCCAGAGTCCGCTGGGAGGACAACATTAGACAATCTTTGAAGGACCGAGGACTAGAATGGAACCAGGTCAGGAGGAAGACAGCTGATAGAATAGTCTGGCGTTCTCTCTTCCAAACCTCTACACCTCAAGGTAGAAGGGGAACGACCAAGTAAGTAAGTAAGTAAATGGGTACTTGACTTTGGGTTAGAGAAAGAAAAGGCAGCGAGGAAGGGAACTGGTCATCCCCACCTCTCGATGCTGAACCTAGTATTGTGAAGTCTCAAACACTTCTCTCCTCTACGGCAGTATCTGATATGGGACTACCTTTACCTCTTTCTTTTAGTTATGAGCGTGACATGGAAACACACACACACACACACACACACACACACACACACAAGGCTGTGTTAGCTTCTTCTAACTGATGGCAATGACATTTATTAGAATATGTTCTCACTAATCACTATTCAGCTGCCCAAGGAGCGTATGTCTTTAGCAAACTTATCTCAAGTAATCCTGTTCTGAGCCTCAGCTCAACGTCCTTCTATGTCTTCTTCATGTATGTCTCCAGTTCTCTTCTCCAATTTTACTTTGGTTTTCTAAAGCAAGGACTGGCTGGTAATGCTATCAATAGATTTCGTCATCGTGTGTCCTTTCCATCTCCAACGTCTTCTTCTAAACTTTCGTTTCATTGGCACTTGTCTGGTTCTTGTCATCAGTTCCACATTGGTGACCTAGTCATACCACTTCCACATTGGTGACTGTCGCACGGAAGGTAAATTGTTTTATTTGTCCCGTCTAAGTAGAGTGGATGTCGACAGATACGCGAGAAAAAGGTATCGAAAATAGATTTCACAGGTGGTAGATTGAAGGAAAGATGAGTCTCTGGAGTGATTAGGTTATCTCCTCCTGCCTATCCGTACGACTGTACTTTATTATCAGACAGCCTTTGTCTCCCTATCAAGAATAGATAAGTTACTCTACACACACACAGCTATGTGACAACAAGACACACAAACGTGAAAAACTACGGATAAATGGGTATGGGTCTGACCAACACACAAAGGAAAGTTTTCTTTGTAGTTTATTTTCATTTAAACTCGACAACATCAAAATATCTAAAGAAGAAACAAGATCAAATAGTCATTTACATGCAAATGAAATAAAGCAGACAACATGCACCCTCTCCGAATGGAGAAAAAACACAAAATTATTAACCCAAAGGTTGAAAGTTAGCACTCTGTTACAGAATGAACAGTATTGGTACTCTATGCCTATTTAATTTATACACCGACAAAAATTTTCAAACAGATACAGGAAATACCAGGACTGAACATCAGTGGAAGGTCAATAAACAACCTTAGATATGCAGATGATACCGTGTTGTTAGCTGAAAGCGAACCGGAATTACAAAAACTAGTGAAGCAAATGAACAGTATAAGTCATGAATATGGACTCGACATTAATATTGAGAAAACAAAAACCATGATAATTAGCAAAACAAACGATAAAATTAAAACCAAGACAGCGCTATAAGTGTGAAGATAATATCAAGAGATGGACAGGAAAGAGTCTATCAGAGTGCACCACCAAGACAAGAGAGAGAAGACGTTGGAGATCCATTACAGCCAACCTTCGTTGTGGAGATGGCAACTGATGATGATGATGAGACCCAGTAAAGTAAACACAATTTAGACAAATCAGATATATGGATAGTTTCCAGCAAACAAGGAAAATTCTCACACACTCTCAAACAGTGGCCACTCTCACACTCTTACCTAATTGCCTGGTATGATAGGTCTGTAATAGCCCTTGGTAATAAAATTAGTCCATGAATATATTATATTTCACTTAATATTCTGTCACCCCAGTTGTCGCAGATCTAAATTGGCCCCAGTTCATCCCCAGAACTAAATAGTGAGGTGAACGCCTAATAGGATGCTTCTCCTGGATATAAGTGTTACTACAAATAGTGAAAACTGTGAGAGTTCTTGAGGTTCACCCTTTTACGGGGGAAATACTTCCAGTATTGGGAAACATCTGGTTGCTAAAAAATTGTTACATGTGATGATGATGGTGGTTCTTCTATCGGCCAACTCTGTGTTAGAGCGCCGATTCTGCACAGCGTATGTATCTAGGGAGATACTGCACTGGAATTATGACTGTCAGGAGTCGGGGACAAAAATAATGTTATATGTACACCATTGTTGCTGGTAAAAATATAAGTCTGGATCTCTTCTCCACCTTGTCAGTCCTGAATAGGTTTACAAGGCACACGATGTTTCCTTACGCCTACACGCTAGCAGACGTCGCTGGCGGATGAGTTCGGTCGGGCTGAGTTATGTTAACCCGCCTGCCCCGGCTGTGAGCGTACAATGTTAATTATTATTTAATTTCTCCAAACGCGCTCCCTAAACGCGTATGTGGGTAACGGGTGGCGTGATTTAACATTTCTATTGAATATCTGTATGAAATCGCTACGCGTTACTTTATTTCACTCGTTTTTACTAGCGAGAAAAATGTAAGTGAAGAATAAATGTTAAGCTATCACTTTTTTTAAATCATTAGCACTATTATCCTTTTACCAGAAAATTTAGAATGAAACTCTCCACGAATCAATGATACACCATATCCACAAGAATTGGGTTCTAGGACTGCGCGCTAGAATATTAAAAATTCTGACTGATTTCTGATAGTTGGGTTAAGAAATCATCAGTATATATATCATTAAATTGCTCCGATCTCTAATGTTGTTAATTTCACGCTACTGTGAGAACGAAGAATTCAGAAACTAGCACTCAAGATGAAAGCTTACGATTCGGCTACCAGAATCTCTCGTCTGTCGCTGTTAACCGACATCAGAGGCTTTACTTACGGCTAACTGGTTACTCTTTAAAATGCCCGTGTCTCGAGATCAAAGAGCGTATGGGATCATAAACTTTCCCTGAGTAAAACTTCAAAAGGGTTTGTGTTTCGACTCTCTCACGTGCTGTCTGTCTGAGAGGTATTATGATTGACAGATGAAGCTCGCGTGAGTGGACGAGGTAAACAAACCTGATTTCCTTTCCTGTTATGAATGACACGTCACAAAGTTTGTAAACACTGTGTTAGCTCGTGTTAAAAGAAAAGAGGCGTGACGAAAGAGTAGCTGTGTAAGTAAAGACAGACAGTATAATGCATATTTTTAGCTAGCAAATCACAGAGCAGCTAGGAGGTTACAATAGGCTGTCAGATTACTGTAGACTTTTTTCCATTACACGTCACAGTGACCTTGTCATACCACTTCCACATTGGTGACCTTGTGATACCACTTTCACATTGGTGACCTTGTCATACCACTTCCATATTGGTGACCTTGTCATACCACTTCACACTGGTGAGCTTGTCATACCACTTCCATATTGGTGACCTTGTCATACCACTTCCACATTCGTGACTGTAACTGTCTTTTTCTCTTGTTGAGGTGATCACTGGCCCAAGACAGTATACATGTTGTTAGGTGTGTAGTGCTGGCGTATGATGAACTGAGTGTGGGTGCGAATGAAGGCGCGAATGTGTTTAGGCTCGTATCTGTGGTGTAATGCAACCCATACACTCACATGCAGTAATCAAGGATACTTGAACACTGCTGGCACGTTTCAAAACATTTATTGACGATAACACACATAGCATCAACAGGAACAGTCAGTGTAAACAAGGTCATGCTGACCGGAAATCGTTAGGTATACATCAGGCATTCAAAAAGGGCTGGTAAACATTCCAATATTCGTACATGGTCAATAATAATGTTCTTCGATGACAGTCCGTAATGCCGCTTTGGTATCTCTGACTAAACGCGTCAGATACCTTAATCACTTTGACATACAAGTAAAACTTGGCATTCCCCGCCAATTGCACTTTATCAGGCTGTAATATATTAGCCTTAACACAGGCCTCGTTATGACGTCATCTGTGTACTTCTTCTTAGCAGGTTAACATCAACCCTGCAGTAATGCTTATGTAGACATAAATACCGCCAATCTGCGGTTCCCACAATATATCTTCGTCACTGGACTTCTGGATAATATAAAGACTAATAGTCTTGGGTGGCTACCTTGAGCACACAAATATATGTTCTGAAATGTAGGATCGGTGAGCTGTAGTTCACAGACTAGGTAATCTTCTAACATGTTCTGCCACCGAAAGCGTAATAATGGAAAAAGTCGGTATTACCTGGAACCGAATCCTCAGAACATAATAAGGAACTCTGTCGTCATTCCGACGCACAGAGAATCACTGGGGAGACCTGCCGACGCAGTAACTTCGAAGATTTTCCCCGAAAACACAATGGACCTCATGTCCCTCAGAAGCCAGCTTACATCCCGGCCTGACGGAAGTATCAACTTCGCGCTTAAAAAACCTGCGCATGGGCACACGCCTGAACTGTTTACCTTTGACCCTAAAGGTCAACCACAATGAATGAACAAACAAGGGAGATAACCCCTAATCAACCTGACACAGCAAAGTCAAGACATAGTTACTAAACTTTGACCAGGGTGAGAAAAATACGACAAATAACTTGACATATGAAACTCCGTCGAAAATGACAGCAACAGTGACCTTGTCATACCACTTCCACATTGGTGATCTTGTCATACCACTTCCATACTGGTGATCTTGTTACATCACTGTAATCCTTCTATTCTACACAAACACCCATTTATTAAACTCTGCAGCTTGTTGGTTGTTGTCTTTGTTGTTCTCATGTTTCAAAGGCACTAAGTAAGAATATATTATGACCATTTTTAAAGTTTAGATCACAGCAAAAATATTTTTGTAAATGTGCGTAACATTGGTTCATCTTTGTATACAATCTAGTTATCTTTAATCATACAAGTATTGTTATTGTCACTGAAAAATATGAAACTTGTCAATCTAACTTCCATAAATCAATTCTCATCACCGCAAGTTTATATTTTAACTTTTCATTTCTTTTTATTCCTTTCTTGGTTAAAAAAACATAGGAGTAAATCAGGAGGTATTCAGCCGGAAAGAGGAGGTGAAACAAATCTTTCTTCTCATCAAATTTGTTTGTTTGTTTTTTTTCTTTGTTTTTTGCTTTCTGCACTGATCATTTTGTGCTCTGCTTTTTTTTCCCTTCTTCTTTTCTTTCTCATCATTATATTTTTATTATTCATATTAGTTTTATTATATTTTGTTATTGATGAAGTTGTCCTCGAGTGTGCTTTCAAATCCAGTTCTAGACGGGATCGTAAAGATTCAATGAATATTTATAGTAAAAAAAGTGACATTATCTAATGATCTGTCACGCTATATGACATTTATTTACGTAGCTGCCTGTGTCACCATCTTTAGGTCACGATTTATCAATACTTTTGTATCGCTGTTAAATATCTGTCGGCACTCTCCCTCCGTCCCTCACATTGTTTCCGCTTCTCTGGCACTGGTTATGCCGACATAGAAAAATTATTTGATAAGGGTTCCGTCTTGTTCAGCCGGTTTGGGGAACACTTTTGTATCTCATTCAATTAAAATCAATGTAATGCAAACACTAGTAATTTCTGTATGTCTGCATGCCTAAGAAATTTACACACTGAAAACCAATGCATATAAAGAAGTTTACACACTAAAGACTAATGTATAAAGAACGATCCAAGAATAGAAACATACTGTAGTAAGATTTTTGACCCGAGGGACGAACTCAACCCCCCTGTAACCAAAATCGCAAGCATAATGGTTCACAAGGTGTGGTTATTGTCGATGTCTGCATCACATAGGCCTCGTGACAGTAGTCTAGAAGATAAACAGTACAGCTTTCTTGATGTAGAACGTTACTGAGATTTTTTTTCTAGTAACACGGCCAGGCAATAATTCATCAGTAGAGTCATGAGTTGATGTTTTTTTTTTCTTTTCAAACGTTTTCTGAAGAGTAAACTCTGTGAATCTAAACAGATTAGAACCAGAAGAATTGAATTATATGGGCGATGCTGACACCTATCGTCTAGTGGTTAATGCTGCATCTGTACTAGGTCCACTTCCAAACAGTTCGTCACTGTTGTACACAAACAGCACAAATTCCACATCAATGTAGGAAAAAAACAAAAGATTGACCTTTGATGCAGTTCACAATAGAAATAGAAATAGTGCCTTAGGCAGGCCACGCTAGTGATATTATTTTAGTACTGATTGACTACTAGTTCTTGTCTTCTACGTGATCATTATATATCTCCCTTGTTGTATGAATCAATCGTTTATTCTTGAAACAATATCAAATTTGAGTGGAGGTTTTTCTTTCTGACTTGGATCTATGGAATTGTATTAATTGAATAAGGATGATCCCTCATTAATTCTAAATAAAAATGTGCCGATTGACCATCTTGCAGAGAACGTCTGCTACTTGTAGGTTAAGAAAGCTCTAGCTCAATGGTGGTGTCTGGACCAATTTCTCTAGTCAGTGTAACACCGGCATTGTCTCATGGTTAGACTCTAACTGTTCAGATCTCCTAGCTAACTAGGGTGTCGCGCCGTTATCCCGAACTGGACATTAATTGTCACAGCACAGTTGGATAAGAAAGTTGTAAATTGAGAAATGTAAGAAAGATATATAGGATCTCAGAAGTGGCTCGTTAATTGTTAGATTCCTATACAAGTAAGGGGTGAAAGGAAGGCGAATATTCTCACAAAGAGATAATGTCTCAGAAGGGCACATGAGAATGGATTCTGTTTCCTTGCGACAAATCTCCCCTGTTATTCTTACTGAATATTATAATTGTTATTAAGCCCCCATCCTCTCATACTGAGGAAATGACACATATATGGATTTAAGAGACAGTACATGTAAGAAACTCACTCGACCACTTGGTAGATGATATAAACTAACTTATGTACAGATATTTAATCCCTAAACCACATATATGACACAAAGAAAATGAAAAGGTAAACGAAAATAATAATATGGACATAAACACTGAATGACTAAAAGTCCTAGTATGTCCTACTAATCATCATTTGCACTGGTGTGACTATCATGAGAGTTGCCTAACATTGTTGAATGTAATGTTCACTTTGTAATACACTGGAAGGCACTTTAAATATAGTTCCGTGAGTATTTAGGTAAAAGTTCTGTTTGGAATTTGTATAAGATCTCTGAGATTTCTGGAGGAAAATAATCCTTATGCTTTTGGACTTATCTGTAATCCGATGTTGTCAGCCCTGGCGCAGGTTGTTAGGTGCTGTCATCCTGCAGCGATATGACATTACACGTGCGAGCGTTGATCTATGCTCCTTTATGCTTAGGAGTTGACGAGATCTCTGGCTTTTGGTTCTGCTGCTCGGTCAAAAGACTGGCTGTCTGTTACCGTCAGGCGCCGGACACTGAATTCTGCTACTGCGAATGTTGTCCGCTCAGAAACCTAAAAGTCTGCACAGAGTGAAATTATACAACACCGCTTGGTTAATACCAAAGTGCTTGTAATGTAAAATTCCTCGTCATGTAGATGCACTCGGCCCAGAAGTCGTGCGTGTAAGTGAAGTTTTCGTCTAAGCTTCTAGATTTTATGAATCTCTTCTCACGTGTTCTAAATCATTCCGACGTAATAACACGTAAATAATCTCCCTGAACCTGAGATCGTGTGACGCAGTTGCGAACCGTCTTGCGTGAGAAAGCTTCCCCGCCCCGTAATTACTGGTTACTCCTAGAAGGCATACACGTGCTGGCTGATGCAATGAAATTTGACACTGGGGCGTTTTCCGTCAGGTCCCTCAAATAAGGTGCAATAAAGCAATGGATCTCTAGACTTTAAGACGCCTTTTACTCTTAATTAAGGTATCTCCTCTGGCCATGTGTTATAACCTGGTGTTGATGCGTTTGCGATATTTGCTCAGTAACCATTAGTAAGCGCCGTGATGTCTGAGAGAGCAACGCTGACTACAGCGCCGAAAATACCGTAGTGTAACGTGAAAATTAATGAGAATAAAGGAGAGAGAGAAAGAAGGGAAGAGAAGGGAGACAAAGATGGAGAGAAGAATAGACCGTGTTACGACATAGCCTCCCCCTTCAGTTTGACCTGCGGTCTAACATACTGAGGTCTGGTCTTCTCGATCATTCCTAAATTCGTTCTTCTCATCTTCACTTTCCTCGCACTACTCTCTTTCTTCTTCCACCAATGTAGCTGACATTCTCCTGGCAATGGGCCTGCATTAAAACGTATGGATTGACGACATGTCGGTTGATAGGAAATGGGTTGTCCTGACAAGGTCGGTACCATCCTATACATCCTTATTTTGGTCGCCTTATACGACCTGCCTAAGTGAGCAGTAGTTCTATTCTTTCCGTTTCTTATGAGCAATTCCCGGAAACTACGCGGGGTGAAATGTTTACTGGTGGAGTAGTTCTTTCCTAGACTACGTCTGTTAGCTTTCCTGCTCCGCCAGTGATCATGACGTAAGATAGGGTGCATCCTGATCCCGATCTTCAGACGTCGAGTTAAATGTAACAAATTGCACATTTTCAACCAGTGGGCTTTAGACGAGGACGATGCGACATGTGGCGTGTTCTTGAGTCCTCTCTTGCCGATACTTTTGTCTATCAGTCTGATTTCGCCATAAACTTCTCCCTGGGTTGTAGGGCGCGAGTGGGCGTAAAACTGATGTCCAATCCAAAGCTTGAACGTAATGTTCTCAGTCTGGGCCTTTTCTAAATCCGTGTGCAGGGGTTTGGGGGGTGACTCAGGTTTCTTAACTCGTTCGGTCATGATAACCATAGTTTGTGTTGGGCCCCGTATGGGCGCATACATATATTCACCAGTTTGGGTGTAAATATACTCATCTAAGACAATCTCCTTCTTAGGAGGATGGGAGGTTGAATTAGGTAATCCAGACATATTTCCTTCTCCAAGGATTTTAGAGGAGGACCGCTCTTCTAACACCGCCTCTCCCTTGAGAGGTGAGTTAATTAATAGTTTTCCACAAGGTACTTTGGGTTTCCCTCCCATTTCTCTCTGTATCCGCTCCTCTGTAAGGAGGTGTTCATATTCTGGCGCAGGGGTCACCTCTGACTGCTCCCCGGCCTTTCCTGTTACAGCAATCTCAGGCTGCGTCGGGCCTTTTAAGGTTCCTTCATGATCTCCTTTAACTTGGAAGCAAATTATTTCCTCTTGTACAACCTCTTTCTTGAGACGAATTGAGAGTGAATTTTGTAGCATAGAGGACGCCTTAGAGATGTGCTGAATTCGGCCTGTCCCACACTCATCCATGAGCCGATGTGTGCGAAGTTCTGACTTTGAAGTCTTGATGTGCTTTTCCGAATCTTGTCCGGCTTCGACATTTTGCAGTGCTGAATGATAAGAGGTCGTACTTCTGCCTTCCCTGCTTGTGGGGTGATTGTATGCCTTTAAAACTGCCTCTCCTGTGAGGATCGGAGAAACTAAATTCGGCAGTTTATTACCATCATGTATCAAGGGAGACGGTTCCCTGTGACACATTTTCACCTCCTTTTGCACAAGGATGGTGGATGGGGTTTGTTTTAATGGTTTAAAACCATGGATTCCAGGATTTGTATTCCTCTGACCTGTTTCCAGCTTCCCTCCAAAAATGTTGGAAATCGACATAGGCGTTTGAATTTCCCCGCCCTCCTCAGTCATGTTCACTATGGCATGTGCTGAGTTTCCTAAGAGCAAGTAACTCCCTCCTTGGGGTATGGGGAAAAAAGCGTTCGTCTACTATTGCTGCGTTAATAAATCCTGTCTCATAATGAGATTCTAAGTGCAAGCCTGCAATGGGCAATTCCATCGGTTCCCCATGGAGCATAGGTGCATTTACCATTACATATTCCTCAGTAATTTCATCGACGTTTACGAGTGAGGATGAAGCAACTGCACTAAACCCGAGATCAGGTACAAGCAGACATATGACTCGTCTTCCATTGACGGTCGCATAACCTTCATTCAAAGGTTTCCTAAGGTCACCTCGGGACTTCACCGGGTTTCCTTTACATGGCGGGCCTTGCGCTGGGCTGACAGTTTGTATGTTTCGGATTCGGTGCCTGCCGTTTTTATTACTGTGGTTAACCGATCGGAAAGACTTACTAATATTGCTCTCCATCCCATACATCTCCGAAGCTATTTCATGCTTTATGTTGGTCCTGTTTTTATTCAGAGGGTGAATGTTGTGAGTCGTAGAGAAGGTGGAAGTGGGTCTTTCCAGATCATCCGCCTTTGCACGCTTCTCCTTCTCAGAGTGATCCTGATGCCTTTGTTCTGAAAGCCGCCCCTCTTCTCTTTCTGGTAATAGGGTTTGACTAACAGACCTGACTCTCTCTGGTACAGTTTGAGGTGCTACCTGCGGGAGTAACTTAACTGACGGAGGTGAGGGGCTGGAGGAAGTTGAGGTCTTGGAGCTCATTCTAGGCAGCATCGTTTCGAGACGCAGTAATTCCGCATCCGAAGCTTCCATCCTTAATTTGTGTTGCTGTCTCTCTTCCTCCCTCATCCTGCATTTTTCCATCTCCCGTGAAACGAAAGTATCTAGCTCTTCTCCGGAGAGTTCGCACTCAATGGCTAACTCTGTCCAGAATGCTCTCCACTCATCCAATTCCATTGTTTCGTCCATTTTAGCAGTGGTGATTCACTCTGAACAGGTTGGTATGACTTGCAAATAATATGCTAATGACCAACTCAAATGTATCTCTAATTACAACTGTAACAAAGTATACTTCTAACAAATACCAACAATAAGATATATTAATACAACGATTAATTATCTCATTAATACAAAGTATAATACTAAGTATATAATACAACATATAATTAAGCATAAGGATTTCCTCAGATTCTACTCAGATCTTTTATATTCGTTCTTATGATTACAATGTCGTTAGTGCGTTGACCCAGTTACTATTTTTAGCTTCGCTTACAGGTAAAAAAAAAATTCGCTGAACTCAAAGTTCGCTGTGTTTACAAATAAAGATCTAGTTTCCCAGTTCTATCTATCAAAAAAGAATTAATCGTGATATTGCAATATCTCGTTATCTAAGAGGTATGTACATGTATATATACTAAAAATCCCTAGTGTTGTAAAAAAAAAAAAAATCAGATCCTAGAGATATATGTTCTCAGTGGAGAACTATAGGAATGCAAGAGGTAGAAAAGGTTCTCTAGAGTTATGATCTAGATACCGGACATAGCCTCCAATTGTCGCGCCGTTATCCCGAACTGGACATTAATTGTCACAGCACAGTTGGATAAGAAAGTTGTAAATTGAGAAATGTAAGAAAGATATATAGGATCTCAGAAGTGGCTCGTTAATTGTTAGATTCCTATACAAGTAAGGGGTGAAAGGAAGGCGAATATTCTCACAAAGAGATAATGTCTCAGAAGGGCACATGAGAATGGATTCTGTTTCCTTGCGACAAATCTCCCCTGTTATTCTTACTGAATATTATAATTGTTATTAAGCCCCCATCCTCTCATACTGAGGAAATGACACATATATGGATTTAAGAGACAGTACATGTAAGAAACTCACTCGACCACTTGGTAGATGATATAACTTATGTACAGATATTTAATCCCTAAACCACATATATGACACAAAGAAAATGAAAAGATAAACGAAAATAATAATATGGACATAAACACTGAATGACTAAAAGTCCTAGTATGTCCTACTAATCATCATTTGCACTGGTGTGACTATCATGAGAGTTGCCTAACATTGTTGAATGTAATGTTCACTTTGTAATACACTGGAAGGCACTTTAAATATAGTTCCGTGAGTATTTAGGTAAAAGTTCTGTTTGGAATTTGTATAAGATCTCTGAGATTTCTGGAGGAAAATAATCCTTATGCTTTTGGACTTATCTGTAATCCGATGTTGTCAGCCCTGGCGCAGGTTGTTAGGTGCTGTCATCCTGCAGCGATATGACATTACACGTGCGAGCGTTGATCTATGCTCCTTTATGCTTAGGAGTTGACGAGATCTCTGGCTTTTGGTTCTGCTGCTCGGTCAAAAGACTGGCTGTCTGTTACCGTCAGGCGCCGGACACTGAATTCTGCAACTGCGAATGTTGTCCGCTCAGAAACCTAAAAGTCTGCACAGAGTGAAATTATACAACACCGCTTGGTTAATACCAAAGTGCTTGTAATGTAAAATTCCTCGTCATGTAGATGCACTCGGCCCAGAAGTCGTGCGTGTAAGTGAAGTTTTCGTCTAAGCTTCTAGATTTTATGAATCTCTTCTCACGTGTTCTAAATCATTCCGACGTAATAACACGTAAATAATCTCCCTGAACCTGAGATCGTGTGACGCAGTTGCGAACCGTCTTGCGTGAGAAAGCTTCCCCGCCCCGTAATTACTGGTTACTCCTAGAAGGCATACACGTGCTGGCTGATGCAATGAAATTTGACACTGGGGCGTTTTCCGTCAGGTCCCTCAAATAAGGTGCAATAAAGCAATGGATCTCTAGACTTTAAGACGCCTTTTACTCTTAATTAAGGTATCTCCTCTGGCCATGTGTTATAACCTGGTGTTGATGCGTTTGCGATATTTGCTCAGTAACCATTAGTAAGCGCCGTGATGTCTGAGAGAGAAACGCTGACTACAGCGCCGAAAATACCGTAGTGTAACGTGAAAATTAATGAGAATAATGGAGAGAGAGAAAGAAGGGAAGAGAAGGGAGACAAAGATGGAGAGAAGAATAGACCGTGTTACGACATTAGGCTCATATTCTCTTGACCATCGGCCCACTAGGGGTGATGTGGTCAGCAGTTCACGCCGGCCGCCTTAGCCTGCCTAGAGTTGTTTTATTTATGGACCATTAAATTCATGACATCATCAAAAGAATATGATTAATTTGACAAATGGTGTCATAGAAACTTGCTAATGGTCAACTGATCTTTACATGTGTGGAGAGCAACAAAATTGTGTCATAGAAACTTGCTAATGGTCAACTGATCATTACATGTGTAGAGAGCAAAAAAATGGTGTCATAGGCACTTGCTAATGGTCAACTGATCATTATAAGTGTGGAGAACAAAAACATGGTGTCATAAAAACCTGCTAATGGTCAACTGATCATTATGAGTGCGGAGAACAAAAACATGGTGTCATAAAAACCTGCTAATGGTCAACTGATCATTATGAGTGTGGAGAACAAAAACATGGTGTCATAAAAACCTGCTAATGGTCAACTGATCATTATGAGTGTGGAGAACAAAAATATGGTGTCATAAAAACCTGCTAATGGTCAACTGATCATTATGAGTGTGGAGAACAAAAATATGGTATCATAAAAACGTGCTAATGGTCAACTGATCATTATAAGTGTGGAGAATAAAAACATGGTGTCATAAAAACCTGCTAATGGTCAACTGATCATTATGAGTGCGGAGAACAAAAACATGGTGTCATAAAAACCTGCTAATGGTCAACTGATCATTATGAGTGTGGAGAACAAAAACATGGTGTCATAAAAACCTGCTAATGGTCAACTGATCATTATGAGTGTGGAGAACAAAAACATGGTGTCATAAAAACATGCTAATGGTCAACTGATCATTATGAGTGTGGAGAACAAAAATATGGTGTCATAAAAACCTGCTAATGGTCAACTGATCATTATGAGTGTGGAGAACAAAAAAATGGTGTCATAAAAACCTGCTAATGATCAACTAATCATTATGAGTGTGGAGAACAAAAATATGGTGTCATAAAAACGTGCTAATGGTCAACTGATCATTATGAGTGTGGAGAACAAAAACATGGTGTCATAAAAACCTGCTAATGGTCAACTGATCATTATGAGTGTGGAGAATAAAAACATGGTGTCATAAAAACCTGCTAATGGTCAACTGATCATTATGAGTGTGGAGAACAAAAACATGGTGTCACAAAAATCTGCTAATGGTCAGCTGATCATTATGAGTGTGGAGAACAAAAACTTCTTCTTTTTCTTCTTCCATCCTTAGCCAAAGACCGACCAAGCAGTCAGAGGCCATCACGCCTTGTGGCGTCTTAAGGGCAACAGCAGATTGATTTTCTCTGTTGTAGTTTCCCATCACGCCTAGCGGCGTCTTTAGGGCAACAACAAATAGATCCATCTGCCGTTGTTTCCGTAATCGGTGTGACAAGCCACCAGGTGATCAGCCCATTGGGCGAGAACAAAAACATGGTGTCATAAAAACCTGCTAATGGTCAACTGATCTTTAGGAGTGTGGAGAACAAAAATATGGTGTCATAAAAAGCTGCTAATGGTCAACTGATCATTATGAGTGTGGAGAACAAAAAAATGGTGTCATAAAAACCTGCTAATGGTCAACTGATCATTATAAGTGTGGAGAACAAAAACATGGTGTCATAAAAACCTGCTAATGGTCAACTGATCATTATAAGTGTGGAGAACAAAAACATGGTGTCATAAAAACCTGCTAATGGTCAACTGATCATTATAAGTGTGGAGAACAAAAACATGGTGTCATAAAAACCTGTTAATGGTCAACTGATCATTATAAGTATGGAGAACAAAAACATGGTGTCATAAAAACCTGCTAATGGTCAACTGATCATTATAAGTATGGAGAACAAAAACATGGTGTCATAAAAACCTGCTAATGGTCAACTGATCATTATGAGTGTGGAGAACAAAAATATGGTGTCATAAAAACCTGCTAATGGTCAACTGATCATTATAAGTATGGAGAACAAAAACATGGTGTCATAAAAACCTGCTAATGGTTAACTGATCATTATAAGTGTGGAGAACAAAAATATGGTGTCATAAAAACCTGCTAATGGTCAACTGATCATTATGAGTGTGGAGAACAAAAACATGGTGTCATAAAAACCTGCTAATGGTCAACTGATCATTATAAGTATGGAGAACAAAAACATGGTGTCATAAAAACCTGCTAATGGTCAACTGATCATTATGAGTGTGGAGAACAAAAAAAATGGTGGAGCTGTACAAGATCTTTGTCATCATCATTGTTATTTTCCTTTGCACTGACTAAGGAGCATTAAGCCGTCACTACCAGCTGGTCCTGTAGGAAGCCCACATCGAGCAGCTAAACAAACAATAATAGAGAAGCAGACGAAAGACATACAGGGCAGGAGATATTCATAAACCTATGCTCCTTGGGGAGCTAAAGGGTATTGATTGATTGACTGAGTATTCAGAAACGGACTACCTGCAGCAACACATATTTCGTTAAATTTGTCTGTCTCACTTTGTTAAATTAACCCTACACAGTATAACCATACAAACGCCCATTCTTGAAAATTCTACCACATACACTTACTTACTTATTTAGTCGTTCCCCTTCTACCGTGGGGTGTAGAGGTTTGGAAGAGAGAACGCCAGACTCTCCTATCAGCTGTCTTCCTCCTGGCCTGGTTCCATTCTAGTCCTCGGTCCTTCAAAGATTGTCTAATGTTGTCCTCCCAGCGGACTCCTGGTTGTCCTGGAGATCTGGATCCCTGGCTCTTAGTTTCCCATGCTTGTTGCAGTAGCCGATCTTCTCCCATACTTTCCCATTTATACTTCTTGTGTTCCAAGTTCCCATAAGTCGTAGTCCGTTCCAGTTAGTCGCTTTTAGAATCAGTCTGGTTTTCTCTCTTGTATTTCGCGTAATACACACAAATATAAATTTAAACATACAGTACTCGTTCCTATCCCTTTTTGCTCCACGCAGGAAGCTTTCACTAAAGCATCGGTGTGCTCCTAGAGTGGTGGTTCTATATTACTGTGTTTTACATGATGCAGTTACCAGCTGCACGCAGAACCTCACCTTAGTCAGTTCTTACTAACATGCCTGGTGGCCCTATTCCTTCCTTTGCAATATATATTGGGCACGTGCAATATACACTTTACGTATACAATCTACAGTATGCTCTTTATGTATATAATCTATAATGTACTCTTTACGTAAATAATCTATAATATACTCTTTACGTAAATAATCTATAACATATTCTTTACATATATAATCTACAATATAATCTGTATGTATATAATCTACAATATGCTCTTTATGCCTATAATCTATAATATACTCTGTACGTATATAATCTATAATATACTATTGTCGTAGATTTTCGATAGGGGAATTAAGACTTGGGTTGGTCCCTTCTGAATAGCTTAGAATGAGTGATAGATACAGTGAGAGCTGGTGAAAAGCAATAGAATTTCCACACGTGAGATGATAGAATGTGATATAGAGGCTGTCTTTGAGAATCGAGATAATCTTCTCTCTCTCACCTATCTTCTACGACCGCTTTTAAAGTGTCAGACAGTCTAAACCACAGATATATATTACATAAATCTCTATCTACTCACGGGCACGCACATATACGTGACGACAGTTAAACACACAGACGTGGGAAAACTATAACAATGATATATATATATATATATATATTTTAGAACGAGCTGACCAACACGATTATTAAGTTCAAGGGAGATTTTAATTATCATTTAAAATCTTCTCACAACACCAAAGAAATACATCAAGGAAAAACATATACAAATAGTCATAAATTCAAGAAAATGCTACAAGGATGATAGCCCGTTAGAATCTTACTCTAGGTTTAGCCCACAGCCCCGTTAAGAGAACAGATGATGGCCCAAAGAGTTATAGATACATAGGGTTGAGTCTAAGAGGTTTCTTTCTTTCTCGTAAATGTATGAACAGAGTTGGATAATCTGATTTAGCCTAAGAAAAAGAAACTCTAGCAGTTGTAACAAATTCTGCAGATTTAAAAAAAGTTAAGACAGCAAATGGGTGACAATATACACCGGTAAAATAACACTCTGACCTGCGTACACTCATTCATTCAGCCATGGCCATGTGCTCTCAGTTATACTTACAACTTTGCTCACTGCCTCTGGGAACATAATAAATTCTAGGACCTTCACACAGACCCGAAAATGCAGTCATCGACCAAGAAATCCCCAGTTCCAAAAGACGTACTGAACTCTCCGTCTCAGGGAACGATTCCTTGGGTGTTCTAATTTTTTCGAATGTCTGATTAAGTCACATAAATTTTGTCCAGGCACGAAAGTTAGCAGAGCACAATGTCATTAGCTTTGGTTTCTAGAATTTAAGGAATGTCAGATCGGTGTCTGTTTCCAGGAAGGTACTATACTTGGTCACCACAATACTAGGCAAAAACTCTCTGTCGGGATGTTAATGTTATTTCTTGTAATATTCACGCCGCCAGGCAGAAAATTTACGTAGAGTTTATGAAAAGAATTTAAGATCTGGCGCAAAGGCCCCGTATTGATCATTACAGTCTTTGAAACCCGTTAGTGGGATATAGTATTTCTGTCTAACTCTGTTGGCATATGCACGGTCAGACCAGTGTTACTTGAGAAACCCACGTGGTTCAAAATAAGGACTGTCTATTTCTTCACAAATATGAAACTCTTATTAAACGCCGGTAAAGTTCGGGTCACCCCAGTATTTCCTGAATAAAAGGAAAAGCACATATAAATCATTTACATATTATGTACTCAATATAACTTACATTTTAAACAGCAAGCCGACCGCTTGACTGATTATTTAAACTTACGGTGAAATAAGTTATATTTAAATCAATCATCAGGAATTAGGAATATCTGCGTATTCCGTCAATATTCACTGATGTCGCATCTAGCATTTATGAGTTAGTTTTTGAAAAAAAATACTCGACTGAGTAGTTAGCAGTTAACTAAATTCATTATAGTTACATGTTTGTTAAGCTAGAAATATAATTTATTCTGCTTTCCACTGTATGCGACACTAGAAAATATAATAGACTATAACTTTTAGGCACTCTGCGCAAAATCTCACTAGTGAAATATGAAATAAGCGACTTAACACTTTATCACTTCACAAAATACTAGAGATCTATTATATATATCATATTTACCTCAAACACAGAAGTACTAAGAACTTAAACCACTTCGACCAAACTAAAGGCCATCTCTATTAACAGAGATTATTTAGAAATCGAACGAAGGCTAGTTCTGTCTTACTGCGAAGTTACTGAGTGAAATGAAATAAAGTTTCAAACTAGGGTTAATATCTTAAAATTAGACAAAGGGCCCCAACTTATTTCGCCAAGCGAAATTATCTCCCCTACTCCCAACACTCTACGTCAGCTTCCCTCATGTCGTAACAGCCACCAGTGACCGAGAGCGCGAGTGAGTTGCCAATCTCAGACAGTCTGTCTCCCATGCGGATCGATTTTTCACGCTACGCCGGGTTTTTCTGACGAAAAACCTCATGCGTTTCTGCAAACTGTAGACAGCTGTCTCGTTCCTGTACTGTGAGGATGCCGGGTTTGACACCTTACGCTAGTGTCAGGTGAAAAATGGTAGACCAAAAGTCTGCTCTTTAGTCTAGGTATGAAACATAATCACACCTTTCGTCTACTGACATCTATGTAATAGAATCACTATTGCGATTCTCCGTTTAGAGAAAAGAACCAGGTAAAGTTAAGGAATAGTATGCAAAATATATTTCGCAAACGAATGGATGCAAAATATACATGAAAAGGAAATAAAAAGAGATAACAAATTAAAGAATTCGGGTGAACGAATAGGAAGACGCTATAGGCAATTTAATGATCAAAACCTACGTGACAGGACGTCCCCCCTTAAGATATGGAAGCACTCCATGTCTACGTTATGGAATTAAATTTCCTATAACCGTAGCTTCGGGGTGTCTGTCTTCTTCCCTCTTATCTTCCCCCTCCATCTCTCTCCAATTCCTACTCAAGTCTACTCCCCAAAGTTTCCTTCCTCTGGAATGTCTCCCATGCGCGCTTGAAAGAGCGTCGCCGCTTCTGACATTTTTTAAAGATTTCGTGTGATTGCGGTGGAATATCCCTGCCACTATCATCATCTTCGTCAGCTTTGGCGATCGTCAGGAGATGGTCGGAGGTTGGCACTGGTCTTTCCAAGTATCTCTTTAACAGATTTAAATGGAAAACCTTCTCCTTTCCTTGAATAGAGATCTGGTAGTTAGCCTTAGAAATCTTTTTCAGGACGGTAAACGGCCCTTGCCATCCGATCTTCAGTTGGTTGTTTCCGGTAGGGAGTAACACCAAAACTTTCTCTCCTGCTTCCAGTTCTCTCTCTTTCGCGACTTTCCTGTATCGGTTAGCGTGCTTTGTGCGTGCTCGCTTAAAGTTAGTCGTTGCTAGGTCCCACCCTAGTTTCAACCTTTCCTTTAAAACCGACACATATTTACTTGCTGAGACGACTGTCTCATCCGCCTTCTCGTCTGTCAGAGACTGAAGTAAGGCTTCAAGCGGGCCCTTAATGGGTCTGCCGAATAAGAGTGTAGCTGGCTGAAATCCTGTGGAAGTATGAGGAGATTCTCTGTAGCCAAATAAAGCTCCAGGAATACAAAGATCCCAATCTTCAGGTTTCACTTGTGCCAGTTTACTTAGCATCATGTTGAGGTTTCCATTAGCACGTTCCACGAGCCCATTTCCGGCCGGAGTATATGGCTTAGTGTGGATGTGTTGGGTCCTCAAGATCTTAACGATCTCATCCATCAACAGGTTTCGGTATGGGGATCCGTTATCCGTCAACACTTGCTGAGGGAATCCCAACCGAGTGAAAATCTGCACGAGGGCTTCTGCGACATGCTTGGCATCTGCGCATGTTAGCGGTATAGCTTCTGCCCATAAAGTGCATGTATCGACTAAGGTCAGGATAAACCTGTTCCTTCTTTTAGTCCTTTCGAAAGGCCCTAAAATGTCGATCACAACCCGTTCGAATGGTGTTCCCACTATTGGCATTTCACCCAAAGAGACTGGGGGTGCCCGTTGCTTGGGTGGCACACGTTGGCACTGGGCACAGGATTTGACATATCTGATAATATCAGTATTTACTCCTGGCCACCAATAATGAGTGGTTATCCGTTGGTTTGTGGCGTTCTGTCCCATATGTCCGCTGAAGGGAAGAGAGTGCCCCATTTCCAGGATTTGGCTTCTGTACTTTTTCGGTACTAGGAGCTGGTTGTAACCTTGGTCAGGCTTGCCGTTCTGCGATAAAGTACGCCATCCTTAGAAAAAATGTCCCCGTGCTGTCTGGGTTCCTTAGCCATGGGCAGTTTCCTAAAGCAGGGTGCCAAAGATGGGTCCTTGTATTGCGCTTCTTTAAGTTCCTTGGGTAACAAATTAGGCGCAGGCTCCCGTTCCTTTTTGGTTTGCCCTCTTGTAGTTACTGCTGCCACAATCGGCTCTTCCGGTTTCCCAATACACACGTATCTCCCGCCAAGTATGACTGGGTAGATGGGATCATCCATAACAGCCGCTTTGATCACGCCTCTGACAAAATCAGAGTGGATCTCCACCAATGCGATGGGAAGCGCTGTAGGTGCATCACTCTTACGAACTCCACAAAGTTGGACGGTCTCTCCTGTCTCTTGACCGGGTTTAACCAGGTTTCTGGCAACAATGCAATCATAAGAAAGCCCCGTGTCAAATAAACAAGGAGTTTGAGAACCGTTCAAAATAACAGTACCTCGCGTTGAGGGTCTATCCCCAACAGGTTGGGAATCACTGTCAATAATTCCACCTTGCGAGACTGTTAATAAGCATCCGGTGCGTTTCGGCTCGGTGTGCTCGGTCTGATCATATGTCCCGTGCTCAGGAGTTCTCCCTTTGCCACCTTGTCCTTTCTGGCTGCGCTGCCATGAAGGGCGGTCGGGTTGATCAGACTGCTTGGGGTGGTTGGGGTACTTGTTCTTGTAGAACTTGGATTTTTCAGGAGGGGGGTTTTGAGGTCCAGTTTCTCTGTGGTTATTTTGGTTAGAAGCCTGAGAAGATTGCTCTAGGTTATGTTTTCGAAAATGCTCCTCTGTCGGTTTCCGCTTTGTGGCCGGTAGTTCAGCCAGCGCATTGTGATAACGCTCAGACTTTTCCAAAATGTCTTCAAGTTTTTCTGCCCCCTGCTCAGCGAGAAATCTCCGGGTATCAGCAGACAAAGTGTTCTTTATTTGTTCTGTTAAAACAAATTCCTCAAGACCTTCATAGGTAGAGGGGAGCTGCGAGAGCTCAAGGCACTTTGTCAAATATCCCTTTAGACGGGAAGAGAACTGGTGAAAAGATTCAGAATTCTCCTTTCTGCTGTTGCAAAACAGTTGCAAAAATTTGCGAGCGTTCATTTCAAAGCGCTCCAGTAACGCTTTCTTCAACAGATCATAGTTGTCTTGTTGGCTGCTTTCCAGTTTGGCGTAAACATCATACGCAGAACTTTTCAAAGCCTGGGAAAGCTTCATGTTCCAACGCGACCTCTCTAAACCGTACAGAGTTGCAATTTTCTCAAATTTTTCTAGCCAAGTGTCAATCTTCTCATTTGGACAAGGGAAAGATTCTAGCAGAAAAGACATAGCAGTGAGGTGAAGAGATTGACTGTTAGAAGGATCAGTTAAGGAAGAATGAGGAGAAGACTCCATTGTTGGAGGTAGAGGCAGCACCACGACTTTGAAGTTCTAGAGCTTTAAGGGCCAACTCATGCTGTCGTCGTTGCTCGATTTCTCTTTCCTGATGCATCCTGCGAATTTCCATTTCCTCATCCATCTTCCTCTGCTCTCTAGCTTCAGCTGCTTCTTTTTCCTCTTTAGCTTCAGCTGCTTTCCTCTCCGCGTCATATCTTTCCAGTTCGTCTCTGACAAAAGCTTTCGCTTCTTCTCCTTCCAAACCTTCTTCTCTCGCTTCGTCCCTGAGGGGCTGTCTGAGCTTTGCCCTCTCGGCCATAGTAAATCAGTGGCTGAGACTAGTCGAGAAAGAAGTAAGAAAAAGAATAACCTGGTTCCTACCACTTACGAGAAAATACCAAAATAAAAGATGATATACTTAACCCTGGGATACCTGCTCCAAAAATAAAATCTAACTATCGCTGCTATTAATCGGCAATAAAGCACCTAATGCAAACACGACTACGCCAACTAAATGGTAGTTAAGATTACTTCTGAAAATTAAGTTGCTACAGTGGAAGCAAAAATAATTATTGCAAAAAAAATTTTTTTTTTTTTTTTTTTTTCTTTTAAATCCGCTATCAAGTTTACCCCTGAAGACAGTTCGGATGAGGGAGGCAATTAATCTGGACGAATAGTCCGAAACGCACTCCTTAGCTTTGCTCAAACACCTACCTGCTTCAGAACCCTTGTGAATGTTATACACTCACAAACCTTTACCAGCGTTTAATATTACAAATCAACAATAACATATATTCCGACGAAATCCACCTGTAACTCAAATGTATATTATTTCTTAATGCTGTGGAAAAAAAAAAACTTATCAGTTTGTGTGGTCAGCACGCCCGTAAACAGATCGTTAGTCTAGGGGATAAATTATTATAAAATAAAACAACTCACAAGACAATCACACTCTTACTCTATTACAGAATAAAGAATCTAAAGTTCAAAAACCCGATAGACGAGTCCACATTTGTCGTACTCGTCTTCCTATTCTAAGTTCAAAAATCCGTCGGGCGAGACCCCATTTGTCGTAGATTTTCGATAGGGGAATTAAGACTTGGGTTGGTCCCTTCTGAATAGCTTAGAATGAGTGATAGATACAGTGAGAGCTGGTGAAAAGCAATAGAATTTCCACACGTGAGATGATAGAATGTGATATAGAGGCTGTCTTTGAGAATCGAGATAATCTTCTCTCTCTCACCTATCTTCTACGACCGCTTTTAAAGTGTCAGTCTAAACCACAGATATATATTACATAAATCTCTATCTACTCACGGGCACGCACATATACGTGACGACAGTTAAACACACAGACGTGGGAAAACTATAACAATGATATATATATATATATATATATATATATATATATATATATATATATATATATATATATATATATATATATATATATATATATATATATATATATATATTTTAGAACGAGCTGACCAACACGATTATTAAGTTCAAGAGAGATTTTAATTATCATTTAAAATCTTCTCAGAACACCAAAGAAATACATCAAGGAGAAACATATACAAATAGTCATAAATTCAAGAAAATGCTACAAGGATGATAGCCCGTTAGAATCTTACTCTAGGTTTAGCCCACAGCCCCGTTAAGAGAACAGATGATGGCCCAAAGAGTTATAGATACATTGGGTTGAGTCTAAGAGGTTTCTTTCTTTCTCGTAAATTTATGAACAGAGTTGGATAATCTGATTTAGCCTAAGAAAAAGAAACTCTAGCACTTGTAACAAATTCTGCAGATTAAAAAAAAGTTAAGACAGCAAATGGGTGACAATATACACCGGTAAAATAACACTCTGACCTGCGTACACTCATTCATTCAGCCATGGACATGTGTTCTCAGTTATACTTACAACTTTGCTCGCTGCCTCTGGGAACATAATAAATTCTAGGACCTTCACACAGACCCGAAAATGCAGTCATCGACCAAGAAATCCCCAGTTCCAAAAGACGTACTGAACTCTCCGTCTCAGGGAACGATTCCTTGGGTGTTCTAATTTTTTCGAATGTCTGATTAAGTCACATAAATTTTGTCCAGGCACGAAAGTTAGCAGAGCACAATGTCATTAGCTTTGGTTTCTAGAATTTAAGGAATGTCAGATCGGTGTCTATTTCCAGGAAGGTACTATACTTGATCACCACAATACTAGGCAAAAACTCTCTGTCGGGATGTTAATGTTATTTCTTGTAATATTCACGCCGCCAGGCAGAAAATTTACGTAGAGTTTATGAAAAGAATTTAAGATCTGGCGCAAAGGCCCCGTATTGATCATTACAGTCTTTGAAACCGGTTAGTGGGATATAGTATTTCTGTCTAACTCTGTTGGCATATGCACGGTCAGACCAGTGTTACTTGAGAAACCCACGTGGTTCAAAATAAGGACTGTCTATTTCTTCACAAATATGAAACTCTTATTAAACGCCGGTAAAGTTCGGGTCACCCCAGTATTTCCCGAATAAAAGGAAAAGCACATATAAATCATTTACATATTATGTACTCAATATAACTTACATTTTAAACAGCAAGCCGATAGCTTGACTGATTATTTAAACTTACGGTGAAATAAGTTATATTTAAATCAATCATCAGGAATTAGGAATATCTGCGTATTCCGTCAATATTCACTGATGTCGCATCTAGCATTTATGAGTTAGTTTTTGAAAAAAAATACTCGACTGAGTAGTTAGCAGTTAACTAAATTCATTATAGTTACATGTTTGTTAAGCTAGAAATATAATTTATTCTGCTTTCCACTGTATGCGACACTAGAAAATATAATAGACTATAACTTTTAGGCACTCTGCGCAAAATCTCCCTAGTGAAATATGAAATTAGCGACTTAACACTTTATCACTTCACAACATACTAGAGATCTATTATATATAATATTTACCTCAAACACAGAAGTACTAAGAACTTAAACCACTTCGACCAAACTAAAGGCCATCTCTATTAACAGAGATTATTTAGAAATCGAACGAAGGCTAGTTCTGTCTTACTGCGAAGTTACTAAGTGAAATGAAATAAAGTTTCAAACTAGGGTTAATATCTTAAAATTAGACAAAGGGCCCCAACTTATTTCGCCAAGCGAAATTATCTCCCCTACTCCCAACACTCTACGTCAGCTTCCCTCATGTCGTAACAGCCATCAGTGACCGAGAGCGCGAGTGAGTTGCCAATCTCAGACAGTCTGTCTCCCGTGCGGATCGATTTTTCACGCTACGCCGGGTTTTTCTGACGAAAAACCCCATGCGTTTCTGCAAACTGTAGACAGCTGTTTCGTTCCTGCACTGTGAGGATGCCGGGTTTGACACCTTACGCTAGTGTCAGGTGAAAAATGGTAGACCAAAAGTCTGCTCTTTAGTCTGGGTATGAAACATAATCACACCTTTCGTCTACTGACATCTATGTAATAGAATCACTATTGCGATTCTCCTTTTAGAGAAAAGAACCAGGTAAAGTTAAGGAATAGTATGCAAAATATATTTCGCAAACGAATGGATGCAAAATATACAGGAAAAGGAAATAAAAAGAGATAACAAAATTAAAGAATTCGGGTGAACGAATAGGAAGACGCTATAGGCAATTTAATGATCAAAACCTACGTGACAACTATTTACATATTTAATCTACAATATACTCTTCACGTATATAATCTACATTATGCTCTTTATGCATATAATCTATAATAAACTCTTTACGTATATAATCTACAATATACTCTTTACTTATACAATCTACAATATACTCTTTACGTATATAATCTGTGCAGATGTGGGAAGTGATCACCATTTAGTAGTAGCAACACTGAAAGTGAAACTAAGAAGGGCTGGACAAACTGTAACTACACAGAAAAGGTTTGACATCAGCAAATTGAAGGACCCCCTTACCAGAAAAGCTTTTCTTCTTCTTCCGTCCTTAGCCACCGACCGTCAAAGCAGTCAGTGGCCATTACGCCTAATGGCGTCTTAGGGCAACAGCAGATAGGTTTTCTTTGCCACTGTTTCCCATCACGCCTATTGGCGTCTTTAGGACAATGGCAAATCAATCCATCCGCTGTTGTTTCCGTAATCGAAGTGACTGGCAAACGGGTGATCAGCCGGTTGGTAGAAAAGCTTTTGCGGCTGACATAAAGAAACGATATCAATTTGCCAAAAGTCAGGAAAAGACAGTGACTGATGATATAGACCAGAAATTCAACACCATTTCAACAATAAATAAGGAAAGCAGCAAATCATGCTTGGGATTCCAGGAAAGGAAGAAGCAAGACTGGATAACACCAGAAACATTAAACACCATAAAGATGAGAAAGGAAATGAAAAGAAAGAAAACAGAAGCGAAGTCCCCCAGGTTAAAGCAACTATATAGCGAACAGTACAGTCAGCTGGACAAGGAAGTTAAACGCCAAACCCGAGCCAACGAAGGGAATTTCCTAGACGATCTTGCAAGACAGGCAGAAGAGGCAGCACTGAGAAATGAACAAAGCACAGTGTACAAAATAACTAAATTCATCAGCGGAAAACGAGGTGCAAACAATATTACATTAGTAAGAGATAAGCAAGGAAATCTCATCACGACAGCAGAGGAACAGGAAACAAGATGGGCAGAGCACTTCAGAGAAACTCTGAACAAGGAACCACCAGAGACACAATTGAATGTTCCTGAGGCTGAAAACGATCTAGATGTAAATACAGACATTCCACGAAAAGAAGAAATCATCACAGCAATCAAAGGGTTAAAGAACAGAAAAGCTCCTGGCCATGATAACTTAAATGCAGAGCTATTTAAGACAGACCCTGAGCTAGCAGCAGAACTATTAGAACCACTATTTGCACAAGTCTGGAAAACGGAGACAACACCATCAGAGTGGAACAAAGGAATAATTGTCAAATTGCCTAAGAAGGGAGATCTTGCAGACTGCAATAATTGGAGAGGAATCACTCTTCTCTCAGTTCCCAGCAAAATACTAGGCAGGATAATTATACAGAGAATTTCAAAGGCAGTAGACAACAAACTGAGGAAAGAACAAGCAGGATTTAGAAAGAACAGAAGATGTGTAGACCATATATTCACTCTCAGGAACTTTATAGAACAGTGCTCAGAATGGCAAAGACAGCTGTACATTAATTTCGTTGATTTTGAAAAGGCTTTTGACAGCATACATAGGGACAGTTTGTGGAAAATACTGAGGGCTTATGGAATTCCAAGCTGCACAGTGTCAATCATAAAAAGCCTCTATGCCAACTTTACGTGTAGTGTTGCGCAGAGCAACCTAACCTTTGAGGTGAAGACAGGAGTACGACAGGGATGCCCCTTATCAACCACTCTATTTTTAACAGTCATAGACTGGGTGATGCACCAGACAATAGAGGGCAGTCCAAGAGGAATAAGATGGACTACATTTTCTACATTGGAAGATCTGGAATATGCAGATGACATTGCACTACTAGCACATTCACATCAACACATCCTGGAAAAAAACGGATAGACTTAATATGTTTAGCCAGCAGGTGGGCTTGAACATCAATTTAAAGAAGTCAGAGGTCATGACGCTCAATGTGAGCAACCCTGAGCTCTTATCAGTAAGGAATCAGCAACTGGTGCAGACAGACACCTTCACATACCTAGGATGCATAGTAACACCAGACGACGGGGCAGGCAAAGACATCAACATCAGAATGAATAAGGCAAGAACAGCCTTTTTTTAGCCTAAACAGCATCTGGAAGTCCTCTCAATACAGCACAAGCACAAAATTAAGATTATATCAGAGCTGTGTGCTTTCTGTGCTTCTCTATGGTGCGGAATGCTGAAGAGTTACAGAGAAGGAAATGTCGAAATTGTCCTCTTTTCACACAACATGCCTAAGAAAAATTCACCAAATCTTTTGGCCGAATACCATCACCAACCAAGATCTGCTTACTCGGAGCAAGCAAGAGGACATGCACACAATCATAGCTGGCAGACGTTGGAGCTGGGTTGGCCATGTCCTCAGAAGAGACCCCGATGCCATCACAAGAACAGCTATGCTTTGGACCCCTGAAGGAAAACGAAAGAGAGGCCGACCAAAAACAACCTGGCGGAGGACTGTGGAGGCTGAGATGCAAAGAATAAACCAGAGTTGGGGCACTGTACGAAGGATGGCCGCCGACCGAGCAAAGTTGAATCAATTTGTTGTTGCCCGACAAGACGCCACTAGGCGTGATGGCCACTGACTGCTTTGACGGTCGGCGGCTAAGGATCAAAGAAGAAAGTATATAATCTTTAAATATATAATCTGCAATATACACTTTACGTATATAATTTATAGTATACTCTTTGTGTATATAACTTACAATATACTCTTTACGTATATAATCTACAGTATAATTTTTACATACATAATCTACAATATACACTTTACATATATAATTTACAGTATACTCTTTATGTATATAACTTACAATATACTCTTTACGTATATAACCTACAATATACTCTTTACGTATATAACCTACAATATACACTTTACGCATATAATCTACATTGCACGCTTTAAGTATATAACATACAATATATACTTTACGTATATAATATGTTCTGTCTCACAGACACTTTTTCAGACTCTATCACACATAACACGCTCACGCTGTCTTGCACTCGGAAACACATAATCTCTCGTAGTCTCTCAGCCTGGCCCCCTCGCGCTCTCTCTCTCTCTCTCTCTCTCTCTCTCTCTCTCTCTCTCTCTCTCTCTCTCTCTCTCTCTCTCTCAGACTCAACCAATCATTTACGTCATCTCTAATTTCTCGATCGTGCATATCTTCACCACATTTGTGTAGCAGTAACGTTTTATTGTGCTGTAATGATTAGCGCACATCACGATTTGCTTAATAATAGAATTTGCTGTTAGCTGTTGGCGCAGCTAGACTTTTTGTAGCTATTATCAGTCGTATTGCTATATAAGTGTTTCATTTGCTATACGGACTCTGCTTTCTTCACGGGAGAGGATATTTAAGTATGCATTAATTCCCGTGTTTTGTTAATTTTGCTTGTGCGTTACTTAGAATTGTTTCCCCAGTTTCTTAGCCTTGATGTTTAGTGAATTTGACCGAGGTTAATTTTTTTTTTTTTCTATGTTGTTTGGAAGCTGTTTTGCTCATTAGTCGGTTGTGGTGCTATTTGGTTAGTTTTGCGAATATAATTATTATGTTAGTTGATTAAGTTTGGTTTGCGAATATATTTATTATGTTAGTTGATTAAGTTTGGTTTTCGAATATAATTATTATGTTAGTTGATTAAGTTTGGTTTGCGAATATAATTATTATGTTAGTTGATTAAGTTTGGTTTGCGAATATAATTATTATGTTAGTCAGTTGATTTAGTTAGGTTTGCTGAATTGATGGGGCAAAGTCTACAGACAGGGGGTATGATGTGCTGGTGTTGTGGGTAGTGGGTTTCCCCCCTTGCTTCACCCTAGGCCTAGTGAATTCTGTTCATGAAAGGAGCGACCATTGCGGTGTTAGTCTCTTGGCCTAGCAAAACCTCTCATACCCCAAGATCGTTGTGCGTGGTGAAGAGCCACACCCTCCTCGAGGTAGTCCTGGTAACTGAGGGTGCGAATCCTCAGGCTAAACACAACGGATCTAGAGGAGCAAACCTCGATAATAAAACCGGTGCACTACACCGTACACGCCCTCTGTGGGTGGGAAGGAGCCAGATGGATACTGAACAAGTCCTGGGAGTGGGAACGAGTGTGGACTGCTCCCTGAAGATCGGAACCCATCGTACAGGCACAGAGACTCAGGACGTGACGATCCTATTGCCTTCAACTCTTGGTCACATGCCTAGAGCCTCGGAGAACTCGGCGTAACCAGCAGGCAATTTGGTGGCGGGGAAAGAGCACTGTGAGCCCTACCGTGGCTACGTATCACAAGGAGACGCAGAAACACCCCCTTTATCTCCCCCAGAGCTGGCACAGTACACTTCTGGCTTCTACCCGGGGCGTTAGGAAATCCACAGGCACCCCAGCATCACAATGCCAAGAAGATGACAAAGTTGGAATTTACTAACTCAAACCTGGCAGAGCAAGTCCTCCAACAGATGCGGCCGATGCTGGGCCCACTGGCGCGTGGACACGTCCCGATCCCCATCGAGACTTGCCCGGGGAGCCCACCCCGGCTCAAAAAAGCAGAGAAGGCCACTCTCCAAACCTCCGATGTCTTGCGGGCAGTGTTAGGATGTGCAAGAACATGGACAGGAAGACTCCACAACTTCCCCACTGAAGACACGCCCACGGCGACCGTTGCCTCAATTGGCTGTGTGTGGTGTACCCGGAAACGGGGCCTCCCAGTACTGAGACACAGTTAAGTCCCCGATGTCACTTATCGGTGCAGAGTTGAGAGAGATGGCTGAGCATCACAATCCCCCCTGTGTTGCAGCATGATGAGAACCCAGAATTGCACACTGAGCTTGGGGGGATCACTTGGGCACCAGACTTAATACTGGCTCTTGACTGGATGGCCGCATGCAGGAGATTTCTACAATGGGGGGTTGGCAGGTGGTGGGTATCTGGAAGTGGCTCTGTGCAGGACGTGAGGATTCCTTGGGTGAGCCCAGAACCAGAGCACAGCATTGTGCAAGCTCTGCATAGTTGGAGAGCCCCCTGGATGACGGGGAATGCACAGTGTGCTACCCCACCTATCCCCAACTGCTAACTTGGAACCAGAAGTGGGGTCCTCTGTATGCGTGCCAGGCCAGGATAAAATGCCTGGGAAAGAGACTGGAGCTCAGAACTCCCTAACTCAAAGTTGCAGGATGGCAGGAAAGACAGGGCTATTTTGAAGATAATGCAACCATATTTTCACCATACGAGCTCGGACGCCGCCTCGGTAAACAAGGTCCGCGCAGAGCAGTGACACCCCCAGGCTGCTTGCGAATAGTCTACTACTGGGAACATAAACAGATTAGGGATGAGCCCACTCTCCCGTTGAACAGGTGCTAAAGTCATAGATACTGGGCCAGAAGGCGCACCGGAAACCACAGTATCACGCAACTCGCTTTTTTTTTTTCTATGGAGAGTACACCGTCAAATAAATCTCGTACTGGTGCTCGCCCTGTGGAGCTCCACCAGGCAGGTGCAGTGCCGGGCTCTGAGCCTCGACAGAGCCCACCCTCAGCTACTGGAGGACCCTCTAGACCGTCTTGTGGAGTCAGCAGACGGCGGAGGAGAACTACTGACCAAAACAAAACAGAAAAAGAGAAACCCAGAGTGCCACTTGTCATGATGCACTGGAATGCAGAGGGAGTGAACAGCAAGCAGGCTGGATACAGCAAAAAGACAGAGCTGGAAAACATCTTGTATGAGAAGCAAGTCAGTGTTTGCTGTATCCAAGAGACTCACTTGAAAGCAGATCAAACCTTTAAAATAAGGGGATATCAATGCTTCAGATCCGACAGAAAAGATAGACGAAAAGGAGGAGTACTTACTCTTGTAAGGAATAACATTCCTGCACACGAAAGGAAAACCTTCATGGATGGAGCAGAATATCAGCTGTTGCAGATAAAGGTAGACAAGATGGAAATAGAACTCCTGAACTATTACTGTCCGAACAACAAACCCCTGAGTCTCAGCTCTATACAGGTACCAGCCACCAACTTTATAGCAGTTGGAGACTTTAATAGCCACTCCCAGAGCTGGGGCTATAACCATCTGGATCACAGAGGTGAAGAGGTTGAAACTTGGCAAGATGATCACTCCCTAATCCTAGTCAATAATGCCACAGATACTCCTACCTTCTACTCCAGAGGATGGCACACAACTTCAACACCAGATCTTGCCTTCTCCACACCAGATATAGCTGGATCTATTAGTAGAGAAGTAGGAGACCAACTAGGGGGAAGCGACCATCGCCCAATCTTTCTTACTGTCCAGAGTGCAACTCTCAGTACAGGCCCAGCCATTACAAGATGGAACTACAAAAAAGCCAACTGGGGTTTATTCAGGCATCAGGTGAACACGCTGCTGTCTACCCTCAAGGTACAGAACAGAGACATTAATGAAGTGGTAAAAGACTTCAACAGATGCATACTACAAGCTGCAAAAGAAACCATTCCCAAAGGATGCCGGCGTAACTACATACCATACTGGTCCAGCACACTCCAAGAACGTCAGGAAGCCATGGACAGGGCTAGAAAGGACGCAGAGTCTCAGCCTTCACTTGAAACTCACAACAAATGGAAAAAGGCTGTAGCAGAGTTTCAGAGAACAAAGCTAGAAGAAAAACGGAAAAGCTGGAGAACTAAAACGGCATCGCTGAACCTTGAGAAAGACGGCAGGAAACTTTGGAGATTAGTCAAGTCTCTAAATGAAGAGCGTTCCTCACCTAGGCAGACTATCACATTGGATGAAGGTGGCAAACTTTTCAGAGGAAAACAAGCTGCAGACTTGTTTGCTAGAAGATACAGTTCAGAAAGCAACTTACCCATTAACATAGATCATCAGAGAGAGATAAGAAAAGAAATACTGGCAACCATGGGACAGACAGATACTCCTGCCCCAATGAGGGAACCCATCACACTAGGAGAACTACAGAAGGCTATTTCCAAGCTTAAGTTTCAAAAGTCACCCGGCCCAGACAAAATCAGCAACGAAATGCTAGTAAATCTGAGCTCAGCAGCAAAGACAAAACTGCTTGAGATATTCAACCACAGCTGGTTGAAAGGAACGGTACCCCAAGTATGGAGAGAGAAGCCATCACAATACCCATACTAAAGAAAGGGAAATGTAAGACCGAGGCTGCAAGTTACCGGCCAATCAGTCTCACAAGCTGTGTTGGGAAGACTATGGAGCGAATAGTCAACCACAGATTGAAATGGTATTTAGAGTCTGAGCAGATCCTGGTGCCGGAACAAGCTGGATTTAGAGAATGCTACAGTATAGAAGACCAAGTTACTTACTTGTCTCAAGCAATAGAAGATGCCTTCCAGGAGAAGAAAAAGGTCCTAACGATCTGGGTCGACTTCAAGCAGGCCTTTGACAAGGTGTGGAAAGATGGCCTCATTGCAAAACTTAGGAGAAGTGGAATCCAAGGCAACATGATGAAATGGATCCAGTCATACTTGCATAACAGGAGAACTAGAGTCACTCTTGACGGTCTGCAGAGCAGAAAAGTGTTGCTCCATCAGGGGGTACCTCAAGGAGGAGTAATTTCCCCAACACTCTTCCTTGTTTACATCAATGACCTGGTGAAAGATCTCCCTGCAGGAGTTAAAGCTGCCTTATATGCAGATGACCTAGTACTCTGGTGCGCTGATGAAAATGTCACCACAGCAAATTATAGAATGCAGCGGGCAGCAGACATGCTAGTGTCATGGGCAGAGAAATGGCTTATCACAATAAACACAGACAAAACCTCCACACAACACTGTTCTCCCTCGCCCCCAAGGACAAATCAGCTAACATACACCTAGGGACAACCGTGATCAAGGAAGAAAGCTACCCCACCTATCTTGGGGTGACATTTGACCAAAGGCTTACATGGAATAAGCATATTGAAAACGCAGAAGGAAAGCCCCGAAGACGACTAGGCATACTCAGAAAATTAGCAGGTACCAACTGGGGAGCAAATGAACGAAATCTAAAGAAGATTTATAATGGAGTAATAAGACCACACTTAGAGTTTAGCACAGCAGCATGGTCATCAGCTGCTAACTCACATCTGCAGTCTTTGGACAAGGTGCAAAATCAAGCTCTCAGGCTCATTACAGGAGCCATGAAAACTACACCAATAACAGAGATGCAGAAGGTTGCTGGATTACAGACATTGTCCCATAGAAGAGACACAAAAACCATGATCCAGATGGAAAAGTACAACAGTATGCCAATGCACCCAATGAAGGCAAGACTAGATGATCTGGCATTGGGACGTCTAAAGCGTAGCAGCTTTGTGCATCGGGGGAAAAGACTTATAAGACAGCATCAAGAAGACCTATCCATGAAGACAACACCACTGAAGCCCACCCTATACCCTGTACCATGGGAGCAGGCCAGCAGTGCCCTCCAAATTAATACATCAGTCAGTGGTCTCACAAGTGGATGTGAGTATAATGATCTGCAAAAACGAACTGCTATATTGAGTATGATCCAAGAAAGCTATCCCGATCAATCATGGATACATGCCTATACAGATGGATCAGCAACTAATGCTGTTAGGAATGGAGGTGCCGGTATCTTTATCTCATATCCTGACAACCACTATGAGACTAGGCACATTCCCACTGGTAAATTCTGTTCCAACTATACAGCTGAGGTTCAAGCTCTAGAGCAAGCTGCAAATATGATTTTATAACACCAACTCTGACTGCCACCAGGTAGTCATCCTCACAGATGCACTGTCTGTCCTGCAAGCTCTCAAGGGTGGTAAACTCCCGCATCTGAGAAATGAACTAAACAAGGTAGCTGCCAAAAAGAGAACCATACTTCAGTGGGTACCATCTCATTGTGGTGTACCCGGAAATGAAAAGGCAGATAAACTTGCAAAAAAGGGAGGAGAATGTGAACAAGAAGATAATGAAGTCACATACTTTGAGAAAAAGAGAGCTATCCAGACTATCAGAAGAGAACAGAACCAACCCAAAGACGACTATCACACTCTCGACCGGCAGGGACAGATAACTATTTTTCGACTCAGGACAGGGCATAACAAACTGAATAAACACATGCACAAGCTACGATTGTCTGCTTCACCACTGTGCACATGTGGATTAAACGAACAAACTGCTGAGCATGTTCTACAGGACTGTCCTCTGTATGACCAGTTAAGAAAGATATACTGGCCCAATGACTCAACACTAAACTCAAAGCTATATGGAGTTAAAGAGGAACTTCAAACAACAGTCGAATTCATCATGAGAACTCGTCTGACGGTGTAATCATCAAAGATGCGATCGCAAGAAGAAGAAGAAGAAGAAGCTGAATTGATAATCTACTTATCATATAATCACATCATCATCATTATCCTCAAGGAGCGTAGGCCTTCAACAAACTTATGCCAAGTCTTCCTGTCACGTGCCATCAGCTCAAGATCTTTCCGTCTTCTTCATCCCCTTTATGTCTGTCTTCAGTTCTCTTCTCCACGTGGTCATTGGTCTCCCACTACCTCTCCTACCCTGGAGGTTCCAGAACAAGGAATGCCTTGTAATGCTATCAACAGGTTTTCACAGTGTGTGTACTATCCATCGCCAGCGTCTTCTCATCTATTCGTGCATGATTTTATTTTAAAAAAATAAGCCAACTAAATAAAGTAGCTAACATACTAGAAGTACCTACAAAGCTAATCAAGGATTACCCCAAACCGACTAAAGAACAAAATGGTTTGCTAATGCATAAACTTAAATAAGGTTTACATTTGTGAGTAATGCAAAGACCACAGTACTCAAAACCTCTGAGATGAAAAGTGAAAATATATGGGATAAAATATATTCATTTTTGGACTATAGCAAACTAAGTAGTAAAATGGTGTGATATTTGTTGTGAATAACATAATCACGAGAATGTGGAATTTTGTAAGCTTAGAGAGAGTTCGTCTAGAAATAAGACGAAAAACTTAGACACATGATTGAGTCAACAGAAGCAGAGATATAAAAGTCGATCCACACAGAAGATACAAGATCAATACCACCACTGGCATAGGAAAAAAAACACAACAACATAGAAAATCTTAGCTTAAAAAACTGGCAGAGCGGTGGTGTAGCGTCAGTACAGGCGATATGAGAGCCGCTTCATCAAAATATAACGGAAGTTTTAAACTAATTTCCTTACAAAGTATAATTACTTACTGATTATTACTACTGTTATTTGCATTAATTCAGAATTAAGCTTGGCATTACTCTTATTTGCCTGCTGTGACAATCCAGCACATCGATATTTCATTTTAAACCAACGGACGTTGTATTTCTATGGTATGCGGTCTGTCAGGCGATAGCGCAGTTACTAATAATAGTGATGGCGTAGCACACGTTTATTTGTAACACTTAAATCATAATTTGTGGTTGGTTTGCATGCGAGTCGTAAAATTCACTGTACTGGTATTGTTAACTTGTTTACTGCTTCCATTGTAGTAATTTGAATTGGTTTGACACTTACTGCTCTACTGTGATTAAAGTAGATTTTTTTTTTTTTAATTATTAAACTTGGGACACCAAATAAAAAGAAGAGTTTTTTATGTCGATTCCATCAGAAGAGTTCATATTTTCCCTTTGTCGACTGTTAGTTTAGTTTTCATTTATTACGCCCTGTTTAGGAAAATAATGTTCACCCTGAGCGCCGTCTAAGACTTTCGTTTAATTTGTACTTGGAATCGGAGTTTACAAGAAAGTATGTATCATGTCCATTTGATGCACAAACGACGTCGACCGGCGATAGACACCTATTCTGATGCAGTCGGCTCGGAATTATGTGCTCGGTCGGCGTATCCAATAAAGTTAAAACGCTCCGGCACGGAACATTAAACTCCGAAACCAAGTACAAAGTAAACGAAAGTTACGAAATGATCTGGACGGCGCTCAAGGTGAACATTACCACCATTTGGCTGGTCAACGTAAGTGTGAAGTTTGCTCAACAGAATGCTTTTGTAAACCGGGCACGTGACAAAAAATATCACGTCTAAACTTCGGATGGTCATTATCCGATGTTGTTATCATATTCTTCGTATCAGGGGGGGGGGGGGGGGGGGGGGGGGGGGGCAGGTGTTGTAATAAATATAGATTTACGGAAGAAAATCAAATAACAACACACATGGAAAATAACAAGAGAAAGTCAAGCTGGACAGAACAAAACACTAGGGGAAAAAAACCAACTGGTCTAACCACAGATGCCCTAGAGTAGAACCCACAAAGAACAATAAAGTAGGAGGCTAAAGAGAACCTGCAGAGGAAGTCAAGGCAATCGATACATCATGGGCAGAGCCACAGAAGATAACATGGCGTAGAGACTATGCAATCAGTAATTACATCGCTGTGATCCGATTGAACGAAACAATGTGATTATTATGGTAACGATATCTTCCTTTTTTCACTTTTATCAGACGTTGTAAACTAGTGACTGTATACTGATTCTGAATTTTTCTTTTTTTAATGTTAATGGCAACAGCGTACAAGACTGAAACCTACATTCTTCCAAAATTCATCATAGCACGGGGCAAAGTATGATGTGTTGGTGTTGTGGGTAGTGGGTTTCCCCCCTTGCTTCACCCTAGGCCTAGTGAATTCTTGTTCATGAAAGGAGCGACCATTGCGGTGTCAGTCTCTTGGCCTAGCAAAACCTCTCATACCCCAAGATCGTTGTGCGTGGTGAAGAGCCACACCCTCCTCGAGGTAGTCCTGGTAACTGAGGGTGCGAATCCTCAGGCTAAACACAATGGATCTAGAGGAGCAAACCTCGATAATAAAACCGGTGCACTACACCGTACACGCCCTCAGTGGGTGGGAAGGAGCCAGATGGATACTGAACAAGTCTTGGGAGTGGAAACGAGTGTGGACTGCTCCCTGAAGATCGGAACCCATCATACAGGCACAGAGACTCAGGACATGACGATCCTATTGCCTTCAACTCTTGGTCACATGCCTAGAGCCTCGGAGAACTCGGCGTAACCAGCAGGCAATTTGGTGGCGGGGAATGAGCACTGTGAGCCCTACCTTGGCTACGTATCACAAGGAGATGCAGAAACACCCCCTTTATCTCCCCCAGAGCTGGCACAGTACACTTCTGGCTTCTACCCGGGGCGGTAGGAAATCCACAGGCACCCCAGCATCACAATGCCATGAAGATGACCAAGTTAAAACTTACTAACTCATACCTGGCAGAGCAAGTCCTCCATCAGATGCGGCCGATGCTGGACCCACTGGCGCGTGGACACGTCACGATCCCCATCGAGACTTGCCCGGGGAGCCCACCGCGGCTCAAAAAAGCAGAGAAGGCTACTCTCCAAACCTCCAATGTCTTGCGGGCAGTGTTAGGATGTGCAAGAACATGGACAGGAAGACTCCACAACTTCCCCACTGAAGACACGCCCACGACGACCGTTGCCTCAATTGGCTGTGTGTGGTGTACCCGGAAACGGGGCCTCCCAGTACTGAGGCACAGTTAAGTCCCCGATGTCACTTATCGGTGCAGAGTTGAGAGAGATGGCTGAGCATCACAATCCCCCCTGTGTTGCAGCATGTTGAGAACCCAGCATTGCACACTAAGCTTGGGGGGAATCACTTGGGCACCAGACTTAATACTGGCTCTTGACTGGATGGCCGCATGCAGGAGATTTCTACAATGGAGAGATGACAGGTGGTGGGTATCTGGAAGTGGCTCTGTGCAGGACGTGAGGATTCCTTGGGAGAGCCCAGAACCACAGCACAGCATTGTGCAAGCTCTGTATAGTTGGAGAGCCCCCCCTGGATGACGGGGAATGCAGTGTGCCACCCCACCTCTCCCCAACTGCTAACTTAGAACCAGAAGTGGGGTCCTCTGTATGCATGCCAGGCCAGGATAAAATGCCTGGGAAAGAGACTGGAGCTCAGAACTCCCCAGCTCAAAGTTGCAGGATGGCAGAAAAACCACGGGAAAGAGAGGTCTTTTTTTGAAGATAATGCAACCATATTTTCACCATACGAGCTCGGACACCGCCTCGGTAAACAAGGTCCGCGCAGAGCAGTGACACCCCCAGGCTGCTTGCGAATAGTCTACTACTGGGAACATAAACATATTAGGGATGAGCCCACTCTCCCGTTGAAGAGGTGCTAAAGTCGTAGATACTGGGCCAGAAGGCGCACCGGAAAGCACAGTATCACGCAACTCGCTTTTTTGTTATGGATGAGTACACCGTCAAATAAATCTCGTACTATTGCTCGCCCTGTGGAGCTCCACCAGGCAGGTGCAGTGCCGGGCTCTGAGCCTCGACAGAGCCCACCCTCAGCTACTGGAGGACCCTCTAGACCGTCTTGTGGAGTCAGCAGACGGCGGAGGAGAACTACTGACCGAAACAAAACAGAAAAAGAGAAACCCAGAGTGCCACTTGTCATAATGCACTGGAATGCAGAGGGAGTGAACAGCAAGCAGGCTGGATACAGCAAAAAGACAGAGCTGGAAAACATCTTGTATGAGAAGCAAGTCAGTGTTTGCTGTATCCAAGAGACTCACTTGAAAGCAGATCAAACCTTTAAAATAAGGGGATATCAATGCTTCAGATCCGACAGACAAGATAGACGAAAAGGAGGAGTACTTACTCTTGTAAGGAATAACATTCCTGCACACGAAAGGAAAACCTTCATGGATGGAGCAGAATATCAGCTGTTGCAGATAAAGGTAGACAAGATGGAAATAGAACTCCTGAACTATTACTGTCCAAACAACAAACCCCTGAGTCTCAGCTCTATGCAGGTATCAGCCACCAACTTTATAGCAGTTGGAGACTTTAATAGCCACTCCCAGAGCTGGGGCTATAACCATCTAGATCTCAGAGGTGAAGAGGTTGAAACATGGCAAGATGACCACTCCCTAATCCTAGTCAATAATGCCACAGATACTCCTACCTTCTACTCCAGAGGATGGCACACAACTTCAACACCAGATCTTGCCTTCGCCACCCCAGATATAGCTGGATCTATTAGTAGAGAAGTAGGAGACCAACTAGGGGGAAGCGACCATCGCCCAATCTTTCTTACTGTCCAGGGTAAGCCACTCACGTCTGTTGTTTTTCTGTTGTCCAAGTGTTCTACTTCTTTATTTCTTACGAGTGCCTGAAAACATACCTTTATATTTGTCTAATATTAATTTAGAGAAGCCATGACAATACCCATACTAAAGAAAGGGAAATGTAAGACCGAGGCTGCAAGTTACCGGCCAATCAGTCTCACAAGCTGTGTTGGGAAGACTATGGAGCAAATAGTCAACCACAGATTGAAATGTTATTTAGAGTCTGAGCAGATCCTGGTGCCAGAACAAGCTGGATTTAGAGAATGCTACAGTATAGAAGACCAAGTTACTTACTTGTCCCAAGCAATAGAAGATGCCTTCCAGGAGAAGAAAAAGGTCCTAACGATCTGGGTCGACTTCAAGCAGGCCTTTGACAAGGTGTGGAAAGATGGCCTTATTGCTAAACTTAGGAGAAGTGGAATCCAAGGCAACATGATGAAATGGATTCAGTCATATTTGCATAACAGGAGAACTAGAGTCACTCTTGACGGTCTGCAGAGCAGAAAAGTGTTGCTCTATCAGGGGGTACCTCAAGGAGGAGTAATTTCCCCAACACTCTTCTTTGTTTACATCAATGACCTGGTGAAAGATCTCCCCGCAGGAGTGAAAGCTGCCTTATATGCAGATGACCTAGTACTCTGGTGCGCTGATGAAAACGTCACCACAGCAAATTATAGAATGCAGCTGGCAGCAGACATGCTAGTGTCATGGGCAGAGAAATGGCATATCACAATAAACACAGACAAAACCTCCACAACACTGTTCTCCCTCGCCCCCAAGGACAAAGCAGCTAACATACACCTAGGGACAACCGTGATCAAGGAAGAAAGCTACCCCACCTATCTTGGGGTGACATTTGACCAAAGGCTTACATGGAATAAGCATATTGAAAATGCAGAAGGAAAGGCCCGAAGACGACTAGGCATACTCAGAAAACTAGCAGGTACCAACTGGGGAGCAAATGAACGAACTCTAAAGCAGATTTATAATGGAGTAATAAGACAAGGACAAGGTGCAAAACCAAGCTCTCAGGCTCATTACAGGAGCCATGAAAACTACACCAATATCAGAGATGCAGAAGGTTGCTGGATTACAGACATTGTCCCATAGAAGAGACAAGAAAACCATGATCCAGATGGAAAAGTACAACAGTATGCCAACGCACCCAATGAAGGCAAGACTAGATGATCTGGCATTGGGACGTCTAAAGCGTAGCAGCTTTGTGCATCGGGGAAAAAGACTTAAAAGGCAGCATCAAGAAGACCTATCCATGAAGACAACACCACTGAAGCCCAACCTGTACCATGGGAGCAGGCCAGCAATGCCCTCCAAATTAATACATCAGTTCAAGCTCTAGAGCAAGCTGCAAATATGATTTATAACACCAACTCTGACTGCCACCAGGTAGTCATCCTCACAGATGCACTGTCTGTCCTGCAAGCTCTCAAGGGTGGTAAACTCCCGCACCTGAGAAATGAACTAAACAAGGTAGCTGCCAAAAAGAGAACCATACTTCAGTGGGTACCATCTCATTGTGGTGTACCCGGAAATGAAAAGGCAGATAAACTTGCAAAAAAAGGGAGGAGAATGTGAACAAGAAGATAATGAAGTCACATACTTTGAGAAAAAGAGAGCTATCCAGACTATCAGAAGAGAACAGAACCAACCCAAAGACGACTATCACACTCTCGACCGGCAGGGACAGATAACTATTTTTTCGCCTCAGGACAGGGCATAACAAACTGAATAAACACATGCACAAGCTACGATTGTCTGCTTCACCACTGTGCACATGTGGATTAAACGAACAAACTGCTGAGCATGTTCTACAGGATTGTCCTCTGTATGACCAGTTAAGAAAGATATACTGGCCCAATGACTCAACACTAAACTCAAAGCTATATGGAGCTAAAGAGGAACTTCAAACAACAGTCGAATTCATCATGAGAACTCGTCTGACGGTGTAAACATCAAAGATGCGATCGCAAGAAGAAGAATCAGAATCATAGCACGCTAACTACAAGTGTTTCAGCAGGGTGGCCATTCTTTGCGTGAAAAAGATTGTGAAGAAAGATTGTTACCTGCACGGAACAGAGGGAGGATCAAGAACGGATGTCATCGTTGAAACCGCAGAACACTGGATATAGCCTGGCAGTCTCTCTCTCTCTCTCTCTCTCTCTCTCTCTCTCTCTCTCTCTCTCTCTCTCTCTCTCTCTCTCTCTCTCTCTCTCTCTCTCTCTCCCTCTCTCTGTCTAACACATTCATGTCATGAATATTTTACTGTCTCTTCCAATCAGAAAAGGCCACACTCTGTGCCACTCGGGAAGGTAATGTTTAAACGCGTTGGAAAGATCAAGCTTGGAGACGTAATGTATCAGTGGTACGGGATACAAATTCCTGTTATGTGCATGACACATATAAATTCTCTTCTCTTCATTTGAACATATTCACATACGGACATGCAAGCACAGGGAAAACGTATTTAGATTGCGGGGTTACTTCAAACAAGACCTGAGCCAATGACATACCTGGTACATTTCTCTAATAATAGATTTTGTCGATTAATTGATAAATAATTTTGCGGAGCTTACATTGAAATATTCACGATACATACGAGTATATTTAAATTTATATTTATTGTGATGCGGATTTTCACCTCAAGCAAGGCTTTAATTTTACGGTACTGGAAAAACACTGCGTACTATTTCACACATTGCACCGCGTTTAAAGCTATTTACGCTATAATACAGTGAAAGAAAAGCTCAATACTTATTATTCTTAATATGGCGTGAGATTTAATTTTTTTGGTAAACATCATCAGTGATGTAAACATTTAAGCAGGTCATTTGTTTTTTTGTTTTGTTTTTTTTTGCTTGTTTGTTTGTTTAAAGGGTGAAGCTACAGCGCATTTGAAGTCAAAACAACACAAACATGAAAATTGTGATATTTGGATAATTCATATTCCTCTGAATCTAAATCTGTGAAAATCATTAGTCAGAACACATTCTAAGCAGGTACATTTTGATTTTGTAAATACTATTTTCTAAGAACCTTGTTTTATGTTGATAATGTTATTATATAACTTGCATTTTTTTAGTCATTCAATATGAGACGTAGTACAAATACTTTCCATAGTATAATAAAAACTTTTTTTCAGATCCGATTTTTGATATCTTATCAAAATTTTGATTTATTGCAAATGATGTACAATTTTGAGAAAAAAAAAAAAAACACTTTAAAGCTCTTTATCTCAAAATCTTTTCACGTTATCAAAAATCCAAACTGACAAAAGTTTTATAACGAAATGCTTAAAAAAATCTATTTAAACTTGGTATTGATAGATTTAAAAGAAAAACAACAGACATGAGTGAATTACCCAGGATTCGAACCCTGGACCTTCCGTGCGACAACCCCGCCTAGGTATGCAAACGAATCACACTATCTTTGGAATAGCTCGTTTTGATTTAATTGTGTCATGAGTATAAAGACGCAAACTGCTCACTAACCACACAATACTATTTGCATTTATCTTGAAGGTAGGACGCCACTTCATACTCCAACTGTTCTACACACAGGGTGTCCATAAATTATTCACCCCATAATAAGCTTGAAGAAATTTTTTTTTTTTTAGGAGCTATCTTAAAACGGTTTTCGGCAATTAATAACACAACTGAAGACATTGTTGTATTCCTTAAGTAGAGACTACCACAATATTTCAGTTAAACCAGAACTGAGTAAACTTCCACTCGGTCTCCCATTTGTAGCATGCAGAACATTACGCCATTAGATGACTTCGTTCAGAACATTAAGAAGCAAGTCGTGCTGGATGGAAGCTAATGTCGCTTCAGTCCGGTGTTTTAATTCTGTGATGTTATACATTTGTTACTAAACATGTCTTGAGTTCTGTTATTAATCACTGCAAACCATTTTAAAATAGCTCCTGTAATAATAAATTTATTATGGCTGAATAATTTAAGAACATCCTTATATATTCTTGACTAGCACTCAAAACTCCATGAGGCAGATTAGACCACTAACTAGACTATACTGTCTTCTTCTGTTATCACTGCAAACATTTTAAAATAGCTGTAATAATAAATTTATTATGGCTGAATAATTTAAGAACATCCTTATATATTCTTGACTAGCACTCAAAACTCCATGAGGCAGATTAGACCACTAACTAGACTATACTCAGTCTTCTGTTACCTGCATACATTTTACCATTAGCAATATTACATTTTGTGCTTATCGTATGATACAAAGAAAATTAGCTGTGATTTCTTTACAAAACTTTTCTGGAGGAGAGAATAAAGAAGAAGGTCAGAGAAGAACATCATGAGTTTGATATTTTCGCTAGACATACATGCCTGTGTTAAGAAGCGCAACTACTGCCTGTGTTACACAACAAATGCCTGGGTGAAGTACCATAACTACTGCCTGTGTTACATAACTAATGCCTGGGTGAAGTACCATAACTACTGCCTGTGTTACATAACTAATACCTGGGTGAAGTACCATAACTACTGCCTGTGTTACACAACAAATGCCTGGGTGAAGTACCATAACTACTGCCTGTGTTACATAACTAATGCCTGGGTGAAGTACCATAACTACTGCCTGTGTTAAGTAGCGTTACTAATACCTATGTTAAGTAGCGTAACTACTGTCTGGATTAAGTAGCGCAACTACCGCCTTGGTTAAGTAGCGTTACTACTGCCTGGGCAAGTAGCGTAACTACTGCCAATGTTACATAACTACTGCCTGGGTGAAGTAGCGTAACTACTGCCTGGTTGAGTAGAGTAACCACAGCCTGGTTAAGGAGCGTAACTACCGCCTGTGTTAAGTAGCTTAACTACAGCCTGTGTAAAGTAGCGTAACTACTACTGGTTAAGTAGCGTAACTACCGCCTCTGTTAAGTAGCGTAAACTACTGCCTGTGTTAATGTGACGGAATTTCCTCTCCTGCTTTGCAGCAGTGGTCCAACAGTGGCCAAAACTCAAGAGTTTCAAAGGTATCTACCTTCGCACAAGATTACTCTTGGCAGAGATGTAGATAGAAAGGTGATGACACTTCTATTACAAAGGGAGTCTTCACAAGATATTCAGAATAAGCGAAAACAAAACTGCTTTGGCTGAGTATGTTAACTCTGTAATTCTGCCGACACTTTTGTGAAGGATTTAAGTACTGATTAATTTCAGCTCGTTTAAGCCCCCACCCCTGATTTACTCAGTGGAATTCTATTATTCTAGTATAGCTCTCTTTAGAGTGTGTGTAGTAAATTAACTGAGACAAAGACAAACACGCAGTAACTTTAAAATGATTAAATCAAAGTTAAATTTGTATAATTACAAATAACACAATTTAATAATAACTTTAAGTTTTAACAGTTGAAAAATAATTTGAATAGTTATGGATCAAGAAAAGTTATCATCACGGTCATTATGGATTGTGAAATGTTACAAGAAGTTCAAGTGGCAGCATAGATTTGAACGTAGCTGCCAATGACGATTCTGCTCCTTCTTATGGGTTGGTTCTTTTCACACTGTTCACGCTCGTCCCTGATCAAGGTTGTCGGGTGTAGCTCGTTTTCCAGAAATGTCAATGAGAGTCTACCGAATGGGTCGTTCGTCTTAAAGCTTAGGCCACTGTTCTCTTCTTGTTCCAGAGATAGTACTTTTTGCTCGTACCACCAATAAGTATGTTAAACGAATAGAACGAAACGCTCTACTGAGTATGGCATTTTCCACCCCATATTTATGGGTTCCTATCTTCCCATGTCGGCGTCTGTGGCCTAATGGATATGAACGCAGTTTCATAATCCAGGTATACCAGGTTCGAAACCTGCTGCAGGCGGTTTGGTAGCAGATCGCTTTGTGTGGATTTTTAACAATGGTATAAGCGCCGTACCGTTCAGAAAGCAATGGCAAACTACTGAATGAAAAAAATTGCCTAGAAAAATCACAAACAGCCAATAAAAGCTTGGGTTGATTGCTACGTCCTGTAAAGGATAAGCAACTAACTTTAACTTATCTTCCCATACCACCATCCCAGTTAACTCAGACTTTACCCTCGATGAGAATTAAATTGAATCTCACGGGATAAACTTCTTTTACATTTAAATAGAATAACTTTCATAGTTACTTTATATTTAAATGAAAAGTTTAATAATACAGAAAGAGTCTGTTTACATATACATCTCCACTGTTTGAAAAGTTTTCACAATATAAAATGAATATGTTTTCATTTATGTTTACACTGATTGAAAAGTTTGAAACTTCCATTAACTTTAAAATGAATATTTTCACAAAGACATTTACACAGGTTTAAAGCTTGAAAACTTACATTAATTTTAAAGTGAATATGTTTGTATGGACATTTACACTGCTCTTACGCCAATCCTGACTCACATACTTTTTTGCTCAGATGAATAAAAGAGACTTGAATCGGCCTCTTACACGCGTCTGGCGTGTCGTTAATTTAATAAGTTCCCTCTCTGATTTCGTGTGTGGCCTTCAGTTTCCTCAGTCCCGGTTTCCTTAGTTAAAATCAAAGAAATTTCATGGGCTATGAAAGTCCGTCCAAAATTCTCCAATAACAGGTTAAGAAGGAATTATGAATTATAATTCTTCCCTGTAGCAAGGTCTGGTATCTTGGCGAGCGCTTTCTCAAGTGAAATAGCTTGAGAAAATGGTCATATTATATTCACTGCCTTCCCACGCCTTTGTTACGCGCGCCTCAAGGGATCAGCCAATCTGATTTGAATATGTTGCATGACTCAGCTAATGCAAAATTTCAAACATAACTTTTCTGAAAATGGGCTGTACACATCCGCTTGCGCTTAGGTACAAACTTACGAACTTGTCGGTAAACTCGTATAACAACATGTTCCCAATGTAACAATCATTACTTTTATCAGTAAGTAATCTCTTATCTGTGTCTGTCCATCAGTTGCCTCCCTGTATTCCAAGCATTGGTGATGAGAGTACCCCTTTTTTTTAATGTAAAACTTTTGCCTCGTTTTGGCGAGGCGCGTCCCGTTCAACCTAGTCGGTTATATTAGGGCGCATGTCCAAATATAAAAGACCCTTATGTCTGAAGTATAATAATGTAAATGAGAGTACCCGCGTCTTTTCAGTGATTAAGTACTGCGCTGAGGCGATTTACGTCTTAATCTGTATGCTGATATTGTTGCGCCCACGATAGCCAACATGGTTAGGTCTCTGCCACTCCTTGCAACGTAGGGAGAAATAGATAACAACCAGACATGTCTACTTATCCCTGAGAAGGGTGTAAGAAGGAAAATACATAATATCTGCTACACACAGCAGAAAAAGAAAGAAAGAAAGTGTGACAAATGAAAGCACACAAAAAAATCAGTACCACAAATGTATCGATACTGCCGGAATGACACAAAGATCGATAGGGGCCGCCCCGTTCTGTCACAGTTAAGTCGCATAACTACTGTCGGGGTGGACCTGGTGAGTCACAGGGCCCCCAGCACCGAATAGGCCCCCGAAAGTAGAGGTCAGAAGGGACCCTAGCATTTAGATATATTCTGTTAATTTGCTGTTTTTATGTGTTAAATTCATAACGAGTCCCAGTTTCCGCTGACGGAAGTGAAATAATGACGATGATATGGAAAGATCTTGAGTGGATGGCACAGGATAGAAGGATCTGAGACACATTTGTTATGCTCGTGGTGATGATGATGATGATGATGATGATGATGATGATGATGATGATGATGATGATGATGATGAACTAAGTATTTACATTTGTATACAGATTAACCATAAGTTGATTGTAATTGTTGAAACCATTATATAAGGTAGCCCTCACTTAATTTGTTCCCGGGGCCCTGTAGTTACGCCACTACCCGTATCCTTAACATTCATGCCCGACATAATGCTGTCAGAGTGGTTACGACATACAACGATGTGGGCTGAATATGCCTAAAGGCACGTGTCTGTGAGTATGCCAAATGTTTTCTAATACTTTGTTATCTCTTTCGCAGGTACCTCTATTAAAAAAAGGTTTATACAGCCAGCCGAAACACTCACGGAATGCCGCTTCATGATTTGACCATCTCATACAGCAAGGAAAATTGAACGTGTATTCTCGAAAAATAAAAAACAGCTCAGCATTTCATTTCAATTGGTTGACGATGCATGAACTTTAAGTTACGTACTTCACTACCTGTAACATAAAAGACATTTTAATTAGTGCTGAACAGAAATTGTGTGGAAGAGACAACGCTTAGCATGGGGCTCGGCGGCCAGATCGTTCTTCTTCTGTGGAAGAACTGGCTGTTGCAGAAACGTAGAATTTGTGTATCAATCTTTGAGATTCTTCTTCCAGTTTTTTTTGCTATTCTTTTCATCATAGTCCGTTTGATCGTGAAGGCAGACGACCACAATGATCCCACATATTATAACAATGTGAAAATGCCGTCTTTTCCGTGCGTCGACGGAAACTTAATAATAGGATATGCGCCCAGTGTTCATGAAACAGACCAAGTTATGCAGACTGTTCTACGCCTGACAGAAAATAATACTTGCAACATCAACCGCAACAGTGAGTGTTTCTTTGTAGTTTGTCACTTTTTTTGTGAGTCGTCATTTTCGTCACCATCTTTATCCTGTCAGTATGTGATTATTAGTAAATTACAGCACCTGGTACCCACACATTTCGCTAGCCTTTTTTCGGTCCCAAATTTTACAATAGTATGAAGCCTCACTCTCCGAATGCCCATTATCTTCCACGAAAATCCAATTAAAATGAAAATCAAGTAAAAATACTTTGTTATAGTTTAGAGCAGCCTTTCTCAATCTTTTTATCCTGGAGGAACACTTGAAATAACTTTCAGGTCTCGGGAAACCCCTGCATAAAACTTATTTTATCTACAGCTCACGGTCAATTGTAAATATACGAGTAATAATTAAATAATAGTTGCCAATGCTCTTTTGAGTAGAGAATAGTTTTTTTTTCTGTGGATCTGTTTATTTTGTCAAACTTATTAGCCTACTATTTTTTAGTGGCCTCTCTCTCTCCCCCCCCCCCCCCCCCCTCCCCCCTCTCTTTTCCAACCCCACCTTCACGAAGGATTTCATCTCTAATGCAAATAAGTGGTGTAGGCAGAAGAAACTTTTTTTTTCTAGTTTTTTTTTTGTTTTTTTTTAAATTGCCTACGTGTTTTTTTTTTTTAAACCCTACCCATGCAGGCCTAAAAGTCTTATCACAAATGTTTACTGTACAAGATGCAACTGAAATCTGGTATGCGCTAAAGTGGTTCTCTTCCATATTTAAAACGTTAAGCACAGCTTACGTTTCTTGAAATTAATCTCTTTCTTTCTCTTTCATAAATTAAAAAAAAAAACACACACACACACACACATAAGGCAAACATAATAAACTTCTATTAAATAACTGGCTTAAGCCAAAATGGGATTTAAAGTTTTTTAAGGTAGGCTCGGTAGATTTAATTTAAATGAAGGTTGTAAACTGATTTTAATGAATGCTATTTGCAGCATGAAAATTTACTGACAATTCGAGAGGGAGAGGCTGACGTCATCAGCCAACCGTTCTCCCCTTCGCACAATAGAGCGCTCAACAGTTATCAACAGCCTACCCTATCTTGCGTCAAAAACTGAGAATGGACTCAACCAAATGATTACGGTCCTGTTGCGCACTGCCATACAGTAGTGCCCCTTTATCATATACTACTGGACAAAAGTTAAGGGCCGCCATTCAGTTTAGACAAGGTTTATATAATTCTTCGTGAGCAGGGTCGAGGGCACAATGGGCTAATCACCTGTTTGCCAAGTCACTTTGATTACATGTCCCGCCCATGAGCCTTGTGCACTTGGGTACCCTCTACACCTCGTTTCACGGGGTAGAAGAGGTTCCGATTATGAGATGAGATGAGATGAGCAGGGTCGATTTTCCAAATGTCCGGTAGCTTGAAATCTCTCAAGAAGTCTCTGAATGGTAGAGTGGGACACTGCTAAACGTCTTGCAACATGACTAACAGATTGAGAATCCTGAATCCATGCCATGGCTCGACCACGGTCTACAGTGCTGAGACTTCTCCTTGGTGGCATGGCTAATGCAGTGATCATTTCGACCACTTGTCATACTGATTTATTGCATACCAACGGTGAACACTCTTTACCGATGATCATTTTCCACGTGCATTCAAATTCAACTCACTTTTTCACCTTTTGAACTAGTGGGGCGTGTTGCAAAAACCGCAGCAACAATGGCAATTTTCACGTGCGAGTTAAAGTGACCCAGTTTTTGGACATTTAAAAAAAATTAACCTAGTGCACACAGAAATGTATACTCATTTCTCTGAGCTCAGTTTTAATGACATTTTCACTTGTCTTTACAGTTTGCCAATCAATTATATAAACCTTGTCTAAACTGAATGGTGGCCCTTAACTTTTGTCCAGTAGTATATAAGAGTTACGCGAACTAAAATTTGGCCGCCATTTGCGGCTGTACCCGAATAGCAGGAGAATGGACCCAATCGCGAGTTTCAGACCTAATTTGCATTTTCGTTTAAGTTAACTAATAATTTGAAATAAAATTAGATGCAAATACAGTAGCACATATTGTCGTAGATTTGTGATTGGTGATTAAGACTTAGTTTTCCCTTCTGAATAGACATAGAAATAAGTGATAGCTCAGTAGGAGGTGATAAAATAGAAATAGATTTCACGAGTGAGATGGAGGAAATATATTAGATTCTGTCTCTGACACTCGAGAAGCTTCTCTCAGTCAGCCTATCATCTACAACAGAGTTAGATTAGTCAGACAAATCTAATATAATATATAGTACTATATATATATACCTCCCATACACACACACATAAGTGACTACAATAGACACACAGACGTGAAACTATGACAATGGAAATATAGATAATTATGAACGAACTGACCGACACACTGGAATAAGTTTATGTGAAGTTTAATTATCATAATAAACTTCCATCACAACACATAAAATTACATCAAACATATACAAATAGTCATAAAGTCAATGAATTGCTACAAGAATGATAGACCCATTGGTATGATCCTTTCCCTCGATGTATGGCCCACAGTCTTGTTAGAAGAAACGTGATAGCCCCAAAGAGTCACAGATACATATGATTTAGTCTAAGATTTCCCTTTAAAGGTATGAACAGACTTGGATACTCTGATCTATCCTAAGGAAAAATATTGTTAGCAACAAAAACTTGCATAAAGAAATTTAAGACAGCAAAATGGGTGCCAAAATACAACAATAGAGGAATCACTCAGTCCTGCATTCACTCTATTCAGTCAGCCGTGATCACGTGCTTTCATTCGTACTTACAGCTTTGGTAGCAACTTCTGGAAACCCAATTTTTAAGACATGCACATACAGACTCTCCAATGGTAATCTTGGCCAAGAGAACCCCAGTTCCAAAAAGACGGGTTGAATTCACTACTTGAGGGAACGTTGTCTTGGTTATTCTTATTTATGGATATCTGTGTAAGTCACATTAAAAATGTCCAGGCACGAACGTTAACAGCGCGTACAGTGTCATTAGCTTAGGTTTCTAGTAATGAGGAATGTCAGGTCGGTGCCTTCTCTCAGTATAGGACTTGATTTGGTCACAACACCACTAGGCAAAACTTCGTCGGAATGTTACTGATATTAATATTTTGATTGCAACAAGGGCTGAAATGTACTTGAGGTTTTACTCTGGAAGAATTAAATCAGGCTCGATGGGCCCGTTACTTCATTAAATCGTAAAAAACATGTTAGGTACTGGGTACTCTGTCGTTCTGGTTGCCAATGCAATTTAGAAAGGTTTTACTTTATACACCCAAGTCTTTAAGAAAAAATGTTTTAGTTCTTCACAGATATTTTTCCGTACAAAACGCTGGTAGAGTTGGGCTACCTCAGTTTTCACTGAATAAAGAAAAAAACAACATATAAAATACTTATACATACTATGTACTCGGTTATAATTTACATTATAAACTGCAAGCGGAGAGCTTGACTTATCGTTTAAAACTCCCGTGAAATAAGGTATAATTCATAAAATCAATCATCATGAATTAGAAATACATACGTATTTCGTCAATACTCAGTGATGAATCAGTGCAGTTATAAGTTAGTTTTAAAATATTCTCGACTGAGTATTTAGCAGTTAAATTAAATTTATTTATAGCTGCATGAGTTTAAGCTAGAAATTATAATTTATTCCGCTTTCCACTGAAACACGTCACTAGAGAATATAACAGACTTATAAATTAATTTCTTCTGCACAAAAGAAACTAGTGAAATATAATAAGCGATTTAACACTTAAATCACTCACAAAATACTAGATATATTATATTACCTCCAACCAGAACTACGAGTATCACAACGAAACTAAGAATTTCACTTATAACTATAAGTATCTAGAACGAAACGATCACGTCTACTGCAATTTGGAGATTGAATGAAATCAAGTTTTCCTCTTCGGGTAGATATATGAAACCGACCAAGGATCCCACGTTATTTCGCAAACCCCCGTCTCCCCCTCTTCTCTCTCTCTCTCTCTCTCTCTCTCTCTCTCTGAACACTTCCCATTAACTTAGACGTTGCCCAAAACTGCCAAACGTGCGTCTTCACACCTTCTACGACGACCTGTCTCATTTCTGAGCGATGCGGATGGCAGTTTCCAAACCTCGCCGAGAAACGTAGCCGAAGAAAACTCGTGTCAGATGGAAATGCTAGACGATATGTCTGCCATCCCATTTCTATCTAGACGAATTTCACAGTATTTCGTCTCGTCCAGGAACTGACACGATTATGCAATACGATGCGTTACCAGTATGAGAAAAGAAACGGCAAAGTCAGAATGGGAAAATATATTTTGTCGCAAACGAACAAATGCGAAAAATCCCCCAGGAAAAGGATAAAAGAGCGATAATAAAGTAGAGGACACTGGTAGAAAAGAAAAGAATATATAAAATTTATTGATCATAAATCTCTATGCGACACATATTTGTACTATTCTTTGTATTTCAACTAACAAAACGAAAAGAAGAGAACTAGTTTACTTACCGTTTTATTAAATAGAATCAGTAGCGTGAATTTTTAAAACATACTCCGTTGAATTTTAAATTCCGTTAGAATTTCACTATTTAGCAACAAACATTCCGTACGAATTGCAACACTTAGCAAAACATACTACCTTATAAAATAATATAATATAAATAATAAAAATTAATTACAATTTTTATTAGTTTTATAATATATATATATATATATATATATATATATATATATATATATATATATATATATATATATATATATATATATATATCCTTCTTTTTCTTTGATCCTTAGCCGCCGACCATCAAAGCAGTCAGTGGCCATTACATCTAGTGGAGTCTTGTAGGGCAACAACAAATTGATTCCACTTTGCTCTGTCGGCGACCATCCTTCGTACAGTGCCCCAACTCTGGTGTAACATAAGTGTGTAAGATCAGTGATCTGCCAAGATCTGGCAATCTCAGTATAGGTTTTTTGGAAAACAGTTTTTTAATCCTAACCAATGCTTTTTCGCATTCAGGGCTCCATTTTATTTTGTTGGGCTAACCCTTTTTGGTGAGTGCAGTAAGCGGCCCAGCCAACGTCGAAAAGTTTGGGATGAACTTATAAAAATTAATCAGTCCTAACAAACTCTTCACCTGCCTCTTCGGCGACTGCAACTGTAATATTTTCGTAACTGTACCATCTTCAGGTTTAATGACGTTATGGACGACAACATGGCCCAGGAAGCTCAGCTCTGCGTAGCCTATGGACATTTTGCTCGGGCGAGCAGTGAGTCCATGTGTCTTCAGACACTTCAACACTGCAAACAGCCCATCCACATGCTGCTCCCATGTGTTGTGAAATAGGCAGATATCGTCGATGTATGTAATCACGTCATCTCTGTGCCCTAGCAACTTCCTCATCATTCTTACGAAGGTGGCGGGTGCATTGACTAACCCGAAACACATATAGTTAAATTGAAATAGACCTCTAGGAGTTGCAAACGCCGTAAGAGGTTTTGTCGCCTCAGCTAATGGCACCTGCCAGTATCCTCTTGCTAAATCTAACTTACTAAAAAATCTAGCATGGCAAAGTTTGGTCAGAAGTTCTTCCTGGTTAGGCATAGGCTCTGCGTCGACTACCGTTACACTATTGAGCTTACGAAAGTCAATACAAACTCGGAGGGACCCGTTCTTCTTCTTAACCACAATCATGGGGAAAGAATACGCGGATTCGAAGGGAGCGATGATGTCCAGCCGAACCATATCGTCAATCTCCTCAATTGCCGCCTTATAATGTAGTGGCAACGGGTATGGTTTAACCCTGATCGGCTGGTCATCGGTCAGAGATATATCGTGGACTATTAAATCCGTCTTTCCGGGCAGAGCCGTAAGCACCACACTGAAATCTCTCAGTATTACCTCTACCTGAGCCCTCTGACTATCGGGTAGATCTGTACACACCGACACATCTTTCCACGATTCGGAGGGGTTAAGCGGCTCGAGGGATAGCTGTAAGTTACCATCATCGTAACTGTCTACCACCACTGCCGCAGCTACCTCCGAACGCCGCGAGCCCACGGCGTTGACTACCGACGATAGCTCGGATTGGCGCTCCATGTATGGCTTGAGCATGTTAACGTGGAACACCTTCTTTTTATTCCTAACTTCTACAATATAATCGACATCAGTTACCTTCTTTCTAACCCGGAATGGACCTTGCCAGGAGATGCTTAATCTGTCCTCCTTTGTGGGTAGAAGTAACCACACTTCATCCCCTGGATGAAATTATATAAGCCTAGTACCCCGGTTTGCATACCGGCGGTACTGAATACCCGCCTGGGTCAAGTTCTCTCGCGCTAGCGCACACGACCTAATTATCCTCTCGCGCAGATGGACAACATAATACGCGGACACCGCCGATCCGTCTAGGTGTTTTCCTACGAGCCAATCCTTTAGGACGTGCATCGGTCCCCTAGGATTCGCGCCGTACAGTAGCTCAAACGGCGAAAAGCCCGTACTCTGGTGCTGAGCTTCTCTGTACGCAAACAGTACTGCCGGAAGGTATCTATCCCAATCTTGAGGGAATTCGGCAGTTACCTTAGCCAACATATGTTTTAATGCGCCGTTTAGGCGTTCGCAAACCCCATTCGCCTGCGGGTGGTAGGGAGAGGTGAAGGACTGCGAAATCCCCAGCAACTTAGTAACCTCCGACATCTCTTTCGAAATAAATTGAGTTCCCCTGTCAGAGAGTATGCACTCTGGGAAACCGAATCGTCTGTATAATAGCTGAAGTGCTTCAGCTACTGCCTGTGAGGTAATAGATCGCATGGGTACCGCCTCCGCCCATCTCGTGCACAAGTCCACCATAGTGAGGATAAAACGAAATCCCCTATCGGACATTACAGACAACGGGCCTATTATATCGACCGCGACCTTCTGGAATGGGTGCAGGGACAGGTCAACTGTCTGGACTGGGGCCTTTGGCGACCGACCTTTGTGAGCCATTTGTTGACACACGGCACAAGACCTACAATACGCTTTGATGTCCCTATTACATGCTGGCCAATAAAATTGAGAGAGAACTCTGTATCGAGTCCTAGCGACTCCCATATGACCAGCAAAAGGAGAGTCATGCGCCAACTCCAACACCTTCGCTCTCCACTGGCTTGGCACCACCACCTGACATAGGAGCTGCTGTTGCCCCTCAAAGCACCGAGTCAAGATCTGGTTCTTATATTCAAACCAGTAGCGGGACGTTTTGGACTGTTTAGCTTCTCCCGTCTTCGCCAACTCAAGCAGTCTCACTAACGTCCTGTCTGCGTTCTGTCCCTCGGCGAAGTCATCAACCGACACATCTCGCCCGCCAAGAACCTCATCTACTGTCGATTGGGCGCTAGTAGTACCAGGATTATTATGCTCTTCCTCAGACCTTACCTGTGCCCTGGTCACCACCGCATTAGCCACCAAATTCTTATTACTCTCCCATTCGTGGATCTGCGCCGGTGTGCAATTCCAAACCCCTCGTACGTTACCAACAATCAAGTCTGTCACTGGTTCATTGAGAACACATGCATGCACCCTTCCTGCCAAGAAGGGGGTGTCTATGTCCACGATGGCTATGGTGTAATATTCCACATTACCCCCAAATGTGATGCACCTCACTGTCTTCCCTGTCAAGCATGACTCATCAATGCAGGAGAGGCGTACCCCTATGGTGGTACATCCTGTATCCCTAAGCACGGACACCTACTTCGACTGCACTGATCCCGAACACAGCTCGAGTTTTCCACCTTCATCTAGGGAAGACAGACAGGGCAAAGTATGTCCACAAATCAGCAAAGGTTTTCCATCCGGAACAAATAATTGCCTGCATCCATCGCAGTCTTCATTATTGATGGTATCTAGGACACATGCCACATTAGCCTTCTCTGGCTCCATGGGACAGCGCCTGGCTATATGACCTTTGCGCCCACACGCATGGCAAATAATGTCTTTCTTTTCCTTGTTGGGACTATGATTTGGAGAGGAGCGCGTATCGGAATCCTACCCACAACCTTCTGACGACCCGCTTCTATGTCTGGATCCCTTCCCTTTATAAAATGCTTCACCCGTATCTTGTGAGCCCTGAAAGCGTACTTGTTTCCGTCCTTGGAAACTCCCCATCACTCTCGCTTCCGGACTGTCTATTATTCCATCTTGGCTGGAAATGCCGCTGTGATCTGAGATTCCTATAACTGTCCCTACCTGACTGATAAGGGCGGAGTGCCCTATCGAATCTCGATCTCGTAGACCTGTCGGCACTTCCTACTTGACGCTGCCATGGCTGGCGCTGTACTTTGCCGACACCGGCAACTAACGCGTCTGACAGACCTGACTTCTGAATGGGTTTGCCCGGGTAGGCAAGGACATAATGGTGCCCCAATTGAGCCATGGACTCAATGTCCTTTGGTTAATGTTCCCGACAAAACGCAACCAACTCACTGGAACACGAGGACAACACTTTGTCCCGTAGCATTAAGTCTATCAAGTATCATAGTCCTTCGTTATCCCCTCCATTTCGATCCATCTATTCAGCAGAAGTTTGATTTTCGAGATAAAGTCCTCGAAGTCCTGGTCTGCGCTTGGCATCGCCTTTTTAAAACGCATCCGGTAACCGTCAGCAGTCAGACGGAACTTCTGGAGCAACTTTTCCTTTACTTTGTCGTAATCGGCCCTTTCCTCTAAGGGGAGGCTATAGAAAGTCTCCATCGCAGGCCCCACTAGCAGCGTCGATAACAGAGATGGCCACTGATCTCTGTCAGCCTTATAGGCCACGCATTCGGTCTCGAATCTTTCAAGGAATAAATCTAAGCTATCAATTTTATCACTAAAGTTCGGCAGACGCAGCCTAAAGGGACGATGAGCCCCTCCAGGAGTCGAGTTCTGACCACTCGCACGCACTTCCAATTTTTTCAATTGTATTTCCTTATCCATCATCTTCTCTTCCAGAGCTATTCTCATTCTCTCCTTCTCTAACTCTAACTCTCTATCTTCTCTCAACTTCTTTTCTTTCAATTCGAACTCCCTCTGTTTCCACTCGTTTTCTTCTTTCATCTTCCTTTCTTGTAACTCTTTATCTTCTTGCATCTTCTTTTCTTGTAACTCTTTATCTTCTTTCATCTTTTTTTCTTGCCATTCTCTCTCTATCTTCTTTTCTTCCAATTCTCGCTCTATCTTCTTTTCTTGTAATTCGAATTCTTTCCTTTTCAACTCTAGCTGTTTAGCTTGAACCTCTCTATCCCGTATCTGTTTCTCAATCTTTTCCTTCTCCTCCTTCTCCTCCCTCTCTTTCTTTTCCTTCTGCCGTAGAGCTTTTTGATTTTCAACTGAATAAAATTCAGCTTTGGCATAGTAATTTAGTTCATTGCCAGTGTACCCACATTCTTTCCCAATCTGAATGAAAGCCTGTAGGTCCATGGTGTACACTCAGAATGCTCACTGTTATCTCTGGCTATAGATTTTGCTATAGAAGTACTCAGTCGTATATATTTCACTTATATCACCAGATAACTCTCTGCTTGCAAAATATGCAGTAATAATTGTAAATATTGATATCACTACTCCAATATATATATATATATATATATATATATATATATATATATATATATATATATATATATATATATATATATATATATATATATATATATATATATATATATATATATATGTGTGTGTGTGTGTGTGGGTGTGTAAGTATTGTAACACCTCACCTCTCACTGTATACACATCATCAACCTTTATCTCTTATAAATACTTATAGTTTTACTTTGCCACTTTGGCCACAGTCTCATCACTGTGAAAATTTGGTCTAACTAACCACTTAGTCTCTGAGATACACTCAAACAAACTTACAATAGTCGACAGTTGTATAATAACAACTAATTAAACTTTGTGGTGCTATGACACCATTATACCAACTTAGTCACAAATCAGGTTTTACTTCAAAGTCAGTTACTGGCACCACACTGGTGCTATACTCAGATAATACTTCACTTACTACTAGTCTTAATAATCTCTGTAATGCAAGTGTTACTTATGGCAAAATGAGCACTACACAGATGAAACACACACACACACACCACACTACGAAAACAAAATTCCAGTCACGAGGGACAAGATGATAGACCAAGAAGAGTAGAGGTAGATTAATATATACGATGCGTGATTGCGCAAGAACGAAAACAAGGGATACCTGTAAACGTATTTACAAGATAGCAAGATGGAACATGAGAACACACCATTTAAACACAACAAAAGAATTACTGAATGTACACGGCACTGTAAATACAAACTACATGAATACGCCTAACACCAACAGGGCTTGGAATGTTAAGCAGAGCAGTCGCAGGAAATCCGTCTGCCTTACTCCACCACAAAACATACACAGCCACACCCTATAAAGAATAGGTCTAATCCAATCTTTTCCCACAAGCAGGCCAAGAATGGATTAGGCTCACCACCCTTCCTCCCTTGAACACACAAAAATATAATTACACAATAGACTAAACAATAACTACACTCAACACTGAAATGCTGAAAGCTCTCTCCTATACTAGGCACCACCAAATCACTCCAATAAACAAAATAAACTATAAACAAAATTATTGTATATCGTAACAAATAAATTCTCCAAATACCTCCAAATACTAAGAAATACTGATCTAACTACTATTCACATACCTATATCCAAACTAAATTCTATCCAGAAAGTAGGGAAACGAACACAACCCAGGGAAAGAAAAACAACAACAAACCAAGAAGCAGGCTTCAAGAAGCAAACAAAGAAACAGACATTTCCTACTCCAAAAGATCAGACTAAAAGATAAGTAGAATCAGATAGGAAGACAGAAAAGAAAATTCAGAAATTAGAGGGAGAAACAAGAAACATCAATAAAGAATATCATACAGCAAATACAAACAAACAAAAACTTAACTTGAAGGTCCAACGGTGCTTGAACAAGAAGCCTCCACAGCACAGGTGATGAAGATGAAAACGGTACAAACAGCACTTCACACTTGTACATCCAAACAAAAAAACATATAAGTCCAGGAAATCAGGCTTCTCTTGACAGTCTGTCTGCCAGTATAAACACTACTGTCACCAGGCACGGTACTGAATAAATATCGATGAATACGAACTGTTCTATCTGATGCTAGTATAGTACTGTCCACAATAGATCACTGAATGTGTACTCCAGGATCACAGCAGTCTTCAAGGTAACGTATACTGGACCCACACAGGTCAGCAGGCTTCACTGCACATAAGTATTCACCCCTGGCCGGGCACATCAGTGTAGTAAGGTTACGTCACAGGCGTTGACTTTCACCCCTGGTTGGGCACATCAGTGTAGTAAGGTCAAGACAAGATGTCCAATCCGATGACCTGAGGTACCAATCACCCTTTCAACCTCCTGTCATCTATAACTTCCTAACACCAATCTCCTTCCACCCTATACCGAGGTTGACCAAGCTATCTCCCATATGACACTCCACTTGCCGTCTGGGACAATCTAACTAGATGGTACCAACACCTCAAACTCCGCTGCTCCACCTGGACCAATACCACTACCTGAAATGACAAAGACGACCACACTACGCTATGAAACTAACCTTGAACCGCGACTGTAGCACCAAAAATACCTTGTAACACACCGACAAACCTACTGTCCAAAACTCACTGAACTTGACAACAATACCGGTACACTGTGACCGTGAAAACAAAACTGGGTCAAGTACAGCAACGCGTCACACTTGACCGCCTACAGTACGCTACCTACAGACTGGCAAACACATACCCGAAACTGGCAACTGAAAATAACTCACTATCGTGACTTAACCAACAGAAGGCGCCAACACGGCTGCAAACTTCTAATACTCTGTGTACATAATATATACTGGCCTGTATATAACAAACACAGGCTCTACGGCCTTGCTATCAAATATTATAAAATATTGAAAAACCACTGGCCCCAAGGCCTACAGAAAAGACGAGCCATAAAGATGTCAGCAAGCTGGGAATTCAATATTACAAAATACAGGCCCACGGCCTTTAGACTCACCTCACAAAATCGGACGACGCCTCCAGATGTCAGAACAAAGACTATTCACACTGTGGGTTTAACACGTGATAAACTGTACTCTCTGGCTCATTATCTAAGGATACGACCACAGTATGCAATAGCTGACATAGATTCATTACACATTAGGGAGGGAAACCCGAGGCCTGTAAACAGTAAATTAATATGAAACAAATATAAAGGTATGTTATCAGGCACTCGCAGGAAATAAAGAAGTAGAACACCAAACAACAGAAAAACAACAGACATGAGTGGCTTACCCAGGATTTGAACACTGGATTGTCGCACGGAAGGTCCAGTGTTCAAATCCTGGGTAAGCCACTCATGTCTGTTGTTTTTCTGTTGTTTGGTGTTCTACTTCTTTATTTCCTGCGAGTGCCTGATAACATACCTTTATATTTGTTTCATATTAATTTACTGTTTACAGGTTCACCATAACACTCGTAACAGGTTAAGTTCCCTTTAATGATCATACACACAATGAAGCCACACACGGCTAGAAATACATATGCAACACAATGCAACAGAGATGCCAATATAACTTGCAATAATCAACAATCAAATCTATCATCATTAAAAAACTCGCGGGTATGTCATACTGAGTAAATAACACAATGACTCTCGCTCACCGGCTAAGTCCTGCTATCTAACAAAGCCATATTTAAATACAAAATAACTTCTCATCAATGGACTATGAAAAATGCTGCTAGAACTACACCACGGTTCTAGAAATATGAAAACTAATCTTGACCACAAGAATAAATTACAAGCATCCTCAATGAACAATTATGGCATCCAATATAATCCCAGCAAAATGCTGAAAGGGAACTACACAGCGACCTCTCCGGTCGGTAGCCAGAAACTCAACTAACGTTTTTGCGCCAGCATTTGTGCGCACTTCCGTCCAGGTCACATGACCCAAAACGGGTTTGAAATTCGTACCAGGGTTGTCACTCTCCAGCGTGACCAACTTAATATTTTGTCGAACATATGTACTGTGACATCCGCCCATCAACGTTACAAAGATTTAAAATCGTTGATGGACAATACATCTTTCAGATTTTCCCAAACACTACATGTGCGATATTTACAGCAGTAATTACTCTCGCATGTTACGTCCGTCGGTCTCACTCAAAATAGTAACTCGCGCCAGAAAAAAGCGCGCAACGAACGGTGTGCAACTTGCGCGCCGTGGGTGTTATATCTTCTTCTTCTTCTTCGTACACTCTCAGACGTCCACTTGAATGTTCTCAAAGAAAGCAGTAGTCAGTTTGAGGCTATGTGAATCCCCGTAAAGCTTTTCCACGAAAGGAGCTGGCGTCGGCCATATGCGCGTTCTCTGTACCGCATTGTCGCGAGAGGTTTGAGATGTTATTAAGAATAAGATATCCTAGACATAAAGGTGTATAAAATGATACCAGGATAGTGCCAGATAAGATTCTGATCTTATCAGTAATACCCCCTTCTCTGAAGAGAGTAAGGGTGTATAGACACAAAGGTAGGGTCAAGCTATGTAAGTTCCCAGAGAAGATGTTGATGTAGTACTCTGAGTCTCTAACTGCTACCTCTCCTGATCCGCTTCTGTGGTTATGGTAGTTAATATGTTTCTGACTCTGCTAGGGGTAATTTTTATATATATAGTATATTTATATCTATATTCACCAACAAGAACTAAAATTCAACTTAAAGAACTTAAGAAAAGTCTTCTGGTGAATATTTTCAATTTAATTAACAGATATTTTTCTCTGTTTGCAAATGTTGAACTCAAATATTTTACAGTATGAAATAAATAATAATAGTTAAATAAATGTTCTTGTTTCTTGGTTCACAATGTCTATCATCTTGTAGACAACTTCTGTGGCTGGGGTATTCACGAGTTGAATTGTTTATTATTATTATTTAACGCTGTGAAACACTATATTGTTTTAGGCATCCTGAACTGGAAAATATGTTTATGTATTTGAGCTGGATAAGCTAGACAGTTGCAGTCAGTCACTTATCTGCATCTCGACAGCTGGCTCCTTTAGATGCTGGAACCACAATTTCAGCCGAACTTGTTCCAGTAAGTATTCACGTGATGACGGGCCTGTTATCACCAACTGGCACTGCATACGATGAAACTTTAGTAAGAGTAGCCGCTTCTGCTTTTTGAAGCTTGTGGTTGAAGAATTAAATCTGCAATGAATTCAAACGCAATCCCTGTATTTTCTATCCATACCCCTCTTATGACACAGATGGGGAGGATAAACAGTTTCAGATAAGCGTGCAGCAGAAGCACAAGGTATAGTGTAGTCAACAACAATCATTTTAATACAAAATAATCACAATTTAATTCTACCTTTTAATTTATAAGTATCGTCCCATGATTTGCCTGCATACCATAATTTGGTTATGAGTAAAATTATTTAACAATATGTCAAACTATACTGTGAATCAATCCGTTTCATCTTTCTTTATGTTCCTGTCAAGTGTCTCATTCCATTCAAGAAATGCTTCTTTAAATACCTTTCCCAACTCACAGACATAATTAGCCATCTTTTTCAATATATTTAAATATTTCCGAAGGCGGGCTTTGCCTCTAGAAGTACACATGAGCCTGTAAGTTTCATCAGAATACACAGTTCATTCCTACACATCTTATGCACATCGTATCGCACAGTGGATTAATTATTATTATTATTTTTTTTTTTTTTTTTTTTTTCTATAACCAGCGGCACTCGAGCTTTCCAGCTCTTTCGGCCCAATGACATGTCATTGCGAGGCTGGGGGGTCAGTGGACTTTCCTTCCAACCCGGTCAGGAGCTTCGCTCCTTCCCATCCACACGGGATTTATGTGCATGAGCCGTTCAGGTTATTCAGTCAAATTTCCGGTCGTAAACATTTCTTCAAACGCCGACGGCCGGGTTTGAACCATGAACACCTGGTCGCCAGTACAACGTTGTAGCCATTACACCAGCGCGGCTCCCGTTGGATTAATTATTATAAGTACACACAATTATATACATTTATATATATATATATATATATATATATATATATATATATATATATATATATATATATATGTATATATATATATATATATATATATATATATATATATATATATATATCTATATATATATATATATATATATATATATTTATATGAATAAATTTGGTCTTACCCTCAGGTACACACCACACATACTGGCCCTCAATGGTGAATAAGGTCTGCTACAGTTGCAGAAAGGCAAACGCTGGCATTAATATATGCACTGCTTCCCCCGCTTTCTGTGTATTTCAAATCGTGACTGGCCGAAATTTGTTAGGCGATTCTATTTATAGTCTAGCGTCCGTATGAGACGGAAAGCCCAAAAGATGTAATAAAAATAAGAAAATGTGAGACTATTCTGTACAAAGTTTGTGAAGCACTATTCTGAGGTCATAAATGTCTGTATTATTTTGGCTTTCCAACGTTGCAATTACTGACTGTGCATCAGTAATGAAAGCAACTTGTCTCTCTGTGCTTTCTTCTGTCAATAACATCTGCTTTAGTTTTCAAGGCCTCTGCCTCTGCTCTGAAGTTACTTGAGAATTGTCCTGTTGCCACTGGCAGCCTTATTAGAAATTAGTAGCGCTCGACAAAGAAAAAGTGCGTAAAAATTGGTGTGCATGAGCCCTCACCCGCTGTTCAAATCATGAAAACTTGAAAGTTTTTGTTAAAACCACTTATTATCAGGGAATACTCTTTGAAAACAATCCACGCACTTTCACACGAAATGTTGTCATCAAAGAACTTTTTAATTGAATCTGAAATAACATAATTCTCGCCGTATGTTCGTTGGTCACAGCTGAGGAATGCGATCGTGTTAAAAACAGCACACTATAATTAAAAACCCGTCAAGTTTGACGGGTTATTGCTAGTTATTCACAATTAAAGGAAACGGTTCATTTTCTCTGGGTATGTTATATGGCAAGAGAAACCGCAATACATTCTCAGTAAATTTATTGTGTATATTTTTGTAAATAGTCGTTTTAAAACAAGAGCAACTTTTCCTGCTAACTACTCAGGATGGAGCGTTATATATATTCACGATATATATGAATGAATGAAATGTAATTTTATAATGCAACGATCACTATAAATATGTGTCTTAATATTCTCAGTTTCAGTACAAGGTTTTGTATCAGAAACCGCCGCCATTTCCTTCTACACGTTGAACTCAGAACTAATGCGACATGTCATTGTGTTTCATGACGTGTCTAACGCAAGCTCCGTACTGCCCTCGAAAATTTGGTTCACGGTGAGACCATTCACAGGAAGTTCGAAACTGGGAACAGGCCAAACGTACCCTTCCTTTCAGAATAGCGGTCCACGAGATGATGCTTCTGGTGAGTACACATTAAACATGTGAACAGTGCATACACAATCTCATAGGGTACATTAACACAAAGCGAATGAAGAACGCACTTTATTTTCAGAGGGTTTAGAACTGGGCACGCAGGTCCGTCTACATTTTGTCCTTCCTTTCTCTGTCTTCCACACTGAATCCATTTATTCTCACACGCATTTTAAACATTCACCCGTGTGTTACCGGGGCCCGAAAGGGGAGCATAGAATAGTAACACTGTACCCTACTATACGTGGTAAAAAGCGACTATGGAGGGTTGGGCATGGGGGCTGGTTACCACTTCCCGTAAAAAAAGTTTCACCCTAAAACTTCAACAAATATGGACAAGTCAAATACAGAATATAAATCGCCCAAGACAAGAAGTTCCTCTGGAAAGGAGGCGCATAAAGCAACCCAGAGAAAGCCGAAAGGAGGCTGGGTTGTCAAGACGAGAACAGGATACAGAGGTGAAAATGACGACGAAAACATGGAAAGAACTTGAGCGGATGGCATAGGACAGGAAGACTTGGCATGTGTTTGTTGAAGGCCTATGCTCCTCGGGGAGCTAATGGGTATTGATTGATTTTAAACATTATTTTTTAATAATAACATGAACAAAATAAAATACAATGAAGTGATACGTTGGAGCATTCTGTGATAGGATTTTGTGAATGACTTTGGCTTTGTAGAAGAGAAAGTGCTTTCTTATGCGAATGAGCGAGAGAGAGGTAGAGCGAGAGAGGGAGAATTCGAGGAGGCAGTTTATAAAGAAATATCAGAAACTTAAAAGTGTATCAAAAGTTCATACATGAGTGCGTGCATAGAATAGAAGCATCGACATTGTGCGGCAAGGTCGCTAATGTAGAACTGATGACATTAACCAGACAGATGTTGGGGAACAACAGATGAGAAGACAATGCTGGGAATGGATTTGGACACACATTGAGGAAACCTGTTGATAGAATTACATGGCAGTTTTTGTTATGGAAATAGACTTAGACTTAAACACACGGACAACCGAACTGGAGATAGATATGACTTTGATGAAGAAGATATGAAAAGACCTTGAACTGATTGCACGCGACAGGAGGATTCTGTTTGTGTGTGTCTGCGTGTTTGTGTGTTTTGAAGGCCTATGCTCCTTGAGCAGCTTAAAGTTAATGAATGAATGAAAAGCGTGTTGGATTGTTTGACATTGTAATATCCAGCCTGAAGTAAAACCTGTTTTACACTTCTAACATGATCTTGTATCTACTATGTTTGAACAGCATACTTGAAGAACGGTGTGCTGACTTTGCAAAGTTTAGTCGGCCAGGCCTTAGCTGAGTACTGGCTGTCTAAAGATGGAAAGGCTCCTGGCTCATTCAATTTTGGTGCGAGCATACAGCGTTTAGCCTACCCTGGATACTTCAAGGACACAATGACAGATGTACTTCAGAGCACGCTGCCTTTATTTCTTGTTCTCAGTTTTATTCTCAGCGTGATTATCAGCACCAAGAACTTGGTCTATGAGAAAGAAAGAAAACTGAAGGTAAATGTCTCCGGTTAAAATGGTTCTTATTTTTCATGTGATTTGTCTTATAAATGTTTTGGTGATACCAAGATGCGAAACAATTACTCACAATGGAGAATTTCAAAATGTCGAAGCTGTCAACTGTAGCGTCTGTAAAAGTGGGAAAAGGGGTGAATGATACTGTATAAGTGTCCAGATCAAAGGAAAGGCCACTCAAAGCTTTGACTGAAAAGTAAATACGTACATAAATAAATAAAGGTAATTAACAGGCCCTCGTTGGATAGAATGGAGAACACCAGACAATAGAAAAGAAATATAAGCGATTGGCTTACCGGGAATCCAACCAAGGACCACCCAAACAACGCCATCGCCTTGCTGTGAGAGTAGACCGTGAAAGTACGCACAGCCAATTTAGCACCCCAAAAAAGTGCTTCATTGGCCGAGCTCATTCTCACCTACACAACTAATGAATACAGGACCCATGAACGTAGATACAGTCTATCATCAATTTGTAAAACTAATTCCATTCCATTTTTTTTTCTTTTGATTTCTATGTGTATATGTAGCATACCTGACAAATGTTAATATCTGTGCCGCGTATGGGTATCTGTAGCGTACTTGACAAATGTTATTATCTTTACTGCATATGTGTACACCAATCCCCCGGTCTTACGCTGTTCGATTAGCGCTTTTTTGATATAACGCTGTTGCTTTTGTATGTCATACATCCGTTGTACGCTTTAAAAAAATGATCTTACGCTGTGCGAAAAATTACGGGAGAGGCGAAGATATAACTTTCAGTGTCATTCAGGGTGTTGAGATGGCCAAGAATCATTGTCATTGCTAGCATAATAAAGCATGACCGCAAAATGAAAAGAAGTTCTATGGTAATCCGTATCATAGAACAAGGTCTTAATTACAACTATGTGATTGTTGAAGAAAAAAAGTTGGCAAAGCAAGCTCAATTGTTTTTTTGTTTTTTTTTAAGTCTCATCCAATATGTTCTGCCCCCATTGACCAAGAAGCCGTACCTTCTACATCTGGAGCCAGAAAAACGTTTTCAACCCCTACAAAACCTTTTGCTAACCAGTCGTCTGAAGTTGAAGACAGCTCCGCTGTGACAACTATAGCTACAGGCGACGGAAATAGTAGCGATTAAAGTCCTATAACATTTTTTAAAAATATATTCTGTTAGTACCTTCTGTTATACAAAATATTTTGCCTGTGTTCAATATGTTTGATAATTATATGTAATTAATAAATGATGTTAACTATTTAGTTTTTATTTTGTATTACGTGTACTTAATTTTTATACAGCTTTCTGGACCTTGGGAACGAATTAATCTGTTTACTATTAGATCTTACAGGAAATCAATTTTCTTTTAGCGCTTTTTCCGTTAGCGCTCGATATTCAAGAACGAATTAACAGCGCTAACCGGGGGATTGATGTATGTGTAATGTACTTGACAAACGAAAGACTTAAAATGAAACACACAACTCTATAGCAAAGTATATAATTATAAGTATATTACATCTTGATATAAAATATGGTAATGAAAAATAATGTAAGTGGCTGTCTTTAAACAAGTAATGCTATCATCAGGACAGGTTATAGCTTTTTCACTAGGGAGCCGCGCTGGTGTAGTGGTTACCACATTGCGCTGGCGATCAGGTGTTCAAGGTTCAAGCCCGGGCGTGGGATTTGAAGGAGTGTCATCGACCGGGATTTGGACTGAATAACCTGCACGATTCCTGAGATAAACCCTCTGTGGATGGGAAGGAGCGAAGCTCCTGACCGGGTTGGAAGGGAAATCAACAGGCTCCCCAGCCTCGCAATGACATGTCATTGGACCGATGGGTTGAAAGCCCAATGCCGCTGGTTAAAAAAAAAAAAAATTTAAAAAATATCTTTTTCACTCTTAAACAGTTATGTCCCGACAACGTAGGATAATGTGAAGATATGTGGAGGAATATCTGCGGATATGTGGACGAGTCAACAGTGTAATTGGGATTTGCTGGCGTGAAATTTCTGACCGATTTAAAGCTCTTGGATTTTGGGGTGGTGGTAGATTTGTCTGGTGTCGAGCAGTTGTTGACCTCTGTCTTTCACCCGCACTCTTCTAAGACGTAGGCTAGTGACAGAAGCTAAAAATTCAGTCTTAGAATTGGCATACGAACTCTGGATTCTTTTTTTTTTTTTCTTAACCAGCGGCACTTGGGCTTTCAGCTCTTCGACCCAATGACATGTCACTGCGAGGCTGGGGAACCTGTGGACTTTCCTTCCAACCCGGTCAGGAGCATCGCTCCTTCCCATCCACAGAGGGTTTATCTCAGGAGCCGTTCAGGTTATTCAGTCAAAATCCCGGTCGATGACACTCCTTCAAATGCTCACGCCCGGGCTTGAACACCTGATCGCCAGCGCAATGTGGTAACCATTACACCAGCGCGGCTTCCACGAACTCTGGATAAAAAAGAGATGACCTCCATTCGCATGTGGTCCGAATCAAGTAGCCGGCCCGCTCAGTTTGTCCGGACCAGTCAGTGACTTAAGATTGTGAATTACGCCTGGCCCTTAATGTCGTAGGCCGCGGGTAAAAAGCCATGGTATGTAATAGCTTGCGAAAGATGATCGAGTCTGGTCTTTTTAGCCGATGAAACAAAGAAAGAATAGGCTTACACTAATACGAAGTTGTGCATGAGACTGGTAATCTCATTATGTAAAACAACTTGCTACAGAAACCACAAGTTTTGTAATAAAATGGTTCTCAGAATGAAAATTCCTGCCTTCTGTTACTTTCACTATTTGGGCTGTTTTTCTCACTTAACAGGAAACAGCTGAAGTTCCATCAAACAGGATGACATATGTTGAGAACTGATGCAAATAATATGTAAATGAATGTATAAAGTCTATTAATTTGTAGATTTTGAAATACTAGTGGCTGTTTAACTAGGGCTGCTAGGCTTCACGCTCTTCTTCAGCCAATACCGTTAAAGACTCCTTGGTATATTTGCACTGTAGATCTAGGCTTTTCCTGTGGCTTTTCTGCCATTCTGAAATGTGCTGAGTTGAAGTCATGAGCTCCAGTTTCTCCAGCTTGGCTTGCATTTAAAAGATCGTCACATTTGGTCTCAAGCTAGAAATAAGAATCGTGTGGCATATTGTGCATTCCCGCCATCCTTGAGGTCTCTCCAACTATGCAGAGCTAAAATACTGTGCTCTGGTTCTCGGCTGTCCTTAGGAATTATCATGCCCTGCACAGAGTCACTTCTCAGCTCCCCCTGCCTGTCACTGGGTCCATAGTGAGATCCTCCTGCATGCAGTCAACCGCATCAAAGCTAAAGAATCACATCTGGGGCTCAAGGGATTTCTCCAAGCTTAGTGTGCTATGCTGGGTTTTCGACAAAGTTCACCACAGAGGAATTCCATGGAAGTGTGTGGATGATCTCAAGAGTCAATGAGGATGTAGTTAGCCTCACAGACAGAGGTTCACTTCCACATATGTATATTGTAGCATTGTGCATAGCTGGTGGTCATATAATGATGATTCCAGATATGCCTCCATACATTGAAATAGCGGTTAAATTGTTACATTAATATTCAGAATAGTTTTATCTATTCTGAGCTTGATTCAATAAAACCATTTCTTATTTTTGTGGTTTTATCTTTAATTTAAAAAAAAAAAAATTTATAATTTTAAATTTACCACAATTAGTAGTCATATTCTTCATTGAATAGCCAGTGACATACCACAAACAGATGCATCCTTTATTCTATCCACAGGAGTCCATGAAACTGATGGGCCTAACGTCTGCAGCACATTGGATCTCATGGTTTATTACTTTCAGTATTTATCTGGTTCCAGCTATGGCAATCTATTCATTTCTACTTGGCATCGATATTGTTCCAGCAGGTTCAGTTTTGGCAAATTCCGATGCCAGCCTCTTCTTTATCTTTCTGCTGTGTTATGCCCTGGCAATCATCACATTTTGTTTTATGGTCAGCACATTTGTTCAGAAAGGTAAGTTATTGTTTAAAAAAAAGTGTTTATAAGTCCTTGTGCAATTTTAAACTTGCTTAACTTCAGACGCACATATGATAAAAGCGTACTGTAGACAGTGAAATCTTAGTTTATGTTTTTGACACAGTCAGTTCAAGTTTTTATTCTTTGACATAACAATCTTCTTTCATATTAATAATACTACTATAAAACAATAAGGACCAGTCGACAATAGATTATAGTAAAAGAAAATGCAGACAAAGGACTCAAAGGGTATATACAAGCAAGGGACCCCACCCACCTGAATGTAGATCATGTCCTATAGATCTTTCATTAGAGGCAAAATGGATTATGGAAGCATAGTATATGACTGTGCAGCACATAGTCACAAGATTAAATTAGAATTATCACCAAGCATTATGTACAATTGTGGATGCAATCAGATCAACATCCAGGGATGCTCAGGTGGTGGCTTTAGGAGTCCTCCCTTTGGAACTTCGGACAAAGGAACTAAGATTAAAGTTACATGACCAAAATTATGTTGGACAAGACTCATCCGGCATTTGTTAGGTATCAGTTAACAGCTCAGAACAGGTTGATGAAAACCAGTAGATACCCGACAGGTTGGAAATGCATGAAGGAACTAGTACACTTGGAAGCACTAAATCCATTAATTAATAACAGTAGTATATACAAGCAGATGGTACCACCCTGGGAGCTTAAGAAACCAAATGCAGACAACACCTGGCAGGCATAGTTCATAAAGCAACCAATATGGAAACTATCAAAAACAAAGCTAGGAAATATATTCAACAAATATCAAAGAACAGTATTACAGTGTACACAGATGGATCTAAAGGGGAAGATAACAAATTAGGGATAGGAATGTATGTTCCCATGTGGCAAATGGTGAAAGAATCAAGTATAATAGATCATACATCTATTTTCACAGCAGAGATGGTTGAAATTCTGAAAGCTCTATAAATCTTGTAACAACACTCCTCATAAATTGACAATATTAACAGACTTACTTTCAGCTATTTAAACTATAAGTAACTTTTGAGAATGCAGTAGATCTGATATAGCAGAAGAGATATTACTGGCAAATACTTACCTGTGCTCCAGAGGATGTTCTGTTCTAATAGCTTGGATACCTTCACATGTTGGCATAGAAGGAAATGAAAAGGCGGATAAAGAAGCTAAGAAAAGTAGAACTAATTGAAGCCAAGTAATTGTGGGGATGAGTAAAACAGTGATCAAAAACTTAAACAAAAGAATAATAACTGAGGAATGGACAGTAGAGTGGGATGGAAGCCTTAAGGGCAGACATGCAAATAAATTGTTGAAGACTCCAACAAGAAGTTGTCAGGTATCTAGAGAACTAAAATTTCCTAGTAATAAGAAACTTCTTAAACTGCAAGTAGGAATGGGCTATTTCAGAATAGAAGAACCTTACTGTGCAGAGTGTGTTGGAAAAAATAATATAGAGCATTTTCTACTAAAATCTAGAAAGTATAAACAACAGAGAAAACCAATATTAGATTATTTACAGGCATACAATTCATCCATAACTGTTGAACAGGAATTGAGAATAGATACACCCAGAGAATTGCACAATTTAGTAAAACAGTATATAACAAGAACTAAAATTAATAAATAAGGATCAGTGATGGTGTGAGGATAAGGGGTAGTCTGTTGAGGATTGTTGCATGGTTTGCGAGCATTTTGGTTTTAACTTGATTCTGATGGTCGCACCCTGCAACACCTCCACTAAATAGAATAATAGGGTACGCGTAAAACGTTGGATGACGAGTTTGGTCTAGTAACCAAGAAGAGTCTTAGTGTAGCCTTCGGGCATATGACAGCGTTTTGAATTATGTGGTAGAACCACTAACTAATGTGTATAACCGTCGATGTAGCTGCTTTTAAAGCTAATGTAATAATATGTGTTTAAGCACCAGTGAGTCCAGAATTATGTAAGGCGTTAGGATTAACACGTAATAATTCTTATACGCGATATTCGAGAAATACGAACGCGCAGTTAATGTATAATGGCTGTTATAGCCTGGCTAGTGATGCCAAAATGAGTTTATTATGTAGACAGAGTTTCCATGTGAATGTTAGGCAGTGATCCTAAGTAATAATGGAACAGTTAGCAGAAATGTATTAATGCTGCGTAACTATGATAATTGTGCCAAGCATTTGGATAAAGATAATGGACAATAATTATGACGGTAAAATAATAGACGCACAATGTCTGATGAACTGTACACTATGAACTGTGATGTGTCAAGTTTCTTCTAATGTGGAAAATATGTTACTGTCGATAACTCATGCTGTAAATATGGAGAATTATTAAATTATGTGTAAGTCGTCCATACGAGACTTATTCTATGAAGTCGTTCAGAAAGTTCCAGTTCAGACTGTTATGTTAAATTGACCGTGGTCCTTCAACGTATTGGTCAGAATAATACAACTCTGTCATATCAATAAGAAATTGAAAGAAATACTACAACAATGAAATATAAATACGTGATGAAGTTTATTGAGTGAACGTTAACACTCAAATATCTGAAAATCGAAAATGAATCCACTGTTGCAGCATAAGACGATACTCAGTGAAAGACAGAAGAAATAACATTGCATGATACGAAATTACAATATTAGCCCACACAAGAAAAGAAAAGTATGCAATACTGATGGAGTGCTCATATTGATGATGGCAGATAATTGATAGGTTGGGTGTCATCCCAAACACCTCTGGGATTTCTAACCCCTTGTCACCTTGTTAACAACAGGGCAGTTATGAGAGATTTTTATTTTTGTGCTGTGTGCTCGTGTTTTATTTTTTGTTGGAACACATACATTCACACAGTTTTACAGTTTTGATATGCTGTATTTGGACTGAGTGGAGGGGGAGAAGGTACAATATTTGGATATCAGAAATCAGATTTTATTATCTTGAATGTACTACATTATATATCCTAATTATAACCCATCAAGGGTTGAAAGGCATACTCTGTCTATTAAAAGAAAAGCAACAACAGCAACAACAAAATAAACCCACCTGAATACAGAGCGATGATCAATGGAACATTAAAAACAAGCGACGCGCAGTTTCAAATTCGTAGATTCAGTGCTTTGTTCTGATGGAAAATGTAGGCTATTAATGAAAATAAAATCAGAGCATGTGATGCAAAACCAACATAATAACATAAGGCACATTCTGTGCAATAAATCCATGTCATTAATCACAAGAAAAAGAGTACTGTAGTGTTACATTTAACTAGTTTTGTTGTATAGAAGTGAGTATTTGACATTGAACCAAAAAATTGAAAAAAAAAATCGTTGGAAGCAAAGGAGATTCCTTTTTGTTTTTGAATCAGAATGCTAAGAATCCCGCGGACAGCTAATATAACTAATATAGAAGACTTGAGAAGAGTTGTTGAACAAAGTAATATAATCTCATAGATGATTGGCAAGAAATAAGAAATTGGCAAGAAGACAAAGATGACTGTATACCATACCACCTATGTTACAATCATGACCTATGGATGCGAGTCATTGGCAATGACTACAACCCCAAAAAGCCTGCTCCAAACCTCATAAATGAGGTATTTGAGGAAGATGGTTGAAGTAACAAGAAGAGACCAGGTCTCCAACCAGATGATACATCATGGCCTCAAAACCCAGCCCCTGCAGACTCGAGTAAAACAGTCCCTATTAAGATGGTTTGGCCATGTCTGCAGAATGGGTGAAGATCGACCACCACGACAAATATCGGAAACTAAGAGCTAGGGATCCAGACTTCCAGAATGACCCAGGGTTTGCAGGGAGGACAACATTAGGACAATCTCTGAAGAACTGAGGACTAGATTGGAACCAAGCTAGGAGGAAAACAGCCGATAAGATCGTATGGTCGTTCTCTTGGACAAACTTCTACACCCCAGGGTAGAAAAGGAACTACTAAGAAAGTAAGTAAGGAAGATGAGACGATAATAACCTTTCTTTGCATACGCAGTGAAAAGACCAGGCACTCAAAAACACTGTGATCAAATGAAAAATAGAGAGAAAGAGAAGTAGAGAATGAAGGAGAAAAAAAGTAATGGTCAGCTTGAGACTATGTCGTTGGAAGGAAAAAATCAGTCAGAGAACTGATGAAGAGATTTTAAAAATGAGGTCTGCAGAAGGACAATGATAGGAAACTCTATACAGAGCAATACAACAGGAGGCAATATGATCATCAGAAGATGTCCCCCCGTCGAACAAGTGTTTCGGCCCTTTATTCTCCTTTACACTCTAAGGGGGAAAAGGGGGCGGGCCCACATGGGTCATGACTCCCAAGTGTCTCCACCTACTGTTGTCTTATGTAGAAAATGAACCCACTCCACCTTGGTTGCAGCTTTAAAATCCACAATTCTGCCACCCGGAGGCAATTGTGAAAGTAACCATTATGTTGAAAACACATTATTGTGCCACAGCACACCATGACTAGGGACAGACACTGACCCACCTGCGCAAAGCCAACGAGGCTTGAAGCCACTGCGCGCTAGCAACTGAAATCTACTTGCGCCCAACACCTCATATAAAATAAACACCGCGTGTTGCCTGTAAGCCACTGTCCTTTCACCAATACAACGAAAAACTCAATGTATTGCGGACTTACATTTTTCACTTTCCAGATGTTTCCTGTAACGCAGGTGGGGATAGAGTTTACTGTCCCGAGTTCCATAGCCCATTGCGGTTGTTCCACAGCCAGCATGATGCCTTTTCCGCAGTTTCACTAAGCCTCTTCAGTGCCCTTGTTCTCGACTGTCCCCTCAACATATTATCTTTACCTCAAAACACAGCACCTCACTTGACTTGATTGGATGAATCAGTCTTGGCTTGACTGGATAAATCAGTCTTGACTTGACTGGATAAATCAGTCTTGACTTGATAAATCAGTCTTGAATTGACTGGATAAATCAGTCTTGACTTGGTTGGATGAATCAGTCTTGGCTTGACTGGATAAATCAGTCTTGACTTGACTGGATAAATCACTCTTGACTTGACTGGATAAATCAGTCTTGACTTGATTGGATGAATCAGTCTTGGCTTGACTGGATAAATCAGTCTTGACTTGACAAATCAGTCTTGACTTGACTGGATAAATCAGTCTTGACTTGATTGGATGAATCAGTCTTGACTTGACTGGATAAATCAGTCTTGAATTTATTGGATGAATCAGTCTTGACTTGACTGGATAAATCAGTCTTGACTTGATTGGATGAATCAGTCTTGACTTGACTGGATAAATCAGTCAACCAGTCAGTTAATAAACTTTAGCTCCCCAAGCAGCAAAGGTCTTCAACAAACAGATGCCAAAACCTCCTGTCACGTGTCATAGGCCTTCAACAAACACATGCCAAGTCCTCCTGTCACGTGTCAGAGGCCTTCAACAAACACATGCCTAGTCCTCCTGTCACGTGTCATAGGCCGTCAACAAACACATGCCAAGACCTCCTGTCACGTGTCATAAGCCTTCAACAAAAAAATGCCAAGTCCTCCTGTCACATGTCATAGGCCTTCAACAAACACATGCCAAGTCCTCCTGTCACGTGTCATAGGCCTTCAACAAACACATGCCAAGTCCTCCTGTCATGTTTCATAGGCCTACAACAAACACATGCCAAGTCCTCCAGTCACGTGTCATAGGCCTTCAACAAACACATGCCAAGTCCTCCTGTCACTTGTCATAGGCCTTCAACAAACACATGGCAAGTCCTCCTGTCACGTGTCATAGGCCTTCAAAAAACACATGCCAAGTCCTCCTGTCACGTGTCATAGGCCTTCAACAAACACATGGCAAGTCCTCCTGTCACGTGTCATAGGCCTTCAACAAACACATGACAAGTCCTCCTGTCACGTGTCATAGGTTTTCAACAAACACATGCCAAGTCCTCCTGTCACGTGTCATAGGTTTCAATAAACATATGCCAAGTCCTCATGTCACGTGTCATGGGCCTTCAACAAACTCATGCCAAGTCCTCCTACCACGGGTCATAGGCCTTCAACAAACACATGCCAAGTCCTCCTACCACGGGTCATAGGCCTTCAACAAACACATGCCAATTCCCTCCTACCACGTGTCATAGGCCTTCAACATACCCATGCCAAGTCCTCCTACCACGTGTCAAACGCCTTCAACAAACACATGCCAAGTCCTCCTGTCACGTGTCATAGGCCTTCAACAAACACATGCCAAGTCCTCCTGTCATGTGTCATATGTTTCAACAAATACATGCCAAGTCCTCCTACCACGTGTCATAAGGCCTTCAACAAACACATGCCAATTCCTCCTACCACGTGTCATAGACCTTCAAGAAACACATGCCAAGTCCTCCTGTCACGTGTCATAGGCCTTCAACAAACGCATGGCAAGTCCTCCTACCACGTGTCATAAGGCCTTCAACAAACACATGCCAATTCTTCCTACCACGTGTCATAGGCCTTCAACAAACACATGCCAAGTCCTCCTGTCACGTGTCATAGGCCTTCAACAAACACATGCGAAGTCCTCCTGTCACGTGTCATAGACCTTCAACAAACACATGGCAAGTCCTCCTGTCACGTGTCATAGACCTTCAACAAACACATGCCAAGTCCTCCTGTCACGTGTCATAGACCTTCAACAAACACATGCCAAGTCCTCCTGTCACGTGACATCAGCTCAAGTTCTTTCCAAGTCTTTCTCCTTATTTTTGTTTCTGTCTTCAGTTCTATTCTCCATGTGTTTTTTTTTATTTATCTCTGCCTCTCTTACCCTGGGGGAATCTTAAGCAAGAACTGTCTTGTAATGTTGATCAACAGGTTTTTTTTCAAATAATAAATAAGATAAATAGACAATAGAAAATGAAAAGAAAGATTTGTCATTGAATTAAAAAAAAAAGATTTTGCAGATGAAAATGAAAAGTATGGAAAGATCTTGAGTGACACGTGATGTTTAGGAGATATTTGTGAGCTGGAGTCATCACCATGCTAGATATTTATGAGCTGGAGTCATCAGCATGCTAGATATTTATGAGCTGGAGTCATCAGCATGCTAGATATTTATGAGCTGGAGTCATCACCATGCTAGATATTTATGAGCTGGAGTCATCAGCATGCTAGATATTTATGAGCTGGAGTCATCACCATGCTAGATATTTATGAGCTGGAGTCATCACCATGCTAGATATTTATGAGCTGGACTCATCAGCATGCTAGATATTTATGAGCTGGAGTCATCAGCATGCTAGATATTTATGAGCTGGAGTCATCACCATGCTAGATATTTATGAGCTGGAGTCATCAGCATGCTAGATATTTATAAGCTGGAGTCATCACCATGCTAGATATTTATGAGCTGGAGTCATCACCATGCTAGATATTTATGAGCTGGAGTCATCAGCATGCTAGATATTTATGAGCTGGAGTCATCAGCATGCTAGATATTTATGAGCTGGAGTCATCACCATGCTAGATATTTATGAGCTGGAGTCATCAGCATGCTAGATATTTATAAGCTGGAGTCATCACCATGCTAGATATTTATGAGCTGGAGTCATCACCATGCTAGATATTTATGAGCTGGAGTCATCAGCATGCTAGATATTTATGAGCTCTTAACAAATTTTCTGCTTTCAGCAAACATTGGAGCAGCCGTGTCTGGCATTATTTTCTTCGCTTTCTACTTCCCGTACTACTTCATTGAGTCCAATTATGAAGACCTGGGTAAAAGTTCCAAACTGGCAGGATGCCTTCTTTTCAACACTGCAATGGGTCTTGGAGCAAAGGTTATCAGCTTGTATGAAGGCACAGGTATGTTGTAGTATCACTATTTCCTTTACCTATATAACTCAACAATCATCCAAACATAAAAACTGCCAACAGTTGCATTACGAGTGTAAATGAAAGAGACAGTATTACCTGGATTAATACATATAGGTGCATGGCTCATTAGCTAGACATACCGGTACAGCCTTGAAAATAAGGTTTGTTTTATGGCCAGCTTTATTTCATTTATTTTTATTTGGTTTCTCATAATTATTAGTTAGTTATCACGTAAAACTTTTTACATTTAATTTTAGTGTTAAATTAGTATTTGTAATCTAAAGTAAAAAAATACTGGTGTTTCCATGAATGTTTACTATTTTGGAAATAGCATATTTCATTTCAGTATTTTGTGAGACATACTGTTACATACTATGCCTGGGAAGGTAGCCTATATAAATCACTACAAAGACCTAATAATATTCTTAACTTCGGTATATTTATTCTGGAACTTGGAAGAATATCACAATTGTGTTGGTCAGCTGTGTTGAAAAGTAACAGCTTCTTCTGCCTATAAACTCTAGCTAAATAAGCAGTCAAGCAGCATGAGAGAGTTTTCTTTATGGCTATAGTAACTGAGACTCATGGTGCATGAAAATTTGAAACAATACAAAGGCTAGTAAATATATTATGTAGTGGTTTATTACACTTTCGTTTTACGTTTGAAAAAAATATTTTGCTTCACGACAGTAGGTTTACATTGCTTTCACTGTTAATTTGAGTGTGGACCTTATTCAAGCACCGTTGTTGTCATGAAAAATTCTTCATTTTCATGGTTTTGAATGTCTTCTGTATTAGTTTAATGTCCTTTACTTATTCTAATTTTTCTATCATTTACTGGACACAGTATTAAGGCCTTTGTCTTGTGTAATCTGGCCTATGCTGATTAATAGTGAAATAACAGAAGTGATTGCGCCTATAATTAGTCTGGGTCGTCCTTAGGTACATATCCAGGTTACATGGGGGCCCCCAGAAGGGGGGGGGGGGGGTGGGGGGGGGGGGGGGGGGTGGGTGGGGTGAAGTCGTGCTAGACCTCTGTCGGCGAAACATTATTTTTGTAATGCTAAGCTGGCAGAGTTGATAGTGGCGATTTGCTCCTGTGGCTAGGCAATGGGTGCTGTTCAGAAGGTCCTGGTTCGATTCCCGGTAAAGTAAGCATATCACTTCTGTTATTTTTGTGTTGTCTAGTCTTCTACTTCTTTATTTCTCACTGAGTGCCTGATAACATACCTTTGTGTGTTGTTTGTTTATTTATTGACTAAACTGTCATATGCATGTTTCATAGACCACATATTCAATGTAAAAGTGGCGAGTTCAGTTTCATAGACCACATATTCAATGTAAAAGTGGCGAGTTCAGTTTCATAGACCACATATTCAATGTAAAGTGGCGAGTTCAGTTTCAAACTCTGTTTAACTATTATGTGCTGTTTGGCTATCTGGTCTGTACCGGATATATTCTTTTTAACCAGCTTATTCTTCTCATAATTATCTATCTATGGTCTCTTTCAATCCCTCAAGGTTAATGCTGTTTAATATTTTTGCTGGCATTGATATTAACAACATTCCTCTGTAATGTATGTACCTTGTCATTCTCCCTTCTTTGGCAGCTTGACCAGATGTCTTTACTTTTAATCTGTTGGTATTCTCAGACTTCATCAAGTTATCTCTATATCTCTGAAGATGTGTCAATGCCTGCTTTGATGACCTTTGCCAGAATGCTGTCAAGGCTAGCAGCTTTTCAATCACTTAGAATCTTAATATCTTTCTTTATGCTATCTTTGTTTTAACTCCTGCCAGCTGGATGCCTGGGGTATTCTGTGGAGTTGGTCTATTTGGAAATTCCTCAAAATGTGCATTCTTATAGACTCTTTCCTGTCCCATCTCTTGATGTTATCTTCCCACTTACAGCATTGTCTTCCTCTTGCATATTTGCCTTCAGCTCTGCCTTCTATTATGGTCTTCAGTAAGATGTTATGTCTTTTTATATGGCCAAAATATTTTAGCTGTCTTGTTTTGAATGGCTCACATAACCACAATTTTAAATACCAAAGTAATTTATGGAACAAATGCAGTATGCTGGGAGATAATGTATTTGTAAAAATATTGCATCCACAGAAGAAGGAGTTCAGTGGAACAACTTTCATAAACCAGCCACAGTTGATGACAACCTCAGTCTGTTGGAATGTATGATAATGTTGTTGGTTGACTCTGTAATACACTTCATCATCACATGGTACTTGGACAATGTTAGGCCTGGAGAATTTGGAGTACCTAAGCCATTTTACTTCTGCTTTACGGTATGTAAATCTTGAATTAATCAGTCCATATAGATACTGCTGTTGTATATATATATATACAAGGTATATATATATATATATATATATATATATATATATATATATATATATATATATATATATATATATATATATATATATATATATAATATATATATATATATATATATACAATATATATATATATACAAAGGTATATATATATACAAGGTATATATATATACAAGGTATATATATATACAAGGTATATATATATATATATATATATATATATATATATATATATATATATATATATATATATATATATATATATATATATATATATATATATATATATATATACGAGGGGCGTTCAGAAAGTAATGCACCACATCGTTTTTCTCAGGAGCTGTTTATTCAAAAAGCATGAAATTTATACACAATATACATGAATATGTCATGTAAACATCGGTATTATTCAACATAATCCCCATCAACTTGTACGGCTTTATGCCAGCGCGAAACAAGTGCATGTATTACTAGCCCGTACTAGATTTTGTCTTGATCATGTAGCCATTTCTTCGCTGCATGAATCACTCCTTCATCATCTTCAAACCTTGTCCCACGGAGTGCATCTTTAAGTGGACCAAATAGATGAAAATCAGAGGGTGCCAAATTGGGACTATAGGGTGGATGGGGTAGTACAGTCCAACCCAATTTGGTGATTGCTTCCCGTGTTGCCAGACTTGTGCGAGGGCGCGCATTGTCGTGAAGGAGAAGCAGGTCTGCTGGATTCTTGTGCGGCCGAACTCTGCGAAAACGTTGATTGAGTTTTTTCAATGTCTTAATGTAAGCTTGCGAATTGATTGTCTCTCCTCTTGGCATAACGTCCACAAGAATCACACCTTCAATGTCCCAAAAGACAGTGATCATGACCTTTCCAGCTGAAGGAATTGTCTTGAATTTCTTTCTTCTTGGTGATTGCGGATGATGCCACTCCATTGACTGTCTTTTTGTCTCAGGTTCAAAATGATATGCCCAGGTTTCGTGGCCTGTAACGATCTTAGCCAAAAAGTTCTCTCCATCAGCATTGAAACGCTCCAACAATTCAGAAGAAATTGCTTTCCTTTGCAATCGGGGATCATCTGTTAGACTTCGAGGAACCCATCTTGCGCAAACCTTAGAAAATCCGAGAGTTTTTATAACTGCATTTGCACTACCGTGAACTGGGGTGACTTTGCCTACATTTCATCTTTACAGATTCTTTACAGCATATTAACCAACACTAAATAAAGCCCAAAGGTGCTGAAATACAGAGTGGATACATAAGCTTTGTTTTTATTTTTAAATGAAGTCAGAATTCCACCAGGATTAGATGATTTAAGAGGTATTGTGAAATATTTCAACTGAAGTAAAAATGGGGTGACTTTGCCTTCATACCTTATTTTTTTTTTTTTTAAAGACAAAACATGTAACGTACCAGTAGTTAAAAACACTTTTAAAACCCTGAAAGTAGGGAAATCAGATGCACAATACCTGATAGTAATATAAAAGCTTCAAAGAATACTTAAAATACAAACAAGTAAATTTTTTTCTACATTCACTGATTAATTAATCAAATCATTTACGACGCGTTACAAAAAGACACATCTGTTATAGTGGGGGGAAAAGATCACACCACCAGTTCACATCAAAAATGTTTTTTACATGCTGTTTTCGTTGGTGGCAGCCACTCCTCATCAGTGTCAGAAAATGGAATGTCTTCACAATCTGAATCTGTTTTCTCGAGTTCAAACTCGGATGGTGATGACCGGGAGTAAGATACAGATGCCGAAGGTTGCAACTGCAGTGCTTGAGCAGATGTTGAAGGTTGATGCTGAACAGGTGCTGAAGCTGACGCTGGGGATGCAGATGTCAAGGATTGAGACTGAGCAGACTGCACGTCTTCCGCACTCACCGATTTCCCTGGTGGCACAGAAACTTTCTTCCTCTTATGCCTGCTGCCAGTTCCTGTGCAACCATTTGAATTGGGCGAGTATTTAAAAGTCTGCAAATAGTTTAGCACAGCATCTGAAACACCTTGTGGGTCTTTGCTTGTGTCACTAGTGACAGTTGACTTTGGCAGCTTTTTCAGCACTTGGTTTGCATCTAGGGGGTGAATGCCACAGGCTCTGAACCCAGAAATCAAACTGTTGGCTGATCTCATACCCATCCCTTCAATTAATTTATTTAGCATTGCTGGAAACGCTTTCTTGTCGAGTGATGCAGAAGATGGGTGTTTTTGCTTGTAACTCTCCAACAGCTTTCTCCATAATTTTTTGAGAGGAGCAAAAAAAAGACACATCAAGTGGCTGGCACTTGTCTGTGGAGTTAGGAGGAAGCAGGATGAAAGCAATATTCAATTCTTCACACTTGTATATCTCTGATGCACTGATGTGTGAACTTAAATTGTCCCCTTCAGAATAGTCTCTATAGTGTCTGCTACCAGGCTTTCTCTTGTGATGTCTGGGCATGGTGATCTGAAGAAAAAAAAAAAAACAAAGATATATAAACACCAAAGTGTGCAACATTGAAAAAGCAAGTTTAAGACCACATTAAGTCTAGATCAATGGGGTGACTTTGCCCCAGACTGTGGAAGGAAAGCATTTAAGAAACTTGAGACTAAAGCTTATCCAAACAAATAATTAACCTTTTTATGATCGAAATGCATGAGAATAAAGTACATAGGGAAATAAACTGTATAATATTCAAATAGAAGTACAAACTCACCTAAATCAGCAAAAAAACGATGTCAAGAACACCAGGGCTGCTTCTTTCGTGTCTCAGCGCTTAGGAGGGAAGAAACACCAAAAACATCCCACCAAACATGTCTTCTTTCATGAAGAGTTGAAAAATCGAGGCAAACAACTCTAGAAATGCAAGTATGAACACATTCGCATTTTCAGTATTTAATAGGCAAAGTCACCCCATGGGGCAAAGTCACCCCAGTTCACGGTACCAATGTTGACTGACAGCTGTAAGGCCAATTGTTGAGTAGTGATTCACCTATCAGTAAGAATAATGCCCTCAGCGCATTTCAACATTTCTGCGTTGGTGGCTGTGGCAGGACGTCCACAGCGCGGCCGATCAAGCAGCTCCGTATCTCCACTTCCTGATTCTTTGATTCTCTGAACCCAGCGACTGACTGTACTCCTGTCCACTGCAAAACTTCCATACACATCACATAGACGCTTGTGAATGTTCACAACAGTTTCCTTCTCTGCAACGAGAAATTCTATCACAATTCGCTGCTTATAACGCAAGTTGCTAACACGCTCCATTTCAACGGTTTAGGGCAGCCGTATTATTTGGCCGGTTGCAGTGCAATTTAGCGCACACAATTGGCACATGCCATATTTGAAGTGTGCAAAATTTCATGCTTCTATCTTCTTTATTAGCTGAGAAAAACGATGTGGTGCATTACTCTCTGAACGCCCCTCGTATATATATATATATATATATATATATATATATATATATATATATATATATATATATATATATATATATATATATATATATATATATATATATATATATATGGAGGCATATCTGGAGTCATCCTTATATGACCACCAGCTAAGCACAGTGCTATAGTTTACAGATGTAGAAGTGAACCTCTGCCTGTGATACTAATTACACCCTCATTGACCCTTGAAACCATCCACACACTTCCAGGGATTCACCCTGTGGTGAAACATGTTGAGAATCCAGCATTGCACACTAAGCCTGGAGGATTCACTTGAGCCCCAGATGTAATTCTGGCTTTTACCTGGTTGGCGGCATGTAGCAGGATCTCACTATAGAACCATAACAGGTAGGAGAAGCTGAGAAGTTGCTTTGTGTAAGACACGACAGTTCCTTGGAAGAGCCCAGAACCAGAGCACATTATTTTAGCTCTGCATATTTGGAGAGCACCTTTGGAAAGCGGAGAATGCACACTATGCCTTCTCCCTTCTAGCTTGGGACCAGGTGTGATAATCCATTTATTGCAAGCCAAGCTGGAGAAACTGGAGCTTATGACTTCAACTCAACATGTTTCGGGATGGCAGAAAAGACACAGGAGAGGCCTAGATCTACAGATGTGTTTCTCTTTTATCTTCATTTACTTGCCATATCCCATTTAAGCTTCACTTCAAGACTGTGATTGACAGTTAGGGCTTCCCTTGGGGTATTTTTATTCACTATAATATTTTCATTACCTGTCATTTATTTATTTTTGTACTTGTTATATACAGCTTTACTACATAATGTCTTCCATTTGGTATGTTCACTTTTAACACCTATTCTCCAGCAAAAGGAGAGAGGCATGATTGTAAATATTCTAATAGAAGAATTCTTTGTACTGCATATTTTTTACATTCTAAAAGGAAGTATTCTATAGTATTATCTGGCAAACATTCTGCACCATTAGGTTCTTCTATTATTAAATTTCCTATTCCCAGTTGTAATCTGAGCAGTACGATAATAATGTACTTATTATGTTCTTGTTTCGGCTTTTGACAGCTTTTATTCATGTCTTCCTTTTAAACTTTAATATTAGGCTAATGTTCATTCTTCTATTGTTATTCTTTTAATTTTTATCCTATTTTCTGCCCAGCCCAATATTTGCTTGGTTTTTAGTGTCTTTACCTTTAATAGCTTTTTTATCTTCCTTTTCATTTCCTTCTAATCCAGCATGTGAAGACCTTATAATCATCCATATGTTTCATGTTGTTATTTTGATAGCTTGGTTGGTTATTGGCAAAAACAATTAATTTCACCATTTGTTTTTGGGCATTCACAATAAATTTCGACTTCATATAGCATTCAAGACAGCATTCTTAGAACACGTCATTTTTGTTTCTGTAATTATCTCATCTGCATGGTCTTTGACTAAATCCTTATTTAATGTTTTTCTGTTTGCAGAAGTCATACTGGTGTGGAAGTTCATCGTCCTGGGATGGTGAGAATGTGAATGGAGAAGCACAGAGTAAATACTTTGAGAAAGAACCCACAGGCAAAGAAGCTGGCATACGCATTTGTAACTTGAAAAAGGTAAGTACAGACAGAATATAATTTCAGCTGGAAACCATTTACTTGAATAAGGTCTGTGCAGACACAAGATAATTTCAACATGAAACCATTAACTTGAAGCTCGCTTAGTCATATTTCATTTTCCTCTTTCCTACTTTCTTTCTCTGTCTGGCAATTAAAAATGTTAAACTGCTGCATGATTTTCTTTGTATATTTTTGTGCCTTGGAATGTGTTTTTCTTCTTCTTCGATCCTTAGCCCTTGACTGAGAAAGCAATCAGTGGCCATCATACCTAGTGACGTCTTGTAGGGCAGCACCAAACTGTCTACACTACGCTTGGTTTGTGGACATCTTTTGTGCACTGCACCAACTCTGGATCTTGCTTTACATCTGGCCTCCCTGGTTCTCTGTCAGCTTGATTTTGGTCTGCCTCTCTTCCACCTTCCTTCTGGGGTCCTTAGCAGAGAAGTACTTGTGATTGAACTAATTTAAAACACATGAACACAATGCAAAATGCATAAACATGCTTGCTAATATGCATCACCAGGATACTGAAATATGATGCTATCTTCTTCATCTTAACTACTGAATGAAAAAATTGCCTAGAAAAATCACAAACAGCCAATAAAAGCTGGGGTTGATTGCCACGTGACCTGTAAAGGATAAACAACTAACTTTCTTCTTCATCTTAATCATCTTGTTTTCTTCTTGTTCCAGTGTCATGATGACTGGTGCAGCCTGTCATGTTTCTTTACAAGTTCATGTCTCCAGTGTTATTTATAAATTCTATTGTTGACTGTCTTCCTTGCCATGTTGTTAAATTATCCAGTATTTTCTTGCTTTTTCATCAAGTCTGTATTTTCAGTCCCTTTTATCTATTATAGCAAGTTCTAACTTCTCTGGTTACATGACCAGTAAAAGTGGATTGCCTCATTGTGTGTGTGTAATTAGAATCGTCCATAGTCTTTGTAGCTATCCACATAATTTTTGACATTAATCTTCGAAGTCACATCTCTGAGCCCTTCATTGATTTTTTTTTTTGGTTGACTGTCCATGGAGCATGTCAAGTTCCTGGTCATCTGTAGCAGTTGCCATATGCTGCTTTTAGGCTGAAGAAGGGGCATTCAGTTATTCATTCATTCATTAATTGTGTTCTTTCTTTGTTAATTGATCTCTGTTTGTTGTATTTAATATTCTACTATGCTCAGATATTTAAATCTATGGACATTGTTTCAGTAAGTTTCCCTTTACTTTGATGCATTTTTTTAGAAGTCATGATAACATGTATCTTTTCCTTGATTTCACTACTTACACTCATATCAATTATTTTCTCAAGCTCTCGTTTTGATTTTTGCAATTAAGTTTGAATTACCATCACCACAGTGCAAGTAGTTTATGTTAATTATGATATTCCTGGCATATCCTTTATGGATCTTATTATGTTTTTACTCTATGCTGCTGGATCAATAACAACACTGTACAGAAGATTACGTGACAGCCATTTGTACACAGCTCTGTTTTATATCTGCTGAAAAGTTCTGTATGAGTTTATATATATATATATATATATATATATATATATATATATATATATATATATTTATATATATATATATATTGTATATATATTGGGAGCCGCCGCGCAGAAGCAGTGTAGGTGGCAAGTTTTAAATGGCTAAAGTAATGAAATAATATTGCTGGTGCCAATGGGCTCTGTTTAGACACTGTTAAAATTATAACCTTGATCACAACTTGTTATTTTATTTCTAATAGAAATAAGTGTGATTTTTAATCTTGACCCCTGTTTCAATGCATCCCTTTGACTGTGGCTGAGAAAAATTGTGGCAGAGTTACAGGTTTACTAATTGCCTTATAGCCTTCAGCTTTCCATAGCTTGTTTACTTTAAGATCCAGCAGTTTTGTTTACTTGTGATGATAGGAGGCCATCTACAAATTAAACAGATTTTGATGCAAAAGATGTTTACTGATATTGACATTGTGTCTTCTTTTCTTTTTTTTTCTGAATGCACAGTGCTGACTTAATGAATTTTTTAATCTGTCTATTCAGACATTTGCAAGGAAAGTGGCAGTAGCAGGAACATCATTGAACATGTATCAAGGGCAGATAACTGTTTTATTAGGCCATAATGGGGCAGGAAAGACTACAACTATGTCTATGCTTACAGGTTGAACGCCCAGATTTTTTCTTCTTTCTTTAATGTTTTCTTAACCTACTTATGATTACCAGAATCTCCATATTGTTCTGTTGTGTTTCATCTATGTAAGTAATGTACAAACCATTAATTTTTATTTGTTGAATTTATTTTTATCAAGTTACTTCTAAAATTCAAAGAAGAGCAAATGGGGAAAGTCTGAGATATATATATATCTGTGTGTGCATGTGTGTGTATGTGTACGTGTAAATGTGTATATATAACTTACTCACATAAACAAATGATCATGATATTGGTTTTATGATGGTGGTGATTATGTCTATGCTCATAGCTATTTTACAAAGTCTATTAAGCTTCATGAATCATTCCTCTAGATGGGACCGAAGACACAGCTAGAGAGATGAATGCAGTCAGCGACTCATAGCTTGACTGCTTGCGTCAGGGTCAGCGAACCAGAGCTGACCAAGACCGTACTTTACCTCCAAGTGGTGGTCCTGGAAACAGGCTGCATCACTGCAGTCTGGCTGAGAGAGTAGGGATCGAAGTGAGAAAGCAAACCCAGTCCCAAAAAATGCGGTGCTTAAGTCAGATGTGTGAGCCAAAAGGCGCAAATATCACAGCTTTGCTGTAAATGGACACAATGCAACCAACCTCCTTTTCAGGACGAACGAGGAAGAAGAAGATTCCAGTGGTATTCAACCTTTTTTGTTCGCGTACCCTCAGATATAATTTATCTTTAACTATGTACCCCCAAGGTTATTGTTCTATAATTTCAGGTATTCAATTTACCTATACATAAAAATAATTTTAGGGCATAGGGCAAGCATCTAAAATAAATTACATAATTTACATCCAACATAATCAATTAAAGTTTAATTCATTTAAAGTTTAATATATTTTTATAATTAAACAATACGTATTAATTTTACAAATACATATTACTTATTTCCTATCACATAAAAATTATTAAATGAACAAAAGTACACCTGAATTATAGTGCCAGGATAAGTAAAAGTTGTTTCAGCAAATCAAAATTAATCTATCAAATATGCTATCAACTATTAATTAATATGGTTCTGACCTGTTAATGAGATGTTTGAGCTTGTTTCTGGGATGCTAGCACCTCAGTTCTGGGACAAATCTTCGTAAGTGCGAGAATTAGAGCTGGTCCTGGGTTCAAGTGGTTCCTGTGCTTTGTTTTGATTGATGTCAGTGCAGAGAAGCCTTGCTCACACAAAAATGTTGACGGGAATGGCAGGAGGTGTGAAATGGCAGCATCTTTTCAAAAACAGTTGTCAGTACTCAAAGTAATTTACTAAAATAATGAAAAATAAGAAAACCCTCCTACAGTGCATTGGCAGATTTTTTTTTCACGTTACCCCCTTAGATGTCTTCTTGTACCCCTAGGGGAAAGCGTACCCCAGGTTGAATACCACTGCTGTAGACACTTGAAGATAATGTAAGGTCTGATGACATGGCTGATGCTTTTATAGACTAAAAGGAAATAAAATCAAACCATTATTATCATCAGGTTTCATCCCTCCAACCAGTGGCACAGCTTACGTCAATGGTTTTGACATCAGAGATAATATTACTGGAGTTCGTAGCAGTTTGGGACTTTGCCCTCAACATGACATTCTGTTTGACACACTGACAGTTGAAGAGCATCTGACATTCTTTGCAAAGGTTATTTAAAACTAATTTATTTGAATGTTTTTTTTTTTTTTTATGTGGCAAACCTTTTCCAGAATTCTGTTAATAAAATTATTATTTGTACTTTTTAGTTTATAATGGTTTGATTTATCAATGCTTATAGATGTCTTAGATAAAGATACTCTAGTGCATGAACAAGTTTGTCTCACTTTAACAGTGGCAATCTACCCAGGAGCTGTGGAGTTATTCTTTTGAAACATCAAGCTCTTTAAAGATCTTTCACAATCAAATCTTGGCTCTTTTCATGTTTCAGAATAATTTTACTGTGGCATAAATGCATACTATTTTTTATCTCTTAAGTTTGTCTCTGAAGGACAATCTCATTACTGCAATTCCATAAATAGAGTGGGGGAAAAATTCAAACTAAATGAAATTTACTGAGTTAAAAGAAAAGATCATGTTCCTATCTAATGCAGTTCACAAATAAAGTAAGTGTGATTAGCAAGCCTGTTAGTTTTCACTGGTAACTCAGAACGTACTTTAATTGCTGTTGGGAGAGGGTTAATCAGAAATTTCCATAGCTTTAGAAGTCTATATTTTGCCTACTCCATCACCAGAGATCTTTCACATCCCTTGTAATCTACCTGTAGATCTCAATCAACTGGCTGCTGACCCATGCTCTACAGCATCCAGTGTTTGTTTTTCTCTGTTAAAAAAACATGTCATGTTGTTATACTGACCAGCATCTTCTCTCTCATTAATAGTCCCATGAGCTGTAAAAATTGTTCATATAAAATGTTATACCATTTTTATGTAATTATAAGTCAAGCAAGCATTTGAACAAATGTGTGTGGTCAAGAAAGAGTATATCTGTATATAAATTATCATAACTAAAACATGCATTTGTACATATTATTTGTGTTTTGAAACAGTATATATAAAAATGTGATCATTCAGTGAAAGAAAACAATTTGCATGTAATGTACTTTTTATTGCTGTAACAGCATGCAGCAGAATATGATACCCCATTGCCCATCTAGATTATGTTAGGACAAAGACAGGAACACAGGAAAGAATTATTTCTAGAAATAGGACACTTAGTGTTTGTAGCATAGATTGAATGAAAAATGTAACTTATGTAACTTGATTTTTTATTTTTTATTTTTTTTTAAACAGCTGAAAGGGTACTCAGGTCCAGACATTAAGTCAGAAGTCATTGCAATGGCCAAAGAAGTTGGTTTGGATACCAAAATAAAAGCCAGGTCACATGGTTTATCTGGAGGACAGAAAAGAAAACTTTCTGTTGGGATAGCACTTATAGGAGGATCAAAGGTTTGCTTTTTGACTTGTTTTCCTTCTCTTTTATCTTTACATTTTGAGTTGCACAGAATTTATTACTGATCTTATGACGCTTGTATCATTAATGATTGATTGGTATGATATCAGTCTTTTAAAATCTTATCTTTCGTTATTCAGTTCAGTTGAATGGAAATGTAATTGTTCTTGATGTTATATTTCTATGAACATAACATGATGATTGTTGCATTATCTGTTGCCGATAAAAAACTCACTATGTTGATAGTTTGAAATTAATTTTTCTTTTGTTATATTTTCTGTAGATATCAAGATTTTTATTTTAGTGTTGTTTATTTGTGGTGGGCTTTAGTGATACTTAAAGACTTCTTACATTTAATGTTTGAAACTTATACTAGAGTAAACTGTAGGAACAATTCAACTGATAAATCAATGAATGAACTTACTCAAAAGTCAATATTTAGACAATAGGTTTAAAGGCTTAATTATTTATATCTCATCTTTCCAAGAAAATGGTAACCATGTTGATCACTTGTTTCAAATATTAATAAGACTATTTGACAGGTGACCACAGTTGAAACTATATTCAACGGAGATGAGTGGAGTAAGTCAGAAGAGAGCTGGATGAACTACCAGCAAGTCATCATCAGCTTTGGTAGAGAGTGCAGAACTTGGGCCAATGGGAGAGAGAAGCTGGAAATTGATCAGCTTATACATTCTTATGCTGGGGATGATGATGCCATTGTGTACACTGATGGGTCCGTAATCCATGGTAATAAATCAGGGTGGGGCTTCTCTGCTATAGTCAAGGGCAGAACCATCGCTGAACATAGCGGGGCTTACATGATAACAACCTCCAGCATGAAAATGGAGGTAGAAGCAGTTACTGCTGATGGCTGTCTGAGACAAAGGTGGTTATTGTATCGGACTCACAATCCATGCTTCGAAAGGTCCAAAATAGATGGTTCCAACATGAATGGAAAACCTCCATAGAAGCATCGAATCTTCAAGAACTGATATGGATCTATTGTCCTGGTCATGCAGGGGTATGCGGCAATGAAAGAGCTGACAGACTAGCTTCCAGAGCACCCACAGAAGATGAATTGAACATGGATAAGAGAGACATACTGAAGGCAATTCATGATCACCTATTAGAGAATGACACTGCAATCTATGAATCATGAAGTCTAAGATTGCTGGAATTTGGCATTAAATGTAAGACCAGCAGGGATGGACGTATGAGAGGACGCATCCGATGTGCATACAACCAGAGTGCAACAGGAACAATTAGCATCCATACTCTTTGACATTTGCTGAGGGAGTGAGCACCTATGGGATTGCAATGATGTTGATTCTGATTAACATTAACATATTGTACTACTTCTTCTTCGCACACTCTCAGACGTCTACTGAATATTTTCAGAGAAAGCAGTGGTCAGCTTGACACTATTTTTCACACCGTAGTTTTTTCCAAAAATGGTACTGGTGACAGCCATATGTGCTTTCTATGTTCCTTTAATGTTGGGCATCTTTGAAGCAGATGTTCAGCAGTCATTTTATCAGTGTCGCATTTACACTCAATGGTAGTTCTAATCATTAGCTCGTTGAATAGATGGTATCTCAATCTGTTGTGACCTGTGCGGAGTCTGAAGATTACCACTTGTTCTCTCCTGCTGAGCTGGTAATATACATCATTTTGTGTTTCTATATCTGGTACTGATAAAAAAAATTCTTTACCTCTTCAAAAGTTATGCTTGTATCAGGTTGAGGTACCGTTCCATCTTCCTTTGCCAATCTGTCAGCCACTTAATTGTACAATTCATCATCATTTCTCTCTTTTCTCTATAAGAAGCATGGAGCCACATGTGCATTTTCCCCTGCAGGAAGCCTGCAACACCACGTTAATGTGCTGTTGCTTCAGACGTTTCTATAGCAGTTTACTTGACATGCCAGCTTCATGCACAACCTCATGTTAACTATCCCTTATGGCACACCGGAGAAGGGGGGGGGGGGGGGGGCAATAGTCCCACTCTTTCTTTGTCTAATCAGAGACCTTTGGAAGCCACATGGGGTTTTTGCACTCTTAAGGCAGATGGGAATCACTTCTTTTTACCATTGTGAAAATTATTGCTTTCATAAGTACAGCTTATATGTAAATTTGATCTCTGCTGGGTGATCTGCTTCATGCCGTTCTACCAATATCTAGGGGTGAAAAATTTGACCTGTATCCTATTGAACTGAATGTTAACTTCACTTAAAAAAAAGATCATGTTCCCATCTCATGCATTTGATGAATAAAGTGAATTTTTGCCAGATAGCTTGTGAGTTTTCCCTGACAGTGTAGACAGAGTACCTTCAATTATTAGGATACTATATATTTAAAAAGTTGCCAGACAAATGCCAGTGGAACAAGAGATGCGAAGAAGATGCTGGCAATGAGCAGGGCACATGTTGAGAAAACCTGTTGATAACATTACAAGGTGTCTTTTTTCTGGAATCCCCTGGGAAAGAAAGACAGATGAAGACCAAAAAACACATAGAGAACTAGATGTAGAAGGGTAAATGATGAAGAAAACATGGAAAGAACTTGAGCTGATGGCACATGACAGAAGGACTTGTGTTTGTTGAAGGCCTATGCTCCTTGGGGAGCTAAAGGGTATTGATTGATTGTTGATATATTATAGAAGATATGCACAGGGTGCAGGAGACCAGTTATAGAAATGGTATGCAGCCAAATCTAACTTTGATAAAGTTAACTGACTCCAGTAACAGGCCATAATAATCATAACAGGAGCTCTAATATTATAAATATAATTGCAGGTTGTTATTCTGGATGAGCCTTCATCTGGAATGGACCCTGCAGCTCGTCGCCAGATTTGGAGTGTCTTACAAAGAGCTCGTCAGGGCCGAACACTTGTCCTTAGCACACACTACATGGATGAAGCAGATGTGCTGGGGGACAGAACTGCTATCATGGCTGAGGGTGTGGTCAAATGTTGTGGCAGTTCCATGTTTCTGAAAAAGTTATATGGTATGTTCTTTCAAAATTCTTTACATCGTTAGTGATTCCTTCAGGTCATCTAAGATATTAATACTTTTTTTCCATTGTCAACAGTTCACTTTGTGTTAACTGGACCTGAATGTTTCTATTTCTTTAACATTAGCTTGAAAGATGTGTTTCCTATAAGCATGCAAATTAAATTAATAACTATATTATTTAACAAAATAAATCAAAATTTAAAGAGAGCTTTGTAAACCATATTTCTGTTTTTCAAAATTTACAGTTGTAGAGTTGGTGGCTGCTTTGCTTGTGAGGATGGTGGATGAAGCTGACAATTAAATGATTAAGTCTTTTGTGATTCAGTGATGAAATTTTGCTGTTACAAAAGGGTCCTTTGTGCTATGGTGTAGGGCATTCATAGGTTATTTTTGCAAGAATGAAAGGCAGTTACAGCTTCTGCAAACTTTAAAAAGCTGTGTAAATTTTTTTTTTTGGATCAGATGATGGTTAACTGTTTAGACTTGGATGTTGAACTGAGTAAAAATGTCAAATCTACTGTTGTGCTGATTCACATCAGGTGCTGGTTATCATCTTATTGTTGTAAAGAAACCTGACTGTGATATCAACAAGCTGACACACACCATTCAGTCTTTTGTCCGAACTGCAGAATTGGAAACCATTATAAACACAGAGATTTCCTACCTCCTTCCTGACAATGAGTCCAGTCAATTTCCTGACCTTTTCCGTGACTTGGAAAATAGAAAAGAACAGCTTGGAATCACCAGCTTTGGCACAACAGCTACAACAATGGAAGAGGTTTTCCTGAAGTAAGGTTAACTCATCAAGTGCTTGGAGAACAAATAACAAAACATGCTTTCTAGAACAGTACTAAAAAAACCTTCATGTAAATTATAAACACTCACTAACTGGTAGAATATTTCTTAAAATCTTGTTAAACATGTATCAAGTTCACAAGTTTTATGATGTCATGAATAGTAAAAACTTCAAAACAATAAATCATACATTAAAGATTTAAACTGGTATCTGTGTAATGTAAAGTTATATTATGATACTGTGCTATCTGTGAGTGTCCGACTGGCTAAGTGGTAAGAGTGCTGTCATCTTGCAGTACAGTTACCATGTTCCCAGATCAAAACTTGGTGGCATTATGCTCCAGTCTACTCAGCTGTAAATTGGTACCTGACTCTGCTTTTGAGCTAGGGAAGGAAAAGGCAGTAAGAAAGGGAACTGGTCAGCCCATTTTCATAAAAGCTGTACATAGTATTGTGGTCTCTAACACTTCACTTCCCTACAGCAGTATGTTCAACGGGACAACTTTTATCATTTATTTTATCTTTGCTTTGCTGCTCACTTTTGGGCACAGGAATCCATTCTGGTTTTAGGCTGTTAAACATTTATGTTTTGAGCATGGCATCATTTTAAATTCTTTAAATGAACTGTGAAACTATTATTTTAGCAACAAAGAAGACTTGTTTATTATGCTAAATAAAAAAGAAATGTTCACACACTGTAATATCTGCTGTACATTTGCAGAGTTGGAGAGAATTCAAGCAGCGAGGAAGACACCATTGCAAATCCAGCATATGATGGTATTGTTGGAAATGAGAATGGCTATATCAATATTGCCTTTGAAAATGAAAAGATCAGTTTTACTAATTCGGAGAATGGTAGTCCTCGTGGAGTGTTTGGAAACACCAACAAAGTTTATTCAGAAAAAGGAATCTTGGAAAATGAAAAAATGGATAGACCGAATGGTGACATAATGGGTAAGTTACTGATTCCTAGATTTCTTCCATAAATTAGTTACTGTTATTTGAATAATTACTCGTAATTGTAGCTTGTGTTGGCCAGATTCATTTTCATGCGACTACACAAGTTAGCCGAGCGCATATATCCAGAGTCACAGTGGGGATTTCGAGCTGGTGGATCAACAATAGACATGATCTGTTCTCTCCGCCAGCTTCAGGAAAAATCAAGAGAGCAGAATAGGTCTTTATATATTGCCTTTATGGACCTCACCAAGGCTATCTGACCTGGTTTGCAGGGATGAACTTCAAAATCCTGCTGAAAATAGGCTGCCCCACTAAACTGCTGGAAGTGATAAAGTCATTCCATGAAGACATGAAGGGAACAGTCCAATATGCTGGAAGCACATCACAGCCCTCTGACATATGCAGTGGCATTTAACAAAGCTGTGTCCTGGTTCAGACCCTCTTCCGGATCTTCTTTGCCTTGCTCTTGAAACATGCATTCAGAGATGCAACTGAAATGAATATACCTTCACACTAGGTCAGATGGCCTACAATTTAACCTTTCAAGACTGAAGGCAGAAACCAAAATAAGAAGGGTCCCTATAAGAGACTTGTTATTCACTGATGATGCTGCAATCATCACTCAAAGTCAACAGGAGCTTCAGAGCTTGATGAATTACTTCACCTAAGCATGCAAGGACTTTGGCTTCACAATAATTCTAAAGAAAACAAGTGTGCTGGGTCAGGATGTTGCACCAGTTATAACTATCGATAACTATAAATAGGCAGTGGTGCCTTCAAATCATGTATACACTGCTTAGACAGTGCAGACTACGCTAGCTTGGCCATGTCAGCCACATGGAAGATGGTCGCATCTCGAAAGATATCTTCTACAAACAACTGGAAGATGACAAAAGAACAGTTGCACAACAGCAGCTGAGGTTCATGTGTGCAAGAGAGACATGAGGGCACTTGACATAAATTCAGCAACCTGGGAGAATGAAGCTGCCGATCGCACAAAGTGACAGGGCTATTTATACCTCAGACTGGGTGAAAAGAAGCTCTCGTTGCAAGCAGAAGAGAGGAGAAAATATCAAAAGGATCACGAGGAAAAAAAAGCAGCTGAGGGCTGTCACCCTAGGAGTGCATTCCCATAATCAGTTATGACTGAAGGGGCTATTATTATAATTGTAGCTATAGTGGAAGTACAACTCTCACAAATTTCAGGAATGTTGAGAAGTTATAAACTCTTTACATGTGGCCAACATCTCTTATCTCAATATAAATAGCTGAATATTTTTAAGAGCCAGAGGGCCACTGCCACATGGATATATAGAAGGCAGTAATTGGAGATAGCTCAAAGTGTTTAGTTATTTGGACAAGTCAAGTTCAGTCACTGAATTTAGAGTTGGCTACTCTCCACATGTAAGCCTACCTTGCCGTGGTTGGAGAGCTTGAGCGCCTCAATGATCCCGGGAGCTATGCCGGCGGGAGTTTTACTCCTGGCAGGGTCACCCAAGCCGGACAGGTCCTGGGTGAGGGGCCAGACTAAATGGGCTGAGGAGTGGGTGGAACCCTATAGGTGTAGATGCAGAACCCACCGGCGAGTGGTACATGCTCTGGTCTGCACCAATCCACCCCCACTTCATGGGTTAAATGCTTTCTTGCCTCATTCTTCACTGTTTGTCGTCTATCACGCCCATGGCGACCGTTGCCTCAATTGGCTGTGTGTGGTGTACCCGGAAACGGGGCCTCCCAGTACTGAGGCAAAGTTAAGTCCCCGATGTCACTTATCGGTGCAGAATTGAGAGAGATGGCTGAGCATCACAATCCCTCCTGTGTTGCAGCATGATGAGAACCCAGCATTGCACACTGAGCTTGGGGGGATCACTTGGGCACCAGACTTAATACTGGCTCTTGACTGGATGGCCGCATGCAGGAGATTTCTACAATGGAGGGTTGGCAGGTGGTGGGTATCGGGAAGTGGCTCTGTGCAGGACGTGAGGATTCCTTGGGAGAGCCCAGAACCAGAGCACAGCATTGTGCAAGCTCTGCATAGTTGGAGAGCCCCCTGGATGACGGGGAATGCACAGTGTGCTACCCCACCTATCCCCAACTGCTAACTTAGAACCAGAAGTGGGGTCCTCTGTATGCGTGCCAGGCCAGGATAAAATGCCTGGGAAAGAGACTGGAGCTCAGAACTCCCTAACTCAAAGTTGCAGGATGGCAGAAAAACCACGGGAAAGACAGGGCTATTTTGAAGATAACGCAACCATATTTTCACCATACGAGCTCGGACGCCGCCTCGGTAAACAAGGTCCGCGCAGAGCAGTGACACCCCCAGGCTGCTTGCGAATAGTCTACTACTGGGAACATAAACAGATTAGGGATGAGCCCACTCTCCCGTTGAACAGGTGCTAAAGTCGTAGATACTGGGCCAGAAGGCGCACCGGAAACCACAGTATCATGCAACTCGCTTTTTTTTTTTTCTATGGAGAGTACACCGTCAAATAAATCTCGTTCTGGTGCTCGCCCTGTGGAGCTCCACCAGGCAGGTGCAGTGCCGGGCTCTGAGCCTCGACAGAGCCCACCCTTAGCTACTGGAGGACCCTCTAGACCGTCTTGTGGAGTCAACAGACGGCGGAGGAGAACTACTGACCAAAACAAAACAGAAAAAGAGAAACCCAGAGTGCCACTTGTCATGATGCACTGGAATGCAGAGGGAGTGAACAGCAAGCAGGCTGGATACAGCAAAAAGACAGAGCTGGAAAACATCTTGTATGAGAAGCAAGTCAGTGTTTGCTGTATCCAAGAGACTCACTTGAAAGCAGATCAAACCTTTAAAATAAGGGGATATCAATGCTTCAGATCCGACAGACAAGATAGACGAAAAGGAGGAGTACTTACTCTTGTAAGGAATAACATTCCTGCACACGAAAGGAAAACCTTCATGGATGGAGCAGAATATCAGCTGCTGCAGATAAAGGTAGACAAGATGGAAATAGAACTCCTGAACTATTACTGTCCGAACAACAAACCCCTGAGTCTCAGCTCTATACAGGTACCAGCCACCAACTTTATAGCAGTTGGAGACTTTAATAGCCACTCCCAGAGCTGGGGCTATAACCATCTGGATCACAGAGGTGAAGAGGTTGAAACTTGGCAAGATGATCACTCCCTAATCCTAGTCAATAATGCCACAGATACTCCTACCTTCTACTCCAGAGGATGGCACACAACCTCAACACCAGATCTTGCCTTCTCCACACCAGATATAGCTGGATCTATTAGTAGAGAAGTAGGAGACCAACTAGGGGGAAGCGACCATCGCCCAATCTTTCTTACTGTCCAGAGTGCAACTCTCAGTACAGGCCCAGCCATTACAAGATGGAACTACAAAAAAGCCAACTGGGGTTTATTCAGGCATCAGGTGAACACGCTGCTGTCTACCCTCAAGGTACAGAACAGAGACATTAATGAAGTGGTAAAAGACTTCAACAGATGCATACTACAAGCTGCAAAAGAAACCATTCCCAAAGGATGCCGGCGTAACTACATACCATACTGGTCCAGCACACTCCAAGAACGTCAGGAAGCTATGGACAAGGCTAGAAAGGACGCAGAGTCTCAGCCTTCACTTGAAACTCACAACAAATGGAAAAAGGCTGTAGCAGAGTTTCAGAGAACAAAGCTAGAAGAAAAGCGGAAAAGCTGGAGAACTAAAACGGCATCGCTGAACCTTGAGAAAGACGGCAGGAAACTTTGGAGATTAGTCAAGTCTCTAAATGAAGAGCGTTCCTCACCTAGGCAGACTATCACATTGGATGAAGGTGGCAAACTTTTCAGAGGAAAACAAGCTGCAGACTTGTTTGCTAGAAGATACAGTTCAGAAAGCAACTTACCCATTAACATAGATCATCAGAGAGAGATAAGAAAAGAAATACTGGCAACCATGGGACAGACAGATACTCCTGCCCCAATGAGGGAACCCATCACACTAGGAGAACTACAGAAGGCTATTTCCAAGCTTAAGTTTCAAAAGTCACCCGGCCCAGACAAAATCAGCAACGAAATGCTAGTAAATCTGAGCTCAGCAGCAAAGACAAAACTGCTTGAGATATTCAACCACAGCTGGTTGAAAGGAACGGTACCCCAAGTATGGAGAGAAGCCATCACAATACCCATACTAAAGAAAGGGAAATGTAAGACCGAGGCTGCAAGTTACCGGCCAATCAGTCTCACAAGCTGTGTTGGGAAGACTATGGAGCGAATAGTCAACCACAGATTGAAATGGTATTTAGAGTCTGAGCAGATCCTGGTGCCGGAACAAGCTGGATTTAGAGAATGCTACAGTATAGAAGACCAAGTTACTTACTTGTCTCAAGCAATAGAAGATGCCTTCCAGGAGAAGAAAAAGGTCCTAACGATCTGGGTCGACTTCAAGCAGGCCTTTGACAAGGTGTGGAAAGATGGCCTCATTGCAAAACTTAGGAGAAGTGGAATCCAAGGCAACATGATGAAATGGATCCAGTCATACTTGCATAACAGGAGAACTAGAGTCACTCTTGACGGTCTGCAGAGCAGAAAAGTGTTGCTCCATCAGGGGGTACCTCAAGGAGGAGTAATTTCCCCAACACTCTTCCTTGTTTACATCAATGACCTGGTGAAAGATCTCCCTGCAGGAGTTAAAGCTGCCTTATATGCAGATGACCTAGTACTCTGGTGCGCTGATGAAAATGTCACCACAGCAAATTATAGAATGCAGCGGGCAGCAGACATGCTAGTGTCATGGGCAGAGAAATGGCTTATCACAATAAACACAGACAAAACCTCCACAACACTGTTCTCCCTCGCCCCCAAGGACAAATCAGCTAACATACACCTAGGGACAACCGTGATCAAGGAAGAAAGCTACCCCACCTATCTTGGGGTGACATTTGACCAAAGGCTTACATGGAATAAGCATATTGAAAATGCAGAAGGAAAGGCCCGAAGACGACTAGGCATACTCAGAAAATTAGCAGGTACCAACTGGGGAGCAAATGAACGAAATCTAAAGAAGATTTATAATGGAGTAATAAGACCACACTTAGAGTTTAGCTCAGCAGCATGGTCATCAGCTGCTAACTCACATCTGCAGTCTTTGGACAAGGTGCAAAATCAAGCTCTCAGGCTCATTACAGGAGCCATGAAAACTACACCAATAACAGAGATGCAGAAGGTTGCTGGATTACAGACATTGTCCCATAGAAGAGACACAAAAACCATGATCCAGATGGAAAAGTACAACAGTATGCCAATGCACCCAATGAAGGCAAGACTAGATGATCTGGCATTGGGACGTCTAAAGCGTAGCAGCTTTGTGCATCGGGGGAAAAGACTTATAAGACAGCATCAAGAAGACCTATCCATGAAGACAACACCACTGAAGCCCACCCTATACCCTGTACCATGGGAGCAGGCCAGCAGTGCCCTCCAAATTAATACAACAGTCAGTGGTCTCACAAGTGGATGTGAGTATAATGATCTGCAAAAACGAACTGCTACATTGAGTATGATCCAAGAAAGCTATCCCGATCAATCATGGATACATGCCTATACAGATGGATCAGCAACTAATGCTGTTAGGAATGGAGGTGCCGGTATCTTTATCTCATATCCTGACAACCACTATGAGACTAGGCACATTCCCACTGGTAAATTCTGTTCCAACTATACAGCTGAGGTTCAAGCTCTAGAGCAAGCTGCAAATATGATTTATAACACCAACTCTGACTGCCACCAGGTAGTCATCCTCACAGATGCACTGTCTGTCCTGCAAGCTCTCAAGGGTGGTAAACTCCCGCATCTGAGAAATGAACTAAACAAGGTAGCTGCCAAAAAGAGAACCATACTTCAGTGGGTACCATCTCATTGTGGTGTACCCGGAAATGAAAAGGCAGATAAACTTGCAAAAAAGGGAGGAGAATGTGAACAAGAAGATAATGAAGTCACATACTTTGAGAAAAAGAGAGCTATCCAGACTATCAGAAGAGAACAGAACCAACCCAAAGACGACTATCACACTCTCGACCGGCAGGGACAGACAACTATTTTTCGACTCAGGACAGGGCATAACAAACTGAATAAACACATGCACAAGCTACGATTGTCTGCTTCACCACTGTGCACATGTGGATTAAACGAACAAACTGCTGAGCATGTTCTACAGGACTGTCCTCTGTATGACCAGTTAAGAAAGATATACTGGCCCAATGACTCAACACTAAACTCAAAGCTATATGGAGTTAAAGAGGAACTTCAAACAACAGTCGAATTCATCATGAGAACTCGTCTGACGGTGTAATCATCAAAGATGCGATCGCAAGAAGAAGAAGAAGAAGAGTTGGCTAAAAGTTTTCACTACAGATAGACTAACAGACAAACTAACAGAAAGATGGAGCACACTAAAGTGCTGCTAGCGAGTGTAAGACAGAAGGTAACAGGCAGAATCTGGGATAAACCCTGCCAGTGATTCCACCATGTAGTTATCTGGTGACACTTTTTCTTTCTCTCACTCATCCATTCACTGTCATTCTTGATAGTAGATAAAGTAGTTGCAGTAGATTGTTAATAAATGTTGAACAAGAGAGGGTGTTAGGAATTCAGAACTCTGGACAGACAATGATTTACTAAGTCAGCTCAAGCATTTATGGTAAATTGTAGAAAAATAATGAAGAAAATTTAATACAGAAAACTCAACACTTATCTTACTTACTTACTTAGTCGTTCCTCTTCTACCGTGAGGTGTAGAGATTTGGAAGAGAGAGCGCCATACTATCCTATTGGCTGTCTTCCTCCTGGCCTGGTTCCATTCTAGTTCTCAGTCCTTCATGGATTACACTAGTCAACAAATTTTCAAAAGTTATTTGTACCAGAAATTAAATATACCATTTCTTATTGATTTTGACATGCTGATTTCAAATATCATAATGAAATTCACCAATTGGCTCTGGTTTTTTTTAAAATGATGAATTTACATTACAGTAATACAAATAATGTATGCTTGTTTAATTCTCTGGGGTGAACAGCTAGTCTTTCTACTTTAACATTATAAAAATTGTGGTTACGTACTCAATTAATTGATATTTCAACATAAAATGATAGAAAAAATAAAAACATTATTTAAAGTTCACATATCATGTTTTAAAAAGGCACATTTGAGCCCATTCCGTCATTATTCAGTCGCTGTTCGAGCTCTCTTTGCTTGCTTCTTGTAGTCAATCGATGAGGTGTCTCTTGTCACAGTCCAACAGTAATCAGCAAGCATTGAAGGGCTCCAATTGCCTTGATACCTTGTCTCCATAGCAGCAATGTCCTGGTGAAATCGTTCACCATGCTCATCACTGACCGCTCCACAGTTTGACGTAAAGAAATCCAGATGAGAATCCAGAAAATGAATTTTCAAAGACATGTTGCAGCCAAGACTCTTATACTTCAGAAGGAGATTTTCTACAATTTCATTGTAATTATCAGATCTGTTGTTTCCAAGAAAATTGTCCACCACTGACTTAAATGCTAGCCATGCTGCTTTTTCCTTGAAACAAATATAAAGGTATGTTATCAGGCACTCGCAGGAAATAAAGAAGTAGAACACCAGACAACAGAAAAACAACAGACATGAGTGGCTTACCCAGGATTTGAACACTGGACCTTCCATGCGACAACCCCGCCTAGCCATGCAAGTGAATCACACTATCCGCCCTGCCATCTACGCATCATCAAAAAATGATGTTTCAATGGCAGGTCAACAGTCCAAACCACAATACACGACACCAGAAGTCCATCATGGGCAGTTCAGCCTATTAATGACGCAATCACTTCTGTTGTATTTCTATCAAGCAGTATAGGCTGAATCCAACAAGACAAGGACCTTAATACTGTGTCCAGTAAATGATAGTAGACTAGAACAGTGAGAACTTATGTGTAATAAATGCTTTTTCCTTACCATGCAACACGCAAAGAAACTCGTCATCTTGAAGAAGTTTTCGAATTTGCGGACCAACAAATACTGCCTCTCTTATTTTAGCTTCCCTCAGTCTTGGACATTTTCTGATGAGGTATTTGAAATCATCATCTGTTTTCTCCATTGCCTTGACAAAGTTTTTCATGAGACCCAGCTTAATGTGCAAGGGTGGCAACAAAATCTTGCTGGTGTCGACAAGTGCTGAGTTCTCAACGTTCTTACTGCCAGGCTGCAATGACTGCCTGATTGGCCAATGTCTTCTGGTGTAATGGTCACTTCGTGCATGGCTATCCCACTCACAGAGAAAGCAACAGTACTTGGTGGATCCACCCTGTAGTCCAAGCAAAAGAGCGACCACTTTTAAGTCACCGCAAAGTAACCAATGATGATGATCGTAGTTTATACACTTCCAAAGCTGCTTAATGCTTTCATAAGTTTCTTTCATATGAACTGCGTGACCAACTGGAATTGACGGTAACACATTACCATTATTCAACAAAACAGCTTTAAGACTCGTCTTGGATGAATCAATGAAAAGCCTCCACTCTTCCGGTATGTAATTGATTTTGAGGGCTGCCATTAAACCAGAAATGTTGTGGCACGCAGAAAGGTCACCCTCTTTGAAAAAGAATGTAATAAGCGGCTTCTGGCGGTTCCTATACACAGAAATTGTAACATCTTCTGCCAGGAGATTCCACTGTTGCAATCTGGAACCCAAAAGCACCGCCTTGTTCTTCGGTAAATTCAGATCTCTTACAAGATCATTCAGTTCACCTTGGGTTATTAAGTGTGGTTTAGTGGATGTAGTTTGCTCAAAATCTGGGTCGCTTGAGGTTGATGGTTCAGGACCACCATTGTCCTCTTCTTCATCAGTGGAAGCAGCTGAAAATGATTCTGGCACTTTGGGAACTGGTAGGTCATCGCCATGTGGTACCGGACGTATTGCAGAGGGGATGTTTGGATATTCCAGAGTCCATTTTTTCTTCTTTGATATGCCTTTCCCAATTGGAGGGACCATGCAAAAGTAACAGTTGTTGAGATGATCAGTGGGCTCTCTCCAAATCATTGGCACTGCAAAAGGCATAGCTTGCCTTTTGCCAGTCAACCACAGTTTAAGATGTGCTGCACATGTATTGCAGCATATGTGTGGCACCCAGCTCTTATCTTGATCTCCTACTCTGCAGCCAAAATACAAACTGTACGCCTTCTTAATCACTTTATTTATATTTCGTTTTTGTGATAGAAATGTCCCCTCACCACATATATAACAGAAATTATTAGCACTGTTCACACATGTCCTAGGCATTTCTAACTACGATACTTTTGATAAGGACAAATGCACTAATTAATGGCAAAATTTTATCAGAGATAAGATATTTATACACAAAGGTGATGTAATCATAGGTAGGATTGCATCATCAACTTGTAGTTACATTTTTATTGGTCATTAGAAAAAATTATGCAATCGCCCACAACAGTTGCGTCATATATATAAATTGACCGTAATTAAATAAACTAGTAGCATATATCTTGAAAACTAGAGCCAATCAACATTTTTTAATGTCATTTTCGTATTTAGCACACCAAAATTAGTTAAGATCAGCTATTTTCATTTCTGGTACATTATGGTTGTTGACTAGTGTTATCAAATGTTGTTCTCCCAGCGGACTCTGGATCATCCTGGACGTCTACCTCCACTTATCAAGATTGGAAAATCAAAGTTAATATTTAAGAAACATTGACAACATAACTTTATGGGAAAAACACTGGTAAACTATCTCTATCTGTTCTTGGAAAGTTTCAGAAGTAAGCCTGTTGCATGATAAGTTTAGATCTATCTCTGGTACTTATTTTGACAAAGTGCCATTGAAACCATTGCTACAAGAGCATATGAATGCTTGATGCGGTCTTCCTGCAAGGGGGAACCTTCTACATTGGGGGCTCCATGCTCCATAAGGAGCTCATATGAAGATGATGATGATGTCTCATTAAAATAAGTTAGTCAAACAGTTTGTTTCGTTCCTCTGGTTAGTGACCTGAGTTTTACATTCATGTAACGTCTGAACCACTCTTTTCTTGTCTGTGCAGGTTCCCCCTCCTTTGTGTTATAATCATTTCTAGTTTTGTTTCTCTTTACTTTTCCCTCTTGCCCTTTTGCCAAACATTTCATGTCAGTAAATAATGTCTTGTCCTTACTGTATGTTCAACTCTTCTTCACTTCCATTTCCATATCTTCTTTCTTCTTCTTCGTATACTCTCAGACATCTACTTTAATATTTTCAAAGAAAGCTATGGTAAGCGCGAGACTATTTGTATCTACATACAGTTTTTCCAGAAATGGTACTGCTGATGGCCATGTGTGCTTTCCCTGTTCCTCATATGTTGGATCTGCTTAGTGACGTTTGAACATTATTGCACTGGAAAAATCAATAATGCATCAGTAATTGATACAATAGAAATCGTGACTGTTCTGCATCATTGGCAAACGTTGCTGTCTGTGATATGGAATTATTTTCACAGTTGGCACTAAAGACTTGTACGTTCAACTGTTGGTAACACAGGTAAAGGTAGTCTCATAGCAGGTTCTACCTGATGGGAGTGACGTTTTGAATACTCTGCTATACTAGATCCCAGATTTACGAGACAGGGTGACCAGTTTCATTCCTCACTGTCTCTGCCTTCCTTAACTCAAAAGCAGAGTCCGGTACCCATTTACAGCTGAGCATGACTCTTCCTGGTTTTGAACCAGGTAACTTTGCCTTGAAAAGCAAGCACTGTAACCACTCAGCCACTCAATGTTCTAGTAACACAGAGACAAAAAAAAAAAATAGTGTATTTCACTATTTGTTTCCTTGTATTTGAATGAGGTAAATAAATTGTAGACATACATGTTTGCATAATATGCACACATAAATAATGAAATAAAATAATAGCCAGTTGATTTGACCATTGTTATCAGCTTCTTAACATTTCTAATCTCAACAGCATTCAACAAAGGTTTCTCAAAGAAGACAGGTGTAAAGCTGCAAATGTCTCGCTTTCGTGGCCTGTTTGTGAAGAAAGCAATTCATACCTGGCGAAACCGCACAGTGACTCTTGTCCAGCTACTTCTACCTGTGATATTCACTATTTTTGGTCTGGCAATAGATGAAGCTCGTCCTAAACAGGCAGATGAACCAGCTTTGACACTGGACCTTTCACCTTTTGGTAAAACAAACATACCATACACAAGTGAAGTGACTCTAACACAAGCAAACCAACATTTTATAAATCTGTATGGACAACAGTTTGGCAGTACTCAAACTCTGGAGAACTTTACTTTAAGTGCTGTAAGCTGCTATTCTTTCCTTCATCAAAATCGTTGTGAAATAAGTAAAATGATTTCTCATCTTGATTTCAGTCTCTTTCTTTGAGAAGAAGACACTACAAGTCTTTCACACAGCAGTGAAGCGGGCACTTACAACACAGACAGACATTCTTACAGCTGTCAGACAGATATTAAGAAATACAGACATTCAGACAGATATTCTGACAGAAGACAGATAGACATTAAGATAGAAAACTGATAAGACATTTAGACAGCAGACATACATGTAGACAGACATGCAGACAAACATTCAGATAGCTGACAGAATTTCAGCCAGCTGACAGACATGCAGACAAACAGATATTCAGACTGTAGATATTCATGCAGATGGACAAATATTCAGACAGCACACAAACATTCCAACTTCCAACAGCAGACATTCAGACCAGCTGACAAACCAACATTTACTCTATAGACAGACAGTAAAAAGATATTCAGGACTAAGCTACAAGAAGCCAATAATGATTTTTGTACTAAACAAAAAGATGAAAGTTGTCAAGCAGCTTACAGGCAGACAATCTGTAACATAGACAATCTGTAACATAGTCAGACAATCTGTAACATAGACAATCTGTAACATAGTCAGACAGACAGTGACAAGACAGAGATTCCAACACTAAAACTATGGACAGACAAGACATTCAAATGGTAAAACAGTCAGGTAAAAGACAGACTGTCGCACAGCAGAGAAACAGGCACACATGCAACAGGTGACAATAAACATGCATACAGACAATAAAAATAAAGACATTCAAACAATAGAGAGATGTTCAGACAGCAAAGAGACTGGCATTCAGTAGGCAGACAGACAGACCTAGCAGATAAACAGACATTCAGATAAATGTTAAGATGATTTAATTTCATTACCTTTTTCATCCAGCTCGGAGTTAAGAGTACATGAAAAAAAAAAAGATAGATATACAGAATCCAAATGAGAATAAGTCAGTAACTCAGTGATATAATGTTAATGTACACAATAATCTAATTTCATACTCTTCAGCATTTACTGAGGAAGACTGAGCACCTATGGGTTTGCCCGGAGTGCAGTGAGGTCGATTCTGAAAAACAATAACACAATAATTTAAGAGTACAAAAATTGGTGAACATTGTACAGACGTATGGGAGATTAAAATCTCTCATCAAGCTATATCTTTTTTTTTCCCTTAATGAAGGGATGAATTATTTTCTTAGACACTTTGAATATTTTTATTACTGTAACCTACATCAGAAATTTAAGTGCAGACGTGCACTGTGCTAATTGTGAAAAATATATCTGTTGCAGGGTGAGACCTTTGATAACTACACATTAAGAAGAGCAGAAGAGATGAGAACTGCAATTTTCAACAAGAAAATGATTGTTGGAATGAAACTTGCTGCAGCTCAGGCTTCTGAAACTATAGCTGCTGTTGCATATTACAATGGCCAGCCACTTCATGCTCAAGCAATTTCTGTAAGTTAAGAGTGTGAAGTGTACATTTTTCTTGTATGTAAGTGCCATGAAATTTATGTACATGAAGTCTGAGAGTAAAGAAACTTTTAATGCACAAAGCTTTAAGTACTGTATATAACACTTATAAATGAAACTTTTAGTGCACAAACCTTTAAGTATTGGAAACTTATAAATAAAACTTTCAGTGCACAAAGCCTTAAGTATAGGAAATTTACGAATGAAAATGTCAGTATTGAAAACTTATGAATGAAACTTTGGTACTGGTCTAGAAAGCGGGCCCCGGAAGTTCAGGTTTTTGAAAACGCGAATCCGACTTTTTATTTAACAACTCCCGATCCGACTTTTAATCACATTTTACATATATTGATTATCTCCCCTCCCCCCCTTCGACGATCCGACCGCCTTTGTATCAACCGCCCATTCGACGATCCTTGTATCAATTTATCGATCTTGCCACGCACTGAAAATGACGCTGTCAAATTTTTACAAGCGCGTGGCATATTGCCGGCTGAAAGAATTTGTACTCTTGGCCATGAAATGAAACTTCATTGTTACACCGCTGGCAGAATAAGATGGATCTGCAGGGAACGGAAGCATAAGGAGAGAAGAGAGCTACGTAGTGGCACGTGTTTGCAGTCCACGAAACTATCCCTAGTGAACGTTATCTCGTTTATCTATTACTGGAGCCATGAGTCAACCTCAGTGAAAGTATGTGCTAGGGAACTGCTTATTTCCAAAACAACTGTTGTGGAATGGAATGCGTTCTTACGTGAAATATGCATCTTTTCTCTTTCAAAAGTGCAACATTGTCAGATTGGAGGTGAGGGTCACATTGTTGAAATCGATGAGAGTTTATTTTCGAAACGGAAAAACAACACTGGAAGAATCCTACCGCAACAATGGATTTTTGGAGGAGTGTGTCGCGAAACAAGTGAAGTCTTCTTGGTGCCAATCCCAGATAGGAGCGCCGCAACTCTCTTAAAAGCAATAGTTGAACATATCAAGGAAGGTTCAACCATCTATTCTGACTCATGGAGAGGGTACAGAAGCGCTGACATCGAGGCATCTGGATTTTCTCATTTTCAAGTCAACCACAGATACAATTTTATTGATCCAGACACGGGAGTACACACGCAAACAGTGGAAAGAATGTGGGGCAGCGCTAAGTGGAGAAATAAAAAACATCGAGGTACAGCTAGACAACATCTGAAAGGACCTGAATATCTATCAAAGTTAACAATCAACAATCACTGAGTATCACTAAGTATGCACAGTTATCTCCCCCTTTGCAAAACAACGGCAAGACGGTTGGGTTATCTCCCCCTGATACGATACATATTTCGTTTACCATTTCGTAAATTGTGTTTCGTTTCGGAAAAAGTCTGGGGCCCGCTTTCTATACCAGTACCGAAACTTTTAATGCATGAAGCTTTACATATAGAAAACTTATAAATGAAACTTTTAATGCATGAAGCTTTAAGTTTAAGAAACTTATAAATTAAACTTTTAATGCATGAACTGCATACCAATGCAGTTGATGGCATAATGCTTTTGGCTGCCATGTAAACAGTGGCCATATTGAATTTAAATCTTATATTCAAAGTCTTTAAGGTTTTTTTTTTTATTTTTTTTTTGTTGACTTACGAGTACCAAGGTGGAAATGGAAGCTCAACCATGTATTTTAAACTTTTGTCAAAGTAGATTTTTCAGAATTGTAGTAGCTTCTGAAAATAGACCTTTACAGTTAGTATTTAATAAATGTAGCCCATTTTTCAAAATTTTACATTATTTACAATGAATACAAATTTTGAAAAGATATTAGAAATTGAATCTAAAAGTTTTGGAATAAAAGTTTTATTATCCAATGGAAAGTATTTGTACCAAATGCCATATTTATTAACTAAGAAATAAACTGAAACTGTGCACAAACTACAGAACTATAGCTCTTATAAGCCATGCCAGCAAAATACTTTTACAAATCATAATGAAAAGGATGCAACAAAAGCTAGAAACAGAAATAAACGAAGTACAGGCGGGTTTTCGACCAGGTAGAGGCACTAGAGATCATATATTCAACATGAGGATCATCATAGAAAAGTGTAGAGAATTCAACGTTGACCTACATACTTGTTTCATTGATTACACCAAAGCTTTCGATTGTGTACAAAATCAGCAGTTATGGGCTATTATGAAAAATATGGGATTTCCAAACCACCTTATACAACTCATCGCACTGCTGTACCAAGAACAACAGGCAGCCGTAAGAATAGAGGGGGAAACATCAGAATGGTTTGAAGTACAGAAAGGAGTAAGACAAGGCTGTACCCTTTCCCCTTACCTGTTTAACATTTATGCCGAGAACATCATGAGAAACGTAAGAGATAACCAAGAACACAGAGTTTGACTCATTTAACATCGGCGGGTACCAGATCCCGGAAATCAGATATGCTGACGACACAGTCCTCCTATCGACCAACCCAGAAGGACTTGAACAATTACTTCTGTCCACCAAAAAACACAGCGAGGCCCAGAATCTATACCTAAACACCAAGAAGACCAAAGTATTGACAACAGACAAAGTAAAGACCAAACCAGAAATTGAAATTGATAACGAAGAATTGGAAAGTGTCAATGAATTCGAATACTTAGGATCAATCATTAACAGCTCTGGCGACTGTGCAGTAGAAATTAAAAGAAGACTTGCAATTGCTTCACATAAACTAATACATGTACAGATGAAAAACCTATGGCAAGGCACAAGCAAAGAAACAAAGTTACAACTGATCAGAGCATGTATATTCCCAGTAGCAACATACGGCTGCGAGACTTGGACACTCAATAAAACAGTTGCAAAAAAGATTACATCATTCGAAATGAAATGCTACAGAAGGATGTTGAGAATACCCTGGACAGAAAAAAAAGACCAACAGAGAAGTACTGCACTCACTAAACGTACAGGAACATTGGCTCCTAAATACCATCGCAATAAGGAAGCTGACATTTTTCGGTCATATAAAAAGACATAACAGTCTGGAAAAAAACAGTGATGGAAGGCAAGGTCCCTGGAAAAAGGGGAAGGGGTCGACCTAGACGACGGTGGACCCAGGACATCACAGAGAGTATGAACTTGTCTTTGGCTGATGCAGGTCGACTTGCCAGAATCGTGATGCGTTCAGAGCAGCTGTAATGGAGACAACGTTCTGGAAAGAATACGTCACATGATGAGCCCATTTTAAAAAATTTTACATTATTTACAATGAATACAAATTTTGAAAAGATATTAGAAATTGAATCTAAAAGTTTTGGAATAAAAGTTTTATTATCCAATGGAAAGTATTTGTACCAAATGCCATATTTATTAACTAAGAAATAAGGAAGTTATAAGAACATTTGTAACATAAAACAAGATTTTGAGAACTTCATAGGAAAAGCAAATTTTCTTAAGAAAACACAATTTGAAAAATCAAAATACATCTACTTAGTATGTGTTCTGACAAATGATTTTGACATTTTTACATTCAGATAATAATTATCAGAATACCGACTAATCCCAATTTACATTTTTGTTCTATGTTGACTTGAAATGCACCACCGTCCATCCAATTAAAAGTTATAAGACACTTACAAATGAAACTTTTAATGAGTGAAAGTTTTAAGTTCAGGAAACTTACAAATGAAACTTTTAATGATTTAAAGCTTTAAGTGCAGGAAACTTACAAATGAAACTTTTAATGATTAAATGCTTTAAGTGCAGGAAACTTATAAATGAAACTTTAATGATTGATAGGTTTAGGTGCAGGAAACTTATAAATGAAATTCTTAATGATTGAAAGGTTTAGGTGCAGGAAACTTATGAATGAAACTTTAATGATTGAAAGATTTAGGTGCAGGAAACTTATGAATGAAACTTTAATGATTGAAATGTTTAGGTGCAGGAAACTTACAATTGAAACTTTTAATGAATTAAAGCTTTAGGTGCAAGAAGCTTATAAATGAATCTCTTAATGATTGAAAGCTTTAAGTGGTGGAAACTTATCAGTGAAAGTTGTAGATATTTAGATCAGAAAAATTAAGAGATTATTATCATCATTTGTGTTTTCTCTCTAAGGAGCATGGAATCCTCCCCACATTTAGCCTGCAAGCAGGAAGCCTGCAACAAAGCTTTTCTGTGCTCTTGCATCAACAGTTTATATAGCAATAGTTTTATCTGGTATGCTGTATTATGTCACCACTACTTTTTGGAATAGCTATTGATTGGGTTATGAGAAACTATACCCACAATGAACAATTGGGTATAAAATGGACAAATGGAAAATTCCTGGGGGACCTGGATTTCGCAGATGATGTAGCATTCTTAAGTTCAACACCAAGACAATCCCAAGAAGCAATAAATAATTTGTGTCATCTCTCGGTTAAAATTGGTCTCCAAATAAATGCCTCTAAAACTAAAGCTATGAACTTTTCTAACGAGACCTTTGATATCATCTTGAACGGGGAAAAACTAAAGAAAGTTGAAAGTTTCAATTATTTAGGCAGTAAAATGACTCAGGATGGTGACACAACAAGAGAAATCCATACTAGAATTGCTTTGGCAGCTAGCGCCTTCAATAGATTATCTAACATTTGGAAATTACGATCATTGAATATACATACCAAGCTTCGTCTGTTTAATTCAAATGTTATCTCAGTGTTAACATACGGCTGTGAGAGTTGGAAAATAACAAAATCATTGGAGAACAAGCTGAATACATTCGAGAACAAATGTCTTAGAAAACTCATGAACATCAGTTGGAAAGAATTCAAGACTAATCGACAAATAAGAGAAGACTCTAGGCAGAAATATGTCTCCGACTATATAAGGAAAAGACGATGGTCATATATCGGTCATGTCCTACGAATGCAAAACAACAGAATACCACTACAGGGGCGCTCACTTGGGTTCCTGAGGGTAAGCGGAAAAAAGGAAGACCAAAAGAAACACTCAGAAGAACAATAATAAGAGAAGGAAGAACGTTGGGCCTAAATAATGTGCAAGAGCTAAGAGGAGTGGCGTCACAACGAACAACCTGGAGAGCACTGGTTTCTGCCTTATGCGCCGTGTTTGGCGCTTAAAGAATTTATTATTATTTATTATTATTTATCTGGTGAGGTTGACTACAACCCACAGAAGCAAACTCCAAACCTCAGAAATGAGGTATCTGAGGAAGGGGATTGAAGTAACAAGATGAGACAATACGGAGGGTCCTCAGAAGCCCAGCCACTGCGGGCCCAAGTAGAACAACAGTCCCTGCTACGATGTCTGCAGAATGGGAGAAAATTGGCTACCACAACAAGTATGGGAAACTAAGAGCCAGGGATCCAGAACTCCAGGACACCCCAGAGTCCGCTGGGAGGACAACATTAGACAATCTCTGAAGGACCGAGGACTAGAATGAAACCAGGCCAGGAGGAAGACAGCTGATAGGATATTATGGCACTCTCTCTGACAAACCTCTACACTTCAGGGTAGAAGAGGAACAACTAAGTAGTAGTAGAAGTTGTTATCTCTGACCAACCTCTACACTTCAGGGTAGAAGAGGAACAACTAAGTAGTAGTAGAAGTTGTTATCTCTGACAAACCTCTACACTTCAGGGTAGAAGAGGAACAACTAAGTAGTAGGAGTAGAAGTTGTTATCTCTGACAAACCTCTACACTTCAGGGTAGAAGAGGAACAACTAAGTAGTAGTAGAAGTTGTTATCTCTGACAAACCTCTACACTTCAGGGTAGAAGAGGAACAACTAAGTAGTAGTAGAAGTTGTTATCTCTGACAAACCTCTACACTTCAGGGTAGAAGAGGAACAACTAAGTAGTAGTAGAAGTTGTTATCTCTGACAAACCTCTACACTTCAGGGTAGAAGAGGAACAACTAAGTAGTAGTAGAAGTTGTTATCTCTGACAAACCTCTACACTTCAGGGTAGAAGAGGAACAACTAAGTAGTAGTAGAAGTTGTTATCTCTGACAAACCTCTACACTTCAGGGTAGAAGAGGAACAACTAAGTAGTAGTAGAAGTTGTTATCTCTGACAAACCTCTACACTTCAGGGTAGAAGAGGAACAACTAAGTAGTAGTAGAAGTTGTTATCTCTGACAAACCTCTACACTTCAGGGTAGAAGAGGAACAACTAAGTAGTAGTAGAAGTTGTTATCTCTGACAAACCTCTACACTTCAGGGTAGAAGAGGAACAACTAAGTAGTAGTAGAAGTTGTTATCTCTGAGGGGGAAGAACTTTATATTATTGACCTGAGAGAGCAGTGGTTCTGTTCTTTCATTGTCACCTCAATGGCCCCCCCACATACCCCATGGTAGATAGGACTTAATAGGGGGGGGGGGGGGGGGGGGGCGAAATTTTTTTTTTGTTTAGGTAAAATTTCCCCCCCAAGTTATTTTACCAAACCCTGGGGGGGGGGGGGGGGGGGGGGGGGGGGGGGGGGGGGGGGGGGGGGTGTGACACTCCCCACCCCCACACCCCATATCTGCAGCCCTGGAGTAAAGTCAGTAATGTTTAAATTATTCATTTACTTTATTTGGCTCCCTTCTCTGTATCAGAGATGAGAGCAAAGCCATTCGACATATCCATCTTACAAACTTATGCACCAACTAAAGATCACAGCAAGGAAGAAATAGAAGAATACTATGAAGAGCTACAATACACACTTAAATCAGTAAAATCTACAGATGTTTTGATAGTAATGGGTGATATGAATGCAAAAGTAGGAAAAGGAAAATACAAGAAAATAGCAGGACAGTATGGATTAGGGACAAGAAATGATAGAGGAGACAGACTTATCCAGTTCTGTGAAGAAAACCAGCTGGTCATATGTAACACCTTTTTTGAACACCACCCAAGGAAATTATACACATGGAAAAGCCCAGGAGATGTAGCAAGAAATCAAATTGACTATATCATGATAAAACATAGATTTAAGAACAGTGTCACAAGTGCAAAGACACATCCTGGCGCCGACATAAATTCAGATCACAATCCGGTCGTCATCAAAGTAAATATAAAGCTGAAAAGAACAGGAAACAGAAGACAGGAGGAACCCCAGATAGAAATATCAGCACTGAAACAACCAGATATAAAACAAAAATATCTAATCGATGTCAAAAATAAATATGAACAGTTACTGACAGAAAGCATGGAGCAGTATAGAAGAGAAAATCCAGAAGAAAAGGTAACCACAAAATGGGAATGCTTAAAAACAAGCATACAATCAGCAAATGCAAATTTACCTAAAAAGGAGCCTAAGAAAAATCAAATTTGGATGACAGATGACATCTTGAGTAAAATGGCAGAAAGAAAGAAAGCAAAAAACACTCCAGAATATAAAACAATAGACAATGACATACGTACTATGTGTAGACAAGCAAAAGAATGGTGGATAGAAACAAAATGCAAGGAAATAGAAGAATTGGAAGCAAAGCACATGACAAGAGATATGCATGAAGAAATAAAGAAATTATCAAATAGGTCACGGTTTGCACAAGGAGGAAGCTGTATCAAGAACAAAAATGGTGTAATATTACTTGATGAGAAAGACATGTCAAACAGATGGGCAAAATACGTGAAAGAACTATTCGAGGACAACAGAGGTAAAAAACCATCACCAGATTCTAATGAAGGCCCAAACATTCTCAGATCAGAAGTAGAGAATGCCATACATATGATACAAAAAGGAAAATCAGCAGGCACGGATAATATAAAAATTGAAATGATAGAAGCCCTGGAGAGTTTTGGTATAGATACAATCACTGATCTATGCAATGATATATACAATAGAGGATATATACCACACGACATGAAGACATCAGTTTTAATAACATTACCCAAAAAACCTAATGCAACAGAATGTTCAGACTTCAGAACAATCAGCCTGATGAGTCATGCAATTAAGATACTGCTAAAAATCATACAGGAAAGAATAAAAAGGAAGGTAGACAGCGAAATCCAAGAAGAATAGTTTGGTTTTAGATGGAACAGTGGAACAAGAGAGGCAATATTTTGCCTAAGAATATTAGCAGAAAAATATACAGAGGTCCAAAAAAGTATGTATATGTGCTTCATTGACTATAAGAAGGCTTTTGACAGAGTCCATCATGATAAAATAATTGAATGCCTCGAAGACATAGGTATTGATGGAAAAGACATAAGAATACTCAGTAACCTTTATTGGGAGCAAACTGCCACAGTAAGATCTGGAAGGAATTATTCACCATACATAGACATAAAAAGAGGTGTCAGACAAGGTTGTATGCTGTCCCCCTGCCTATTTAATTTAAGTTGCTTCACATGTGACTGGACACAAGGGAATTTTTTCTCTTATTTTTATAGTTTCATGTTCTCTAATTAATTCTCATTTTCTTTCCCTCCTGTCTCTTGTTTGTCTGTCCCTGATGAAGGCCTTATGGCGGCAACATAGGTTTTTCATGTCCTTCTCCTTGTAAGACGTATTACTATTTGTGTGTGTTTTTTTTTTTTTTTTTTTTTTTTTTCAATTCAACCTATTTAATTTATACACTGAAAAAATTTTCAAACAGATACAGGAAATACCAGGACTAATCATCAGTGGAAGGTCAATAAACAACCTTAGATATGCAGATGATACCAAGTTGTTAGCTGAAAGCAAACAGGAGTTACAAGAACTAGTGAAGCAAGTGAACAGTATAAGTCATGAATATGGACTCGACATTAATATTGAGAAAACAAAAACTATGATAATTAGCAAAACAGACGATAAACCCACATTAAAGATAAGCGTAAATGGGAAAACCCTGGAACAAGTCAAGAGCTACGTATATCTTGGTCATATAATAACAGAAGATGGCAGATGTGAAACAGAAATCAAGAAGAGAATAGGAATGGCCAGAGCTACATTCAACAACATGAAACATATACTGACATCAAAACAGTTATCTCACAAATTAAAACTGAGAATCATAAAGTGTTATATATATTCTGCATTTCTGAATGGGGCAGAAACATGGACGGTGTATAAGCATTTGGAAGAAAGAATTGAGGCTCTTGAAATGTGGATATATAGAAGAATGGGGCGTATCTCATGGAAAGAGAAGAAAACAAATAAGGAGGTCCTAGAAAATCTAGGTATGAAAAGAGAACTAATGAGATAGATCAAAGTTCAGCAGCTAAAGTACTTTGGCCACATAAAAAGGCATAACACCTTGTAGAAGACTATAATAGAAGGGAGAGGTGAAGGCAAACGTGCAAGGGGAAGACAGCACTATAAGTGGGAAGATAACATCAAGAGATGGACAGGGAAGAGCCTATCAGAGTGCACCCCGAAGACAAGAGACAGAAGACGTTGGAGATCTACCCCACAAATATTTCATGTTGATGATGATTTGTATCTATCTGCCATTTATTGGCTCTTCTGAATTAATTTGTAAAATATTTGGTATGCTGTCTCTAACTGTCTGTCTGTCTTTCTGTCAGTCCCTCACACAGTCAGAATGAGTGGTGTCATTTATTGACAAATAAACAAATACATTAATGTCATAACCTTGTAAAAGATTCTTCTTATAAATAGTTTATTATAAGTATTTTTTGCACTGTTACTTGTAACTCCTTAATCTGAAATGCATTTTATATATTATAATTAAAAAACTGTATTTTATTGTGCAACACAGGTCAACTACCTGATGAACACCTTTCTCCAGCACACCTTGAATGACTCATTTAGTCTTCAATCTAGAGTTCACCCTCTACCAAAAGATGAGAAGTTGTCAGCTGAATCCAATATTTTGTTGACTCTCAGTGCTGGGTTTTCCATTGGGTTCTTCATCACATTTGGCATGTCATTCCTGACTACTTTATTTATGTTCTTTCTCATCAAGGAGAGACAGGTTTGTAGTTCCATAGTTTTAAGAATTGTTGATTTAGCCCTCAACCGATAGCATGCACACACACACACACACATTTGAAATACTATTGTGTATAATTAGATTTATTATTAAATATAAATTTCCACACTGAACATTTATTTTAGAGAAACATATAGATCTTAACTTTTATTTCTGTAACTGAGATATTGTTTTTGTTTAAAAAATGGCTTAAATACACTTATAAGTTTTCTTAGCTTAAAATGAACAGGAATTGAAGAACTATTAAGCAAATAAATAGCTTTAGTCATGAAAATGGATTGGGCATTAACTCTGAGAAAATGAAAACTGTGATCATTAGCAAAGTGAATAAGCCAATATTAAAAATAAGAATAAATGGGAATATATTGGAGCAAGTCAAAAATTTCTCATAACTTGGACACAAAGCAAAAGATGGCAGATGTCAAACAGAAATTGAGAAAAGAAAAGGAATGGCCAAAGCTACATTGTGGGTGGGTGTATGCATGTTGTAATAATAATAAATGTGCCTACACTGAAATGTGGATGTTATCATCAAAAGAACATACAAGTATATGATGGATGAATGCTGAGACTATACAGAATTAAAAAAAAAGGTTGTCTCTTGAGGGTTAATTTTTAGTTTATGTTAGAATAATATTCTAAGCTCTTATTCATTTTTCTGTACATTAGTCTGACCCTAGTTTCTAGGTCAGCAGATGCATTTGATAGGTTAAGGATATGATGAATCTGTGCTTAGAATTACTTTAATTAACAATTTTTGTATCTTCACTTTTTTCTGTAAACATTATCATCTTCATCATCATTTTCCTCTGCACTCCCTGAGCCACAACTCCAGCTGGCCACCTTGCAGGAAGCCTGCACCGAGCATTCACATGCGCTTGGTGGTTTCCATGGCAATCTGTTTTACATGATGAGGTTTCCTATTAGTTGTCTTATATGACATGCCTGAGGATATAGTAATCTTATTCTTTCTTTGTTCTCTGAGAACTACATGGCTCTTGGAAACCGTTGCTAAGTCTTTATTTTATATTGCCAAACTTTGCCTCAGATAATGACTCAAATTATTTCCATTGTTTTTTTATCTTGGCATAAATGTGGCCAGTGTTTAAGTCATGTGTACTTTATAATCAGACATTGATTAAAAAATAATTATCATCAGGTTGGAGCTAAGCACATGCAGGTTGTGAGTGGAGTGGGTCCTGTGACGTACTGGCTACCAACTTTCTTGTGGGATTTTATCAACTACATCATTCCCAGCATACTCCTCCTTGTTGTGTTTGCAGCATATAGCAAATCAGCATACCTAGATGATGGAAGATGGGCTCTAGTCATCCTAGTGCTGGTTATATATGGTTGGGCAGTTCTACCTTTCATGTATGCATTTCAGTTTGCCTTCACAGCACCTGCAACTGGAGTGGTTGTTGTCATCATGCTAAACATTGTGTCAGGTATGTTGCATTCTTATGGCTTCACAAATTTGATGTCATTAATTGTATGTGAACAGATGATATACAGACAGATAACAAACAAATTAAAATAATGAGAAGCGTAAAGTGGTATAACTACTTTTCATTACTGTATGGTGTCTGGGCTGCTGACTTACCTTTTTTCCAGTTAGGAAAATCTCCAGATTGGGCACTTGGAATGCTTAAACAAGAGAAAACATCACATGTGGCAACAGAAATGTAGAACTGTAAAACTGATATCCTTTGACTGTGCAGAACAATGTGGATTGGTTTGATTTGGTTTTAAGGACCATCCTTAAGTGCTTTTAATCTCCTCCCGTAGATCACACAAGGAGGATTTCAGCACAGTACACAAACTCCATAGCACCACTGAGGATCCTAGTGTGTGTATACAGGAATCACACATTCTATTATTTTTAGTAGGTTTCCTGATTTTTAAATTTTGCCAGGGCAGCGACCGTATGGGCTACTCTTTATGATTTCCAACTGCAAATGGGTTTTTAACGTGTGCAACTTGCACACAAGACCTCATATTTTTTTGCCCTTATCTTCACTACCCAGAAGATTTTTTTTTTTTTTTTTTGGGGGGGAGAATGATATCACTAGGAACCACTGGTTCTGGAAAAGATTTTCATCAGTTATGTTCCATGCTGGGAGCGAACCCTGCACCTTTAGAATTCTAGAGGCAGACACTATACCTCTGAACCACTCTGACCCCAGAACAAAGTGGAAGGAAATAGCAAAGAAGAAACTAAATACAGTACAGGAGAAATGGTGCTTTCATCTGGATTTGAGGAAGAAAGTGAACACTGTAAAGAATGTGTGGCTCTAATGCAGCCAGAGGAAGCACAGAAAAAAATACGTATGTTCTTGTTGGAGCTTTGAACAGCTTATTATATGCATGTCTTCTTTTTATAATTTTATCCCATGCTGCTGTCTTTGAAGACTGCCATCTTTGAACATTGTACGAGGGCTATTCCAAAATCAATCTCCGATTGGCTGGTAAAAATTTTAAAAAAATTGACAATAACATCTAAATACATGCAAAAGTTACATACATCACTGTTTACTTTTCCACATAGTCACCACCCAAATTCAGGCACTTGTTGTACCATGGCACGAGTTTTTGTAACCCCTGGTCAAGGAACGGTGCCGCCAGGGTACTTAGCCAGTTGTTGACTCCATCCATGAGCTCCTCGCCCGTGTGGAATCGCCGGGTAGCCAGCCAGACCTTCATCTTGCCGAAGAGATGATAATCGCTTGGTGCCAAGTCCGGGCTGTAAAGCGGCCGGGGGGGGGGAGAAAATTGCCCACTTAAACTGCTCAAGTAAAGCCTTTGTTTGAGCAGCAGTGTGAGGCCGCGTTGTCGTGCAGGATAATGACGCCACTGGTGAGCATTCCGCGCCTTTTGTTTTGGATCGACCGACGAAGCTTCTTCAGTGTTCCACAATAAACTTCTGACGTTATTGTGGTCCCTGGTGTCATGAATTCCATCAACAAAAGTCGATCCAAAACAAAAGGCATGGAATGCTCACCAGTGGCGTTATTATCCTTCACGACAACGTGCGGCCCCACACTGCTGCTCGCACAAAGGTTTTACTTGAGCAGTTTAAGTGGGAAATTTTCAACCACCCCTCCCCCCCCTCCCCCTTACAGCCCGGACTTGGCACCAAGCAATTATCATCTCTTCGGCAAGATGTAGGTCTGGCTGGCTACCCGGCGCTTCGACACCGCCGAGGAGCTCATGGATAGAGTCTACAACTGGCTAAGTACCCTGGCGGCACCGTTCCTTGACCAGGGGTTACAAAAACTCGTGCCACGGTATGACAAGTGCCTGAATTTGGGTAGTGACTATATGGAAAAGTAAAGTAGTGATGTATGTAACTTTTGTATGTATTTAGATGTTATTGTCAATTTTTAAAAATTTTTACCAGCCAATCGGAGGTTGATTTTGGAATAGCCCTCGTAATTTGTCAAATACTGAATAACACTAGTTATCATATTTGAAGAGAACTGGCTGCCTACAGAAGTCAAACAGACACACTGAGATGATGATTATTAATGATGATGATGATGATGATGATGAAGGACGAGAACAGAAAGAACAAGCAGAAGCAGAACAAGAAGAAGAAGAATTATGTAAACTTGGTATTGTTTTGTGTCAGTTTCAAGAGTTCTCATGCAGACAAATATTTTTTGCACTCAGTGAATAGATGTTTTAAAAGTGCTTATTCACTAAGTAATATTTTGGCCCAGGATATGCAGAGAGAGAGTATGAGCAACCAAGGGCATCAGTTTCAAAGGATTACGTTTTTTTTCATGGGTTATAGGGTTAAATTTTTATTGTTTCACACAGAAGTAATTTAATTTGGTCAAGATAAAATAAAATATCAATGTAATTCTATACGTTTGCCATGGATTTTTCAGGCCTGATCACCACAGTGGTAGTGTTTATACTTCAGATACCTACACTTGATTTAAATCGTCTTGCTGTTGCCTTAGACTGGATATTTATGATACTTTTCCCCAATTACAACATGGCCTCCTGCTTCATAAATATCTACACAAACTATCTGAACCTGAAAGAATGTTTACCACTTCAAGATAGGTGTCAGGTCTCTTCTGGAGTCTGCTGTAAAGGTAAATATCACGTTCCCCAACTGATATTCCTGGCATATTCTGTATGAATCTCATTAACGATCCATGAAGGCATAACTGGAGTCATCCTTATATGACCACCAGCTATGCACAGTGCTAAAATATACATGTGTGGAAGTGAACCTTTGTCTGTGAGGCTAATTACACCCTCATTGACACTTGAAATCATCCACACACTTCCATGGAATTCTCCCTTTGGTGAAACTTGTTGAGAACCCAGCATTGCACACTAAGCTTGGAGTAGTCACTAGAGCCCCAGATGTGATTCATTGGCTTTGACCTAGTTGACTGCATGCAGGTGGATCTCACTATGGACCCAGTGATGGGCATGGGAAGAAGAGATGTGGCTCTTTGCAGGATGTGACGATTCATTGGGAGAGCCCAGAACCAGAGCATAGTATTTAGCTCTGCATAGTTGGAGAGCGCACTTGGATGACAGGGAATGCACAGTATGTCACACGCTTCTTACTACTAGCTTGAGACCAGATGCAATGATCCTTTAAATGGAGAAACTGGAGCTCATGACTTCAACTCAGCATGGCAGAAAAGCCACAGGAAAAGCCTAGAGCAGTGTAGATAATACAAAGCAGTCTTCAACTTAGTATTAGCTGCAAAAGAGCGAGAAGCTCAGCAGCCCTAGTTAAACAACAACAATGAATCTCATTATATCTTTGCTGTACAGTCTCTTCTATTACAATGCACATCTGTAAAGTGTGAATTTGCTCAAACGTGTTAGATAAATAAGGGAATGGAGTCATCAGATTACAAAATCGTGTTAGCTCATATGGGTTTTTTCACGAGTAATTATGGTTTAAGTTTTTCACATCTCTCTTTGGTTTTTTTTCTCCCAGGCCATAACCACCAGTCACTTCTTTCTCTTTTTCATTACACTGAAGTTTCCAAGTACCATAGCTGTCTCATTAGATTTGTACTGTGCCCTAATGATGTCAAATTCATTGGGCAATAGTCAGTTCCTTCATCTGTGCTGTCTATTGTGTGTGAAAATATTTGTATAAAACGTGTACCTGCCATTTTATTTAACTTGTAGCATTCTATCTAATAATCCTAAAAAATTCCGTAATTGTTTTTGCTCTTTTTTTTTTAAATCTAAAATTATGCCTTCTCCTCTTTTATGTTTAATACCTCTGGAATAAATTATTTTGCAATGGTCAGAAAATATTTCACCACTCAGATATATCCCATTTCACATAATTCTAATAATTTTACATTCATTTGTTTCATTACCCCTTTTGATGTTATTTTAATTCTCCATCCTCCACAAGTGTCCTGACATTTATTGTTCCTATGGTTAATGTCATCTCTGAATTAAAATTGTACAGTGGAAAGCATGTATACCTTATGTTGTTATTATTTTACATTTTCTATAGGAAAGTGTGACTCTTTTTGCTACAAATTTGAAAGAGAGTACACAGACTGGGACAAGCCAGGCATTGGAGCTTACCTGTTTTTCATGGCACTTCAAGGAGCAATCTTTATGCTGGTCGTTATGCTCATTGAGTACCACGTCTTTCAAAGAATCTGGTAAGGAAAAAGCAGATTGGTTTTATTTTGTCCTCTTTTTCCCCCTGTCATTAATATCCATAAAATACATAGTCAATCAAAAATTAAAATGTATTACTGGGGAGAAAAAATAATAGTAACAATGTAACCTGAAACTGTAGCACTGATAAAATGACTGCTGAACATCTGCTTCAAAGTTACCACTTATATGTGGTACACAGAAAGCACATATGGCTGACGCCATTTTCATGGAAAAGCTTTACGGGGATTCAAATAGCCTCAAACTGACTACTGCTTTCTTTGAGAACATTCAAGTGGTCGTCTGGGAGTGTACGAAGAAGAAGAAGAAGAATAACCTGTATTGCAAGGCGTATAAAGCAGCTAAGGAGGGTTGGGCATGGAGCTGAATACTGTATCCTGTAGAAATTAAAAGTCAGAAAACTTCAACAAACAGCACTGATTGGAATGACATCACTAATGTGATATTGATGACAAGAATCAGCCAGTGAAGCAGTATATTGAGAAGAAGGTGCTGGCACTAGATAGGACACACACTAAGGATACCTTGTTGATAGCACTACCAGTTAGTCCTAGAATCCCTAGAGTAAAAGAGGTAGAAGAAGACCAAAGAACACATGGAGAAGAGAACTGGAGATAGACATGAAAGGGGTGGGGAAGACACTGAGCTGATGACAAGGGACAAGAAGACTCGGAACCAGTTTGTTGAAAGCATAAGCTTCTTGGAAAGCTGAAGGAGGATCAGTTTGACATTAGTGATCTTGTCATACATCTTCAATCCTTCTAGTCTCTGCAAGCACTACATTTATGACAGTCTGTAACTTTTTCTCTGTAACTTTGTTGTTCTCCATGATTCACAGCCATACAGTAGGATTAACTTGACATTTGAATTGAAGATTCTGATTTTTGTGTTGGACATGACTTCTTTTTATCTCCATATATTTCCCAATGCAATGAAAGCTCCTCAAGCCCTTTTGTATTCTTACTTCAAATATAATTTTCTGTCCCTCCAACTATGTCTTTACTGCTGCCAAGGTATGTGCAATGATTCTACATCTTGTAGAGTTGTTTCTTCAAATGCAGTCTTTTTATCATTTCCTGCATTTACTATCATTACCTTTTTATTTTTATCTTGTGTATTTCCATACCCACTTGCTGTGACTTTTCATATAATATTTTCATTTTGCCTTGCATCTGATTGTGGTTATGGGACAGATGTGCTAAATGTCATTGGCAAAATCTAGATCGTCAAGCTGTTTAATCAAGAGTCCACTGGGTTCCATTTATGTTTCCTGAAGTTGACTTTCACAGACAAATGGAAAACATTATCAGCTAATTAAAAGCTTGACTAATGTAACAATATTTAAGTTCTGAACATTACAGTTTCTCCAGTATGAAAATGTTGAACTTCTCTTATTCTGTAGAATTACATAGAGACCTGTGTTTAAATTCAGTAAATAATTATAACTTTCAGGTATCTTATTCGTGGTGCTCCAGACTCTGGTTCAGAATTGACGAGTTATGATAATAATGCCCACCAAACAGAGGACAGTGATGTTGCAGCTGAGAGACAAAGAATCAATTCCCGTCCAGCCTCAGTTCTCTCATCCTCTGGTTAGTAGCTTATTCAGCATCACAGTGGTTTAATAAGCAACAGTAGAGCAGAAAGCTTGCGAAGGATTTTATCCATGTCCTTACTAAACATAAGTTCATTAGATGCTTACCACCATATGAAATAATAAATACAGAAATATTAATGCATGGCAGCAAAAGAAAGCTGGGTAAACCATGGATGCACGGAGCCCAGAGTGCCACATAGGAAAGGCATACAATTTGTGTACATGCCAAAAATATTTAGTTAACAAGCAGAAAATACAAGGAGCCACTGGACGCTTCAAACTAAAATAATAATGTAATAGAAAGATGGATATCTATGAACTCTGCAGTAGCTGATGATCACACTTAAATATTAAAGACAGCTTTGAAGAACCTCCAGGATCTTCTGGAAGCTGAAGATACTATAGACCACATTGAAAAAGGCAAGGCCTCAGGATCAGATCAAATAACATTCATGAAACTGAGGCTGTTAGAAATTTTGAAAAAGACATGTGGATACATAACTTCCATTCTAATATGAGAAGTGGACCTTTTACCATGATCACAGATATTAATCATCATGGCCTGTAGAAAAACAAGACAATGTCTGTTCACATTTAGGGTTTACAAATAGTATTTAATGTGGAACTGATGACAGGAACCAAACAAGTGCCAGTGGAGCAGTAGATCAGAGGAGGATGCTGGCAATTGGTTGGATGAGCCTTGAGGAAACCTGTTGATAGTGTTACATGGCAGCCCTTGTTCTGGAATACTCAGGGTAAGAGAGGTAGAGGGAGACTAAAGAACACATCAAGAGAAGTGCCAGAGATGGATGGATGTGGGGGGGTGGGATGAAGGGGACGGGGAAGGAATTTAAGCTGCTGGCATGGGACAGGAAGACTTGGTGTACATTTGTTGAAGGTCTATGCTTCCTGGGTAGCTGAAGGATGATGATGATTTCAATACAAAAACATGAATGAACAGATTCTGACATAAATTATGAATAAAAAATAAAGGTATTAAAAATGTTGGGGAAAAAAAAATGTAACAACGTAATTAAAACAACTGAGAAAAAGCCTTATGGCAAGGGGACTAGACGATGATAATGATGTACTGAAAATTTAATTTGAAAATCAGGTATTTCGAGGGAAGTTGTCTGCCACAACCTTACCTCAAGGCAAGCGATAACAAATGTTTTTTATACGCATTGCTGTCAGACTTTGATGTAGAAGTAGCACTTTTTAATCTGACTGGACAAAAACTACTACCACAATTGAGAAAACAATTATGCTATTTCAGCAATATTAAATGGCTTTGCGGAATACATGTTATTATTTCTATTATCCATGAGGATAAACAAATCTCACTGAACAACACTTTACTTAAATTATCTATGATTTCAGTATTGATTCCAAGTTACTATTTTTTTTTCAATATTCCTTCCCCAGATTCTTTGCTTCTTGTAAATCTTTACAAGAGGTACAATAACTTTGTCGCTGTGGATCATGTGTGTGTGGGCGTGCCTGAGCAAGAATGCTTTGGTCTTCTTGGCCAAAATGGAGCTGGAAAGACCACAATTTTCAAAATGTTAACAGGAGATGTCATGGTAAATGGCGGCAATGCATATCTGAAAGGCTTTGATGTTCGTAGTGATATCAAACAGGTAAGTCTGCATGGGTTTTGACATTTATATTTTTATCATTATTGAACATTATGTTACATTTACAATCTTGATACATTTTTTTCAAAATTACCTAAATATGCATCAGACTTTCACTAATGAGTGGTTGTGTAGCATAGAAGGATTGAAGTGACATAAAAAAATGACTAATGTGGAAAGGATGGCAAGAAGCACACAAATGCCAGTGGAACAAGAGATGAGAAGACATGACAGATAGGACACACACTGAGGACACCTGTTGATAGCATTACAAGGCAGTCCTTGTTTGGAATCCACAAGTGAGAGAGGTAGATAGCTACAAAATAACACATGTAGAAGAGAACTGGAGACAGAGATGAAGAATACATGGAAAGATCTTGAGTAGATGGCATGGGACAGAAAGACTTGGTATAAGTTTGTTGGGGGCCTATGCTCCTTGGGGAACTAAAGGGTAATGATGATAATGCATCATATATTTACATGTGATGCTGTTGTTGCATTATGTGGATAACAGTAATTTTATGTTGCTAAACTTTGTCAGATAGAATGCTCATTATTGCAATTTGTTGTCTAACAACTTCATTGTAGCTTACTAAATAAATCCAACACAAAATGAGTTGCTAAGTAGTTCCTTAATGCTTCCATAATACTCAACAGGTCCAGTCCAATATGGGTTACTGCCCACAGTTTGATGCTTTGATTGACCAGATGACTGGCCGGGAAACATTGACTATGTATGCCCGACTTAGGGGTGTTCCAGAAGACAACATCAGAATGGTGGTTAGCTCGCTTCTAGACATTCTTATGCTCCGTCCCCATGCTGACAAACTGGCTGGTCTCTACAGGTAAATTATGTCTGTAGAAAGGTAGAATCACAGTTTACAGATAGCGCATTGCAGTGGCATCCATTAAACTCCACTGACAAAACTCATCAAAACCTTAACATGTTCTGTTATCTTTAGTCAAAAAATTCCCCAAACTTACCCACCTACCTTCTAATTTTTCACCCTGTGAAACAGTCAGTGAAAATGTTTCCTGCTACTTTGTTGGTTTTTGAGAAATTATACAAGCTAGCTTGTATGTGGAACAAGAGATGAGATAAAGATGATGGAGATGGATAGGACACACACTGAGGAATCTGGTGTGGATCTACAGTCCTAGTCATGCAGGGGTACATGACAATGAAAGCGCTAACAGACTAGCTTCAAGAGCTCCTATAGAAGGTACACTGGATATGGATACGGGTAAGATACTGAGGGCAATTAAGAATTGCATATTAGAGAATGACACTGCAATCAATCAATCATCAAGGCTAAGATTGCTGGAATTTGGCTTCAAACTAAGACCAGCAGAGATGGACATATGAGAGGATGCAACCAGCATGTATACAACCAGCGTGCAACAGGAACAATTAGCATTCACACCTTTTGATATTTGCTGAGGGAGACTGAGCACCTATGGGTTTGTCCAGAATGCAATGATGACAGTTCTGATTAACAAGAACAATAACTCTTATGATGCTTGCTCACATTTTTAGTGGGTTTTTTTCAGCCCTCTTTACATGTATCCATAATGGCCTGCATAAAAACAAAAAGTCAATATTGAAAGAATGTCTTACAGAAAAACTGATTGATGGAATTTTTCTACAAAGCATAATATAATGTCTATTTAAAACATTCATGTATTGCGTATGAAAGAAAGAATGAAATATGTAAAACAACGTAGTTTACAAGATACTTTTCAGAAATTGGCTTCTACACAAATCTATGTAGATACATGCACAGTATCTATGCCTTCTTCTTTGTCGTTCACTCTCAGATAACCACATCTGTCTCTCTTATGTGGTTGTTGTTGTTGTTGAACTAGAGCTGCTGAACTTCTCACTCTTTTGCAGCCAATACCAAGTGAATACTCCTTGGTATTATATACACTGTAGATCTAGGCTTTTCCTGTGGCTTTTCTGCCATTCCGAAACTTGCTGAGTTGACGTCATGAGCTCCAGTTTTTCCAGTTTGGCTTGCATTTAAAGGATCGTCATATCTGGTCCCAAGCTAGGAGTAAGAAGCGTGTGGTATACTGTGGATTCCCTGTCATCCAAGGAGGCTCTCCAACTATTCAGAGCTAAAATACTGTGCTCTGGTTCTGGGTTCTCCCAAGGAATCGTCATGTCCTGCACACAGCCACCTCTCAGCTTCCCCTGCCCGTCACTGGGTCCATAGTGAGATCCTTCTGCATGCAGTCAACTAGATCAAAGCCAAAGGATCACATGTGGGGTTCAAGTGACTTCGCCAAGCTTAATGTGCAATGCTGGGTTCTCAACAAGTTTCACCACAGGGAGAATTCCGTGGAAGTGTGTGGATGATTTCAAGAGTCAATGATGGTGTAATTAGCCTCACAGACAGGGATTCACTTCCACTATGTATATTGTAGCATTTTGCATAGCTGGTGGTCAAATAAGGATGACTACAGTTATGCCTCCATGCATCTGTCTCTTACAAAACTGGCAATACATCTCAGGCTTCTCTTGCCACCATACAGTTTATGTACACCTGAATCCCAGCCTTCAGCTTCTGATGTGTCTATCCCTTCAATTACATCTTCAGTTACATTTGCTAAAGGAGACTGAGCACCGATGGGTTTGCCCAGAGTGCAGTAATGTTGATTCTGATCAACATTAACAATTACATATTCCACAAACTGTCAAGACATTTCTGAAGGTATTTCCTCTAATGAACACCAGCGTAATGCATGGACAATACGTAGTCCAAAACGTTTTTATTTCCTCGGATTTAATTTGGTAAAGCAGTGACATTTATTTTCCTTTAAGTCAGAGTTTTCATCTGAAAATGATGTAGCACAAATCTTATCTTTTTTCAGTGGAGGAAACAAAAGAAAGTTGAGCACAGCAATAGCTTTGGTGGGTGATCCCCCTTTTATCATGCTGGATGAACCATCTTCAGGAATGGACCCTAAAGCACGAAGACAACTCTGGAATGTTCTGTCACAGGTTCGAGCATCAGGCCGCACTCTGGTGCTAACATCTCACAGGTAAAAACATTGTTTTTTAAAATTTCACTGTTACTGTCTAGCTTAAATTCACATGCATGCTTAAGTTGAGAGGTATGTATATTTAAGAATGTAGATAAATATATAAGAATATGAAATATCACTGGAAGGAAGGCGAAAGAGAGACCAACCAAAAAACTAATTAGTGAAGAACTGGAGAGGCTGAGTTGCAAAGCATGAACCACAGTTAGAATACAGCACAAAGGATGACCACCAACCAAGCAGACTGGAGACCTTTTCTTGCTGTCATAGGGTCCATAGCATAGCAGTTCTGGTGATGGTGCAGGGGTCTCTTCTGAGGACATGGCCAACCCTATTCCAGTTTCTTCCTGCTTTGATGGTGTGCATGTCTTCTTGATTGCTCTGATGAAGCAGTTCTTGCTTAGTGATGGCATTCTGCCAAAAAATTTGGAGAATTTTCCATAAATAGGTTGTGACAATATAGACATTTCCTTTTCAGTACTCTCCAGCATTTGCACCATACAGAAGTCCAGAAAATACACAGCTCTCATATATTTTTAAACTGCTGTTTATGCTGTATCTGGTGTGTGCACTGTACTGTAAAGATTTCCAGATGTTATTTAGATTGGTAAAGGCTGTTCTTAACAACATGGGCCTCATTTTATTTCCAGTATGGAAGAATGTGATGCTCTCTGTACCCATATTGCAATAATGGTAAATGGAAGATTTATGTGCCTGGGCAGTCCTCAACACTTGAAGAACAAATTTGGACAGGGTTACACTCTCATTACACAGCTTGGAGTGCTAGAAGATGGCACCACTGCTCCCAACCAGCCTGTTGTTGACTATATTACTTCACATTTTCCTGGTACAAAGGTAAGATTGTCATGTACATGTTTTTTTAATTTTAAACTTTGTTTCCCTCTGTTCCCTAACTTAGATATAATATTTTGTGGGAGTTTGCATGACATCTTCTCTTCTTTGATCCATAACCACCAGCTGCCAAAGCAGTCAGTGGCCATCATGCCTGGTTGCGTCTTGTAGGGCAGCAACAAATTTATTCCACTTTGCTCGGTCGGTGGCCATCCTTCGTACAGTGCCCCAACTCTGGTTCATTCTTTGCATCTCGGCTTCCACAGTTCTCTGCCAAGTTGTTTTTGGTCAACCTCTCTTTCACTTTCCCTCAGGGTCCATAGCATAGCTGTTCTTGTGATGATATCAGGGTTCCTTCTGAGGACGTGGCCAACCCAACTCCAGCGTCTGCCAGCTATGATGGTGTGCAAGTCCTCCTGGTAGTTCTTGGTTGCTGATGGTGTTTGGCCAAAAGATTCACAGAATTTTCCTTAGGCAGATTGTGGGAAAGGAGGACAGTTTCGACATTTCCTTCTCTGTTACTCTCCAGCATTCCGCACCATAGAGAAGCACAGAACGTACACAGCTCTCATACAGTCTTAATTTGGTGTTTGTGCTGTACTGGGAAGACTTCCAAAAGTTGTTGAGACTAGCAAAGGCTGTTCTCGCTTTAGTCATTCTGTTGTTAATGTCCTTGCTTGTTCCGCCGTCAGGTGTTACTATGCATCCTAGGTAAGTAAATGTGTCTGTCTGTTCTAACTTCTGGTTCATTACTGTTATTGGCTTAGGATTGCCCACATTTAGTGTCATGACCTCTGTCTTCTTCAGATTGATGTTCAAGGCCAACCTGCTGGCCATACATATTCAGTCTATCGGTTTTTTCTTGAATGTGTTGATGTGAATGCGCGAGTAGTGCAATGTCATCTGCATATTCCAGGTCTTCCAGTGTAGAAAATGTTGTCCATCTAATATCTCTTGGACTGCCCTCTGTTGTCTGGCGCATCACCCAATCTATGGCTGTCAAAAATAATGTTGTTGATAAGGGGCATCCCTGTCGTACTCCTGTTTTCACTTCGAAAGTAATATTACTCAATCCAACACTGCATGTAAAGTTAGAATAGAGGCTTTTTATGATAGAAACAATGCGGCTGGGAATTCCATAAGCCTTCAGTATTTTCCATAGACTGTCCCTGTGTATGCTGTCAAGAGCCTTTTCAAAATCAACAAAGTTAATGTATAGCTGTCTCTGCCATTCTGAGCACTGCTCTATAATGTTCCTGAGGGTGAATATATGATCTGCACATCTTCTGTTCTTTCTAAAGCCTGCTTGTTCTTTCCTCAGTTTATGGTCAACTGCTTTTGAAATTCTCTGGATGATTATCCTGCCTAGTATTTTGCTGGGAACTGAGAGGAGAGTAATTCCTCTCCAGTTGTTGCAGTCTGCAAGGTCGCCCTTCTTGGGCAATTTGACAATTATTCCTTTACTCCACTCTGTTGGTGTTGTCTCAGTTTCCCAGACTTGTGCAAATAGTGTTTCTAATAGTTCTGCTGCTAGTTCAGGGTCTGCCTTGAATAACTCAGCATTTAGATTGTTGTGACCAGACGCTTTTCCATTTTTTAACCCTTTGATAGCTGTGATGATTTCTTCTTTTCGTGGAACGTCTGTATTTACATCTAAGTCACTTTCAGCCTCAGGAACATTCAGCTGAGTCTCTGATGGTTCCTTATTCAGTGTTTCTCTGAAGTGCTCTGCCCATCTTGCCTGCCCCTGTGCTGTGGTGATGCAATTTCCTTGCTTGTCTCTTACTAAAATTATGTCGTTTGCACCTCGTTTTCCACTGATAGTTTTAGTTATTTGATAAACTGTGTTTTGTTCATTTCTCAGTGCTGCCTCTTCTGCCTGTCTTGCAAGGACATCCAGAAATGTCCTTTTGTTAGCACGGGTTTGACGTTTTACTTCATTGTCCAGCTGACTACTGTTCACTTTATATTGCCTTTAACCTGGGAGACTTAGCTTCTGTTTTCTTTCTTTTCATTTCCTTTCTCTTCACTATGGTGTTAGCGTTTCTGGTGTTATCCAGTCTTGGCTCTTTCTTTCCTGGAATCCCAAGCATGACTTGCTGCTTTCCTCGTATATTGTTGAGATGGTGTTGAATTTCTGATCAACATCATCTGTCTCTGTTCTTTCCTGGCTTTTGGTAATCTGATATCGTCTCTTTATGTCGGCCACGAAAGCTTTTCTGGTGAGGGGGTCCTTAAGTTTCGTGATGTATATCTTTTCTGTTTGACTGCAACTGGTCCAGCAGCTCTGAGTTTCACCTTCAGTCTTGCTACTACTAGGGGATGATCACTTCACACATCTGCGCCTCTTCTTACTTTCACGTCTTGTAATGCATGTCGCCATCTGCCATTGATCATTATGTGATCTATCTGGTTTCTGTCCCATCTGTTTGGTGATTCCCAAGTTAACTTGAGCACTTCTTTGTGTGGAAAAAGTGTTCCTCCAATGATCTGGTAGTTAATACTGCTGACACTTTTAAATTTGTCCCCATTCTCATTTACTGTTCCACTGCCGCATTTCCCCATTACTCTTTCGTTATAATTATTGTGTGTTCCAACTTTCGCATTTAGGTCTCCCATTACTATAATAAGATCATACTTGGGTGCAGTTTCCATTTCCTTTTGTACCTGTTGATAGAACTCATCCTTGATCTCATTGTTGTCATTTGTTGGTGCATAGCATTGTATAATTGTGGTGTTGGTGAATCTCCCTCTCAGTCTTGTTCTTATCAGTCTGTTGTTGATGGGTTTCCATTCCAGTAAAGACCTTTCCATTCCTTTCTTCAGGATAATGGCTACACCTTCGTTGTGCTTACCATCCTCTCTACCAGAATAAAGTTCTGTTTCCCCTGTAGCTGTTTTTATTCTCCCTGTCCCTGTCCATCTGCTCTCGCTTATTCCCAGGATATGTAATTTGTAGTTCCTCGTCTCAGCTTTCCTGCCTCATTCATAGTTCACGTTCCAAAATCCAATTCTGGTTTCGTGTTTTGCGGTCAGGGCATCCGTTTTCATGCTAATGACTTCCTTTCGGCTTTCACCACTGGCAGTCATACGAGCCATAGACTCCGGGTGTCCATCCCGCATTAAAATTGTTTCCATTTGTTGCCGTTTCCGTAACATGTGCGATTTTTTACATAGACAGGGGTGTCGGCCCTGTGCTAAAACCCCCAACCTGGAGGACCAGGGTATCAGCTTTTGTCTGACCCCTACCCATGCAAACCTGCCCAGCTTAGTTGAACCTACCAGGAGTAAAACACCCACTGGCATAGCTCTTGGGATTGTCAGGGTACACAAGCTGCCATACCGCTACAAGGTATAGGTATGCCTGACATGTTAACCTCTTATTTTATAGATGGAAACAAGTCCATAGATTTAAATGCTTAAACACACTAAAAACATGAGATAAAGAGGTGCAACTTAGAAGTACAGAACAGAACGGCTAAAGTAAAAGCAGTATTCCAGAAAATAAGAATCATTCTGTATGCAACAAATCTTTCTAGTAAAGAATATGTTGTGTGGACCAGTCCGGTCATATGGAAATGAATAAATTATTATACAACAAGATAACTAGACACCATTAAGATGTCCTTTTAAAGATGTAGATACAAAAATCTCTGTTTAAAAGACAAATATGTTCTGAAACAAACCTGTATATGAGGGCAGCATCTTTTATATACACAAAGTCCCAAAACTTCTTGTGCAGTTTTAAGTTACTAAAGTTTAAAACTGCACAAGGACTTTTAGGAATTTCTGTATATTTGTGTGTATGTGCATATATGCCCCAAAAACTGAGATACATGGCCAAATTGATTTTATTCTTGTATCCAAAAGATTCAAGTCCAGTATTAATAAAGCCAAGACTAGGACTTTTCCTGGCGCCGACATTGGTAGTGATCACGACATGGTATTGATGACGCTCAAGCTTAAACTTAAAAAGAACTATAATCAAAACAGATGTTCTCAGTTAAGATTCAATTTAGACAAACTGAAAGATCCAGAAATCGCGGGAATCTTTGAGGCAACTGTTGGAGGAAAATTCGCAGCTCTCAACTTTTTGGAGGATGATATCAACTCAATCACAGAGAACATGAAAGACGTGCTCATTGAATCAGCAACAGAAATACTTGGTAAAAGAAAGAAAATAAACAAACCATGGGTTACAGATGACATTCTAAAGTTATGTGATACACGGCGGGAAATGAAAAAGGTTAAGAAAGAGGTTCCTGAAGCAGCATGGCAATACAGTATGGTGAACAAAAATATTAGGAAGAAAATGAAACAGGCCAAAGAAAAATGGGTAGCTGATCAATGTGAGTCCATTAATACGGGGCTAATAAAAGGTAACAGCAAGGCAGCTTTTGACACATTAAGAAAACTATCAAAACCTCAACAGCCCAGGGTAACTGTCATAGAAGATAGCAATGGGGCTCTGCTCAATGAAAAAACAGCTGTAACGAGAAGGTGGACAGAATATTGTAAAGAATTATATAACTGTAAACTTGACACTGACTTAGGCATATTAAACAACATTAAGTGCGAAAACAGGGAACTCGGAAATGCAGCAATATTACGGGAAGAAGTGGAAGAGGCTATATGTTCGATGAAAGGAGGGAAGTCACCGGGTGTGGATAATATACAAAAGAGCTCTTGAAATATGGAGGACCAGATATAGTAAAAATCATGACAACAATTTGCCAGAAGATATGGAGTACAAAAAAATGGCCAAAAGAATGGACGCAGTCATTAGTAATACCGCTTCCAAAGAAAGGAAATCTAAAAATGTGCAAGAACTACAGAACCATTAGCCTTATTAGTCATCCAAGTAAGGTAATGTTAAGGATACTTTTGAACAGAATAAAACAGAAATCAGAAGAAATCTTGTCAGAGGAACAGGCTGGCTTTAGACCAAAAAGAAGTACCTCAGAACAAATCTTCAATATTAGATTACTTATCGAAAAACATCTCCAACATCAACACGATTTATACCATAACTTCATCGATTTCACAAAAGCCTTCGATCGAGTCTGGCATGAAGGCTTATGGCAAGTAATGAGAAAATTCAATTTTGATACCAACATCATAGATATCATTGAAGCACTATACAAGGACGCAAGCAGTGCTGTTTTTGTAAGCAACAACATTGGAGAATTTTTCAAAACAACTGTAGGAGTTCGCCAAGGATGTATCCTGTCACCAGTGCTCTTTAATATATATCTAGAACATATTATGCAGGAGGCTCTCTACGATTATAAATCAACCATATCGATTGGAGGCCGACCTCTGTGTAACCTACGTTTTGCTGATGATATTGATCTGATAGCTGGATCAGAATCAGAACTTCAAGACCTTACCTCTAGACTGGAGAAAGTAACAAGAACGTATGGGATGGAAATTAATATAGAAAAAAGCAAGATATTGGTGAATAGCCATAAGAAACATGTTCCGACCAACATTACATTAAATGGGCAAACGTTAGAAGAAGTTAACACCTTTAAATATCTCGGGTCCACTATATGTAGTGATGGAAGATCAATTAAAGAAATCAAGACAAGACTTGAGATGGCCTCAGCTGCCATGACAAGGTTGAATGTGATCTGGAAAAGTAACATCAGTTTTCCTGTGAAGATCAAATTATACAAATCACTTGTATTATCTATTCTCTTGTATGGGTGTGAGGGCTGGACACTCACTGCAGATACGGAGCGAAGGATTCAGGCTTTCGAGCATAAATATTATAGAAGAATTTTGCGCATTTGCTATAAAGAGCACAAAACAAATGTCTATGTTAGAGAGAAGATAAACACCTATGCAGGCCACCAAGAACCACTTTTGTCAATAGTGAAACGTCGAAAGCTTGCCTGGTTTGGGCATGTAACTCGTCATGACTCCCTTTCGAAAACGATCCTTCAGGGAACAGTCGAAGGTAAACGGAAAAGAGGAAGGCAGAGAAAATCCTGGGCTGATAACATCAAAGAATGGGCAGGACACGGTTTTTCCACACTTGTACGCATTGCTGAGGATAGAGAGCAGTGGAGGACCCTGTCTGCTGATGCTTCCACCATGGCACCCCTACGACCCATGACGGGTTACGGGCTGAGATGAGATGATGAATATATATATATATATATATATATATATATATATATATATATATATATATATATATATATATATATATATATATATATATATATATATATATATGTGACAGGGGCGCTAGGTGTTACCTCACACCCAAGACCCGTGCACCAAGAAAATTTATAAAGGATCGTTTGACAGGGGTTGCAATTATTGGTTGCTTGCAACCCTCTCAGCAGCAGACTTAACAATTCAAGCAACCCAAAGCCTTATGCAGATCAACATTTAATTCTACCGAACAGAACCGAACACCAAACAAACAATCCAACAAACAATCAAACGAACAATCCAACAAACAATCAAACGAACACCCAGTCAGTGTTCATAGACTGTCTGAAAAACAATAAATAAAACAATGTCTAAGTGAACATCAATAGCATGGATAATAACACTTACCATACAGAAAACATGCGCCCACCTGATATCATCAACTATCTCACACACTCATGCGTTTCGTCCAATGCGGCTAGTATGGTGTTGTGCATGAGGCTGGCAATCGCACCGGGTAACATAGGTTGCTACCGAAACCACTACTGCAAGAGCATCTGAATGCTTCATGCTGAGACAAACCACACTGGTGGCCCCATGCTCCCTCAGGAGCGGAGGAGAGAAATATACAACTCTAAGTACGCCCACGTGCTCTCACAAACCATGTTCACATAACAATAATAATCAACTGGACATAAAATAATATTCTTCAATACATGTACAACAAATAATCTCAATAATGAGAATTAACTACTACCTCTCAACCGACCCACATCAATACTCGTTCTCGCACTCTGAACATGTCGTAAGTGACGACTGGTGCGCCTGGCCACAAACGTGTCATATGTGACCCCTGACGAGATTGGGAACTCATCACATGAAACACATTATTACAGGAACAACCACTGTAACAGCATAAAAATGCTTCTGTTGACTTGTGGTGGACACCAGCCGCATTGGTGTTTCCATGCTCCACCGGGAGCAAACAGAGAAACACCTGTCTCAACTTGCCTTACGCACCAGAAATCTAAATGACTATTCTCCCTTCTAAGTAACCACTAAAGATAAACAGTAGAATAATCAATAATCGTGAAATACACTTAATTACTTTTACATTAAAGGATAAAATAAAATTACTCTTACATTAAAGAATAATATTCTTGGCTTTAACCAAAAACTGGAACTAAATACACCGCGTGTCGCTCGGCATAACATATTATAGGTTTAACACGCGGAGCGTGTTTGCTCAGACTCGCTATCACCGCCTTTTATCACCACGAGGTTGCTATCTTGCGATTGTTAATCTTATCTAAATTTCGCAGTGAAATAGCCTCACACTATGTCTGCCTTTCTGAAGAATGAAATAATCGCTCTTAAACTTTCACATCTATCTATCTATCTATCTATTTATTCCATTAAACATTAAAATAGCCACATCGATATAATTTCAGAATCCTAGAAAACTAATGCTAATTTAAATTAACTCACGTGCTCAAGGCATTTACAGCTTGACTCTTTTGTGTCTTCTTAGTCTGTTCTCACTGGGCGGCTCTCTCAAACATAGACCGGTTTCGCCGCTTGCTACCCCTTTTTATAAGCCCTGGCCTAACCACTCAATTTACTGCGCGCTACGCGGATTAATCTGCGCCACACAGATAACACACGCGATTATTGCTCCAGAATGCATGAAAACACAGATTTACACAACTAGAGCAAAAACACAGCTAATTCGTAGGCTTATTATGGCCTTGTAATAAATCTGCTTGAAGATAACGTGACCAAAAGGCACTAAACCACATAGACAACATGACTGCCCAGATGGGGCCAGCGCCGAGAACGACAGACCTCAAGATGGCGCTGTCACACATATATATATATATATATATATATATATATATATATATATATATATATATATATATATATATATATATATATATATATATATATATATAGAGTCGAGAAATGCATTCCCATTTTGGATCTTACTTCTGACTTATAGTCGAGTCGACAACAACAAAAAATGGTTTATAAAATCGATCATTGTTTCCCCCCCTTTCCTGCTGCTTACTGGTATCCTTCAGATATAAACGTGTTGCTTCTTTAAATGCTTTTATCAAAATGTCTTAAGTAATACATGTTTGAATTCCTACAAAGTAACAAATTTCAACTGGAGTATGGTTTGTTGACCAGCCTGCTTCATTTGATCTATCAAAAATACCATTACTTCTTTTACTGGATTAACTTTTGTCAGTGTCACTGTCAGAGTCTAAATCTGAACATTATTCAATATGCACATCTAATTCGACTGCATCATTAGCAACCTGATCAAATAACAAGTCACTTTCCAGATCCCAAAGCAAATATTTGAATGCCTAGAAAGCCATGGTTTTAAAAAGATGTTTTAAAATCACAATATCGATCGATTCTAAAAAAAAATAAATTCAGAAAACAGAAGCTTTACATGTACTTAAAATATATTTAGTACCCATGTCTAGCTAAATACTGAGATCTTGTTGCTACTTGACAACAACCGTCAACAGTACCGGGTATTCAGATTTTCCTAGGTGAGAGATTTCAGGCGTTTTAAATATAAAAGGGTCAAGCTGAACATGATACAATTTTCAGAAAGCCGCGGAAATTCCAATGCAATGCGGGGATTCAAAATCAACGAAAAAGTCGTTCGACAAAATTGGGTCATTCATTTTGGAAGCTTTTTAAGTCCTATAGTCAACTGGTTGACTTATAGTCAGATCAACCCATACTCGAGGGTTTTCTTTTTTTTTTTTTTTGGAGGGTGAGCAGAGGGGTGCATATTATTAGTAGAGGAAAGACTACATTAGCTTGACGGTCTGCAAGTGTTGACAGAGAGACACAGAACAACAGAAAGAAGAAAATGGCAGTGTAACAACATGGTGTTTAAATAAAGTCAACAACATAACTGATAAACAGCTGTAGAGACTAGTAGTTGATGAGAGTCATGGTCGTCTGTGCCAGTTGGTATGGCTGGTGAAGAAAAAAAGAGGAAGGAAAATTGTAGTATCAACCTTTTGTATCTGAAAAATATGAAAAAAATGAATGCACTGAAGTATTTACAATTCTGTGTGAACAGTTTCAATAACTCTCACTTACTACTGTGTCTAATGCTTATTTGATAGGTGTTTGATGACCACCAAGGTTATATTCATTTCCAAGTGCCGGATGCTACAGTCAAACTTGCAGATGTCTTCTCTTTAATGGAAACAGCCAAGAAATGTGTGAATGTGGAAGATTATTCTGTACATCAGACCACACTAGAACAAGTGTTCCTGACTTTCACAAGGGCACAGATCGTGCCAAAAGAACATAAATCTACAACCTGCAAATTTCCAGTTTGTTGTTAGTGTGATAATAAGATAGAATGCCATGACTTACAAATGTAGGTCAGTTTACATATATGTGTAATCATAATTTTGAGCTAAAAGTGCAATGTTTAAAAAATGTGTTGAACATTTTGTACAGTTCAGCTTTAGCTGTCAATGAGAGAGAAATTAAAGGTACTAATTTAAAAGAAAAGAGAAGTATTGTATGAGATATACTGGTGGAGGCAGGGAATCTATGATGGGACTAGTATCCTTTCTTTTATACTTTGTTTTAATTTATCTGCGTGTCCGATTGATAGAGTGGTTAGAGCGCTAGTCTCTTGCGGCAAAGGTGTCGGGTTTGAATCATAGTACCGACATGCTCTAGTCAACACAGCTGAAAATGGGTACCTGACTCTGCTCTTTGAGTTGGGGAAGGAAAACACAGCGAGGAAGTGGGGCTGGTCACCCCTGTCATGAAATATTCTAATCCACATATATAAATTATTAGGTAAATATGAAGCCTAACAAATAAAATTAATAAAGAGAAGAGCAATGGTAAAATGACAGTGCTGTCACAAGGAATGTACTCGAAATCCCCCTTGTTTTCTGCTTCGTCTGCAAATTGTAACGCTTTCACGTTGATATAAAAGCTTACTGTATTATTACCCGCTTTCTTCAATGAAACGTGTGCTGTATTTCTTGGAAAAGCATTGAGAGGCCCTGCGTAATGACCTAAATTAATCCTAACATTAATTATATTACGTTACCAAAACGAACGAACAGATGGACAAAAGGATAGCGAGAAGGGAGAGGCAGAAAGCCGAACACTAAACACGCTTCGCGCGATACGCAAATGCTGCCATCACGCGTGTAAGTCTACATGCACTAATTTTTTTTTTCAGACGGACAGTGATAAAATACACTACCCTTTCCCAGAGTTAGGTTTATAAATCATAACAGACTCTTATTAGAAAAGATAACAATAGATGGGTTTACGTTTGAACACATAACAGTACCCAGACAGCACATCTTCGAAACAGGAGGTAGAAGAAATTGCATATTTTGAACGCAGCCACGTAGCTCCTTTAAATTAGTATTTTTGGGTTCCTTAGGGCTTGCTGACAAATAATATGTAAAACGTTACGCAAATAGTCCAGGAATTAATAAATTATACCCAAAATAAAATATTGGGGGTGCCTGACAGCATAAAATCATTTCTGCTCATAAGATTTTTTTTTTAACGTGTTTGAAAAAAATTTACGTTACAGAAATAGCCTACCATGTAAACTCCAAATTGATTGGAGCGCAACAAATGAAAGCCTAACCACGATTGGTCGGGCTATAAATACTATCTTGGTTGTTAGGGGAGACGGGAAAAGATAACATTTTTTCAAACACTTATCGAAACGTGGCTCATTGGCCAGTCTCGCTGATATACACACTTGGGAGCGTTAGTTCGAGACCACTTGTTTAAATGATCCTGATAAAGCATCAGTGCGTTGAAGCCAGCTAAAATTTTGCTCAATAAAAGCCTGGAAGATAAGCAGATGGAAATTTGTGCCAGTTTGTGCCAGAATTCATTGCTAATCAACGTATCTGTGTTATTCGTATGAATTGTGGTAAGCTTGAACCATTTAATATCTTTTAATGAAAATTGAATGTGAATTGTTGATTTATGCCTGTATATATATGTGTAGTTCAGTGGCAAACGTGAGGTAAAGCCTAAAATGCTCCAGCCTGAACAGAGGGTGTCGGAGAGAAGTAAAACGGCATGGAATGGCCAAACAGTACACTGACACCTGGATGATTGACTAGAAAGAAATAATGCTGGAAGTGCAGAGGCGTAGTAACCATTAGGAAGGGTAATACTGGAATAAAGTATTTCAGATGAAGCTGACTGTTGGCCTAACGCTCTGAACGCAATGTTTGTGATGTATTGTGATCAGTGTAAAAAGAAAATATAAATTAGTTATGAAGTAGAAGGTACATCCTTCTTGATTTCAGGGACAGTGGTCTTGATGGTACTGAGCAGCACCTAGTCAGAGCTTTGCTGAATCCAGAGTCGGACAGCATACTCCTTGGTCTTTTTAGCTATCAGTGAGGTGTCTCCAGAGCCCAGAGGAGAATTCGAGCAGAGGAGTCCTTTCCTGCCGCCATCACGCCAGATAAGCGAATTGGCCAGCTGAGCTCAACATTATGTCCCCTCATATTGAACTGACTTTATAAAATTAACATTAAGAGGGGAATTTACTTGTCTTAAAATCAGGAACTGTGAACATCTCCAATACTGGTCCCTAAAGACAAACTATTGAAGTCATGATGACAAATACCAACAGAGCTTGAACAAAACAAAACCAGTATTACCTCATTTTACTACTACACAACTGACACACATAGAACATTTGTAATAATATATGTCACTACAATATTCATATTAAATACATTCTGTACATAACTTGTAATTTAAATTGATTGTGATTCCTGATTCCCTTGTAGTTGAATCAGGACACATATTCATTCATGCCAGTAATGAATACATATTGTTATTTGAAAGTTATCAGTGCCTCCTTTAAGATATTCTCATAGAGTGTTATATGTATGTGAGTGTCACAGTGTTGTCAAGAGTAGTGGATTACATTAAATTGTTTATCTGTCTGTTGTTGTGACTTACACTTCTTCATACACATACCCTAGACACATAACGTAGCATCACACTATTCCAGAATAATTCTGACTGAGATAAAGAGATATGTGGTAGCAAGTAAGGTTATCTATAATACACTACTCTTAATAGATATAGATACCTTCACAGCTGATCTCAGTCAGTACACTAAGTCCCCTATAAATATTTATAACATCCCACTTCACCACATATATTGGGGGCTCGTCCGGGATTTTGAATCTTTAACTATTAAAAATATTGGGGGTAATTCACTTCAGGGAATATAAGAATTAAAAGGTATCCTTGGGTGGAATTAAATAAGGTTGAGCTCACGGTGCCTGTGTTGTCCATTAGAGATTGAATTGTTGGTTAGACATTATATAAAGTTACCTGATAGACAATGGCGGACCTGGCCAAATTTCGATCTGCTGCGGTTCAGACTGCAAAAGAGTTAGGATTAGATGGGCAAGTTATGGTTGCCTATGTTACTACGGAATGTGACAAATTTATTGAACGCGAAGAAAGAAGGTTTGAAGCCGAAAGAAAGTTAGAGGCTGACAGGGAAATTAAGAAGTTACAATTTGAAGCTGAGGCTGAGACTAAGAGGTTGCAGATTGAGGCTGACAAAGAGGCTAAAGCATTGGAAGCCGAGGAAAGAAGACAAGCTGCAGAAAGGAAAGAGAAGAAATTAGCTGCAGAAAGAGAAGAGAAGAAATTAGCTGCAGAAAGAGAAGAGAAGAGATTAGCTGCAGAAAGGGAAGCAGAAGATAAAAGATTACAAAGGGAACATGAATTACGACTAAGGGAGTTTGAGTTTCAAGGCCATGCTCCTGAAAATGGTGCCAGTCCCTTTGCCTCTGATGCTACGGTTACTCAAGGAGCCTCAACCTCAGCTATGAATTTTCATTTAGATCATTTTGTTGAGAAAGACGATGATATTGAGAGCTACCTAAATAGGTATGAACTATTAGCTACCACGTATGGGTAGAGAGAGAAAGGTGGAGCTTAAAGTTATCTCAGGGACTTCGTGGGGCAGCTTATGAAGTTTTTGCAAAAATGAGCAGAGGTGATCAGGAAAATTATGACATGCTAAAGCAGGCTCTTTTGTTAAGGTATGAAAAGAATGCAGAGTTTTACAGGAAAAAATTTAGGAATGCTAAACTACTGTCAGGTGAAACCTATCACCAGTTCTCTGCACGCATAGAGACATACTTGGAGAAATGGACTTCTCTGGGGAAAACCCAAGATCTTAAGGAAATGGTCCTTATAGAGCAACTAAGAGAGTCCATGGCTCCAGACCTGAGAAAGTTTCTCATGGAACAAGGTGCAGAGAGGCTGGGTGAGTTGCTAAATGTTGCTGAAAGGTATCAAGCAGCTCAAGCAGAGGTAACAGGTAATAAAAAGAAACAGGTGGATAACTTTAGGGCACCACAGAACTTTAATAAATTTGATCCTAGGGATCAAAATAAAGGTAAGCACCAATTTGATAGGCCACGGTATGACAATAAAAATAAATTCCCACAATTCGATGAAAGGAAATATAATGAAAGAAAATCTTTCAACCAAGGAAAAAGGTGGTGTAAGAATTGTCAGATGGACAATCATGACACTGACCGTTGCAGAAGGAAACCTGTGTATATGGCAACCCTTCAGGTCAGGTCGACCTCAAGACAGGAGGAGGATATTATGTTAGATACCACTCCAGAAGAGATGAGGAAGGCACAGGCTGGAGATAAAACACTCAAGCCTTGTTTCAGAAAATTGTCAACTTGTCATACAACTCCAGGCAAGGGAGATTTTTATATGAAAAACAAGTTGATGTATAGGAAGACTGGAGCTAGATCCAAGGGTCACGGACAGCTGGTTCTTCCAAAAAGATACAGGACAGAATTAATAAGGAGCCTACATGTGAAACCAGATGGGGACCATGAGAAAATAGGTACCATTATTCAAAAGGTGGCTCACAATTATTATTGGCCCAAAGCAAGATGGGACATTGAGAATTTTGTAGAAAGGTGTAGCATAGCACATGAGGGAACACCCACAAGTGGGAACATGGATCAGGACCTGGACACGCCACGGGGCAAAATTAGGCCTGAGAATAAAAAGAGATATAAATTTGATAAAGTGGACCAAATGGAATGGGAAGCCCCTTTTCACGGACAAGCTTCACTTAACTGTTTTACAATGGCCACTATGCGGAGAGTGCAAAAGGATGTCTTACCCCAGGATAAGCCGACAATCCCTCAATCGGACTTAAACAAACTGGAGGAAGAGGATGTAGGGAGGAAATCTCTCATCAAGAATTTTAAGAGGGGAGAAAGCCCCAAAAGAAAAATTGGTAGCGGTCGTTTTGTGAATGATAATTCTGGGAGGAAAAATCATCACTATAAAGCTTCGAGTGGAAGAGACCATACCGGTGCATGGACAAATAGGTCCACACAATTAAAGGTCCATATGTAGCTTTGTTAAGAACGTGGACTGATGAAAAGGCAGAGGAAAACATTACATCTTCATACCAATATGTGAATGAGCTGACCACTCGGTTGAAAACTGGCTGGAAACTTGCCAATGAAAATTTGAAACAAGCCAGGAAGAAACATGCTGCCTATTATAACAGGAAGGCGAAAGACAGAAATTTGGCTGTGGGAGAGAAGGTACTGCTTCTTTTGCCCGGGAGTCAGAATAAGTTACAAATTGGATGGCAGGGTCCATATACAGTTCTAGAGAAGGTGTCTAGAACAAATTATAAGATAGATAAGAAGGGGAAAGAAAAAATCTATCATGTGAATCTCCTGAAGAAATATTTGGAAAGAGAACATCAGGAAGAGACACACTTGTTGACCTTGTCCATCGCCATGGAGATGAAAAAGGAACCACTTTCATCATTTGAATATCCATTACACCCCTGTGAGACAGCAGCACAGGTGAAAATCAGTACACATTTAACGAAAACTCAGAAAGAGAGAGTGCAACAGGTTCTAAAGAATCATGCAGAGGTGTTAACAGACCGACCAGGGCATACAAACCTATTGGAATATGATATGAAACTCATAGACTCCACACCTGTCTGTATGAAACCATATTCGATTCCGTTTGCTAAGGAAAAAGCTTTGAAGGAAGAGATAGACTATCTATTGAAGGAAGGAATTATTTCGCACAGTGAGTCTTCGTATAGTTCCGGGGTGGTACTCTTAAGGAAGCCCTCTGGAGAACATAGACTCTGTATAGATTACAGGAGACTGAATGCTATTACAGAAGGACAGGTGGATCCATTGCCGGATACAAATCAGCTGTTTGCCAGACTAAATAAAGCTAAATATTTCTCAAAAGTGGATCTGAGTAAAGGATACTATCAGATTCCAGTAAAGCCTGAGGTTAGACCATACCTAGCTTTTAGTACCTCAGAAGGACACTATGAGTTTAATAGATTGCCATTTGGATTGAAGAATGCGCCTAGTGTCTTCTCTAGAATGATGAGAAAATTATTGGATCCTCTGAATAATCCCTGTATAACAAATTTTATGGATGATATCCTTATAGCAACAGAAACATTTGAGGAACACATTGACTCTCTGAACATGCTGTTTGATCGACTTAGGGAGGCAAATTTAACAGCCCGACCAACCAAATGTTGCGTTGGATGTAAAGAATTGGAATTTTTGGGACACACAGTTTATCAGGGAAACATGACCCCTGACCCAAAGAACTTAGAGAAACTACAGAAAGCCCCGAGACCACAAACCAAGAAGGACGTGAGATCCTTTGTCTCATTATGTGGTTTCTACCAGAAGTATATCAAAAACTTTAATTCCATATGTGCACCGTTAACTGAATTGACACGTAAAGGACATCCAGATCGCATTACATGGACTCCACAATGTGAAATGACTTACCAAGAATTGAAGGAAAAGCTCACAAGTAAACCCATTTTGAAATTACCTGACTTAAGTCAAGAATTCATAGTAAGGACGGATGCAAGTAATATTGGGTTAGGTGCAACTTTACTACAGAAATCAGATGCATTGGATGGGGAATTAAGCCCAGTGGCATATGCTAGCAGAAAGTTGAATAAAGCTGAAATCAACTACTCAACTAGCGAAAAAGAATGTCTTGCAGTAATATGGGCAATAAAGAAATTCAATATTTATCTATATGGGAAGGCATTTAAGTTGCAAACTGACCACAAACCTTTATCGTTTTTAGCACAGGCTAAGCATGAGAACTCTAGGTTACTCCGATGGTCTTTGCTTCTGGCTCCATATAATTTTAGCATTGAATATATATCTGGAAAAACCAATCTGGGAGCGGATTTTTTAAGCCGCCATCCGTGTGATGAGAATCACCGTAAACCCCAGAAATAATAATAAATTTCTCTATGTGTATATAGAATAAAGGACTGACATATAATGTCTGTTTTAAGAGGGGAGGTGTCATGAAATATTCTAATCCACATATATAAATTATTAGGTAAATATGAAGCCTAACAAATAAAATTAATAAAGAGAAGAGCAATGGTAAAATGACAGTGCTGTCACAAGGAATGTACTCGAAATCCCCCTTGTTTTCTGCTTCGTCTGCAAATTGTAACGCTTTCACGTTGATATAAAAGCTTACTGTATTATTACCCGCTTTCTTCAATGAAACGTGTGCTGTATTTCTTGGAAAAGCATTGAGAGGCCCTGCGTAATGACCTAAATTAATCCTAACATTAATTATATTACGTTACCAAAACGAACGAACAGATGGACAAAAGGATAGCGAGAAGGGAGAGGCAGAAAGCCGAACACTAAACACGCTTCGCGCGATACGCAAATGCTGCCATCACGCGTGTAAGTCTACATGCACTAATTTTTTTTTCAGACGGACAGTGATAAAATACACTACCCTTTCCCAGAGTTAGGTTTATAAATCATAACAGACTCTTATTAGAAAAGATAACAATAGATGGGTTTACGTTTGAACACATAACAGTACCCAGACAGCACATCTTCCAAACAGGAGGTAGAAGAAATTGCATATTTTGAACGCAGCCACGTAGCTCCTTTAAATTAGTATTTTTGGGTTCCTTAGGGCTTGCTGACAAATAATATGTAAAACGTTACGCAAATAGTCCAGGAATTAATAAATTATACCCAAAATAAAATATTGGGGGTGCCTGACAGCATAAAATCATTTCTGCTCATAAGATTTTTTTTTTAACGTGTTTGAAAAAAATTTACGTTACAGAAATAGCCTACCATGTAAACTCCAAATTGATTGGAGCGCAACAAATGAAAGCCTAACCACGATTGGTCGGGCTATAAATACTATCTTGGTTGTTAGGGGAGACGGGAAAAGATAACATTTTTTTCAAACACTTATCGAAACGTGGCTCATTGGCCAGTCTCGCTGATATACACACTTGGGAGCGTTAGTTCGAGACCACTTGTTTAAATGATCCTGATAAAGCATCAGTGCGTTGAAGCCAGCATATATTTTTCTCAATAAAAGCCTGGAAGATAAGCAGATGGAAATTTGTGCCAGTTTGTGCCAGAATTCATTGCTAATCAACGTATCTGTGTTATTCGTATGAATTGTGGTAAGCTTGAACCATTTAATATCTTTTAATGAAAATTGAATGTGAATTGTTGATTTATGCCTGTATATATATGTGTAGTTCAGTGGCAAACGTGAGGTAAAGCCTAAAATGCTCCAGCCTGAACAGAGGGTGTCGGAGAGAAGTAAAACGGCATGGAATGGCCAAACAGTACACTGACACCTGGATGATTGACTAGAAAGAAATAATGCTGGAAGTGCAGAGGCGTAGTAACCATTAGGAAGGGTAATACTGGAATAAAGTATTTCAGATGAAGCTGACTGTTGGCCTAACGCTCTGAACGCAATGTTTGTGATGTATTGTGATCAGTGTAAAAAGAAAATATAAATTAGTTATGAAGTAGAAGGTACATCCTTCTTGATTTCAGGGACAGTGGTCTTGATGGTACTGAGCAGCACCTAGTCAGAGCTTTGCTGAATCCAGAGTCGGACAGCATACTCCTTGGTCTTTTTAGCTATCAGTGAGGTGTCTCCAGAGCCCAGAGGAGAATTCGAGCAGAGGAGTCCTTTCCTGCCGCCATCACGCCAGATAAGCGAATTGGCCAGCTGAGCTCAACATTATGTCCCCTCATATTGAACTGACTTTATAAAATTAACATTAAGAGGGGGAATTTACTTGTCTTAAAATCAGGAACTGTGAACATCTCCAATACTGGTCCCTAAAGACAAACTATTGAAGTCATGATGACAAATACCAACAGAGCTTGAACAAAACAAAACCAGTATTACCTCATTTTACTACTACACAACTGACACACATAGAACATTTGTAATAATATATGTCACTACAATATTCATATTAAATACATTCTGTACATAACTTGTAATTTAAATTGATTGTGATTCCTGATTCCCTTGTAGTTGAATCAGGACACATATTCATTCATGCCAGTAATGAATACATATTGTTATTTGAAAGTTATCAGTGCCTCCTTTAAGATATTCTCATAGAGTGTTATATGTATGTGAGTGTCACAGTGTTGTCAAGAGTAGTGGATTACATTAAATTGTTTATCTGTCTGTTGTTGTGACTTACACTTCTTCATACACATACCCTAGACACATAACGTAGCATCACACTATTCCAGAATAATTCTGACTGAGATAAAGAGATATGTGGTGTAAAATAAAAAGCACAGTTTTATTTTATGCATAAAAATGTGTTTTTCAAAGATTCATTGTTTGTTTTTATGTTTTTAAATGCAGGTTTTTTTTCATTATAAATAAATGTACAAAGTCTGTCCTGTATACTTTACTCTGACAGTGTATCATTTTGCATTTACACTAAAGGTATCCTGGAATAATTTAAAATTCACAGTCACACATTATTTCCCACTTGAACTCTCCCTAGCACCATCTAGAAGTAAGCAATCAACAAACATGCAGTAAACAAGAAAACATTTACTAACATCTGTTAGCACACTGATGACGTAATTATTAGTTTCAGTGGTGTCATATTGCTGTAAAGACTGCAAACCAAATCTCTATGAATATTTTTTCTTTCTGGTGTAACCACAATATTGTGAAAGATATCTTCTATACATTTGTGTAAGTAACTGTTATAGTGTTTTTTAATATTGTTTAATATTTTATAAATGATGCTAATTTTGTTAATGTGAATCTCAAATGTCACTGAAAAAAAAGTCATTATTTTTAAATAGTCATTTGTAACAGGCAGTTCTCCACATTGCCGAAGGAGTGAATAAATAAAACTTAGCCATTGGACTAGACTGCTTGGCATTTTATGCAGATACACTTACAACTGTGGCAAAATTGGTAACTTGTGGATCCATCAATCCTGAGATCAAACAAACGGGTTGGAAATTGATTGACCATGTGCAGCACATGAATAGAGATGGATGAGGAAGACAAGCAGTAGACTGGAATCTATATGGGATAATAATAAACAAGTAGAGGTACATGGAGATTGGCATAAACACAGCCATAATATCTACATCTTAACAAAATGTGATTCCCTTCCTTACAAAACTTATGGTAAAACATAACATCCAATTGTCACAGTTTTAATCAATATGTCTTCATCACCATCATCATTTTCCTTTTTTGTTCCCTATGGAGCATAGAGCTGCCAATGCAGCTGTCCCCCCTTGCATGGACTTCGCACAAATCATTCACATGCTCTTACAGTGGTTCCTGTAGCATTTTATTTGAAATGATGAGGTTGCTAGCCCCATGCACATTAGTTGCTATGTACAACATTCCTGAGGCAGCGGTAGTCCAATTCTTTCTTTGTCTCTTCAGGGACCCCCGGGAACTTCACAGGCCTTCTTATTCTTCTTGGATCCTTAGCCACTGAATGACAAAGCAGTCAGTGGCCATCACGCCTAGTGACGTCTTGTAGGCAGCAACAAAATGGCCCCATTTTGCTTGGTCGGAGGCCATCCTTCATGCAGTTCATCAACTCTGGTTCATGCTTTGCATCTCAGCCTCCACAGTTATCTTTGGTCTGCCTCTCTTTCCCCGTCCTTCTGCGTTCCATAGCAAAGCAGTTCTTGTGATGGTGTCAGGGTCTCTTCTGAGGACATGGCCAACCCAGTTCCAGCATCTGCTGTAAGTTACAGAAACGGCAACACAAGGCTTGAGATACCTTAACCCAACTATAAATACTACTTTGTGTTTAATTATTGAGCGCACAATTTTACATTTATACATTTTATATCACTTCTAAGATAAATAATGCCACAGTCAAGCTCCATGCTCTTTCTAACTGTGTGTATGTGCACTTGAAAAAAAAAAAAAAGACGTTAATCAGATTTCTTGTGGAAAAGAGATCACAGTCTAGTGTTCTCTAAATGTCTTCATGACCTTATTAAGTGCTTTAAAAATATTGTTTTAATCAGTCTTCATATCTTTGTTGTTTTGGATTTCTTGCTATTTATTCTGAGCATAATTCCTCAGGCAGGCATGTTCTGACTTAAATTATTATTGAATCTTAAATTCTGGATTTACTTATTAGAAAGCTTGTTTATATTTTCTGTACAACCCATTGATTGGTCTTTTACTCTTTACTGAATTTAGGTTTTTTTTCTTCTCATATAGTGTAACTGTGTTTAATTATAAATAGCAGTAATTTTCTTCTGTTAGAAAGATGCTGAGAAAGAAGTACACAAAAGATCTTTTAAATATCTTCTCAAGGTGTAAAAAAATGACTGAAATGGGGCAATTTGGGAACACTTTTGCATAGTATTGTTAAAATGCATATTTAGAGTCTCAAACTGTGAGAAAAAAAATTATGATCAGGTTCCAATCCATGATTTATAAATGTGAATGTATCTTTGCTGTTCAGTTCTTGCTGGAAGGTGATTAATTATAGTCATTTGGGTATATGTTAATGTTAAATGTTCATATTGTCATTTTATGCACATATTAACGTGATTATCGCTAATATTACTGTTAATTACTTTTTTATCATTCCAAACTCCTAAGAGACTTGTCTTGAGCATGATTTATTTCTAAATTTCAGTACCATTGATGCTTTGTTTCTTCTTTACAATTTACATTGCTGGTTATTGATTTACTATTTCTGTTGTTTTCGTGAACATGTATTCATTGAACCAAGTGTTAGCCTACCAAATCCCACAGATAAATTTGTCATAGGACTATTGATTTTTGTGGGCTCAAGTTTTTCGTTGAATGTCAAATGTCATGTGATTTACATGTAATGGCTTCAAAAGCCATTTTTTGTTAGGCATATATATCAAGAATTACCAAGAAACAGTTTAGTTTAGTAAGTGCCAATATGTATATTTGTATATGTACAATTTAGATACCTTCACCAGTGTTTAGAGACCTTCAGCAGTGATTAGATACCTTCAGCAGTGATTAGATACCTTCAGCAGTGATTATAATCACTCAGCAGTGATTATATTCCCTCAGCAGTGCTTATATTCCCTCAGCAGTGCTTAGGTACCTTCAGCAGTGTTTAGATACCTTCAGCAGTGATTATATAGCATAACCCTCCACTCCCAAAGGAGCATAGGCCTTCAACAAACACATGCCAAGTCCTCCTGTCATCTGCCATCATCTCAAGTTCTTTCCACGTTCTCCTCATCATTTTCACCTCTGTTTCCAGCTCTCTTCTCCATGTGCAGTGATTATAATCAGTGATTATATTCCCTCAGCAGTGCTTAGTACCTTCAGCGCTGCTTAGAAACCTTCAGCAGTGTTTAGATACCTTCAGCAGTGTTTAGGTATCTTAAGCAGTGATTAGAATTATTTGGCAATGCTTATATTCCTTCAGCAGTGGCTTAAAGACATTCCCACCTTTGTACAGTGAGACATTTAGTTTGTACATTAATTATTGTCATTGTCATTTGTTTTCCTCATTCTAAATAAATCCAGAGAGTTATTTGACAGTGGACTCTTAACAATTACTTCAAGTGTTCATAGTTTTCCTGTTTTCTACCTTATGTTTATAGAGATTTATTATTTAAAACTTGTCACCCCCCCTTTCCAGAATCATTAAACAAGTAGTTCCATTTCATCACTGATTGGACATAAAGACACATTTTATAACTATTGAACAAGTGATTAATTTCTTGATTGATCAGAGTTAATAATACATTCCTTAGGGCTTCAACAAATTATAAAAATCTTGATTGATTATAAAATTATAGATTCTATAGTTTCTTGTGCATATGTAATTTTAAATGTCTTAGTCAGTGTTGAAATGGTAAATTTCTAGATGGACATTATTACAGTCTGTGGATCTACATAATGGTGTGACTGTTCATACACAATAAAAGCTGACACACAATCATAAATATATTAAGTTCATGCCAGCAAAGAAGGACAGAGGGAACCTGAAACAGTAAACAACTAATAAATGTAAGTAAGAATAAAAATTGGTTTGGTTTGGTTTTAAGAAATATCTTCAATGCACACGGAAAACTCTATCAGTGCTCTGATCTCCCCCCTTAGATCACACAAGGAGGATCTCAGCACAGTGCATAAACTCCAGCTAAAATCCCAATATATGTATATAGGACCACACAGTATATAAATATTTTTGGTGGGTCGGTTTCTAATTTTTAAATTTTGCCAGAGCAGCGGCCTTATGGTCTACTCTTTATGATTTCCAACTGCCGTGGGATTTTTAACATGGGCAACTTACACACAGGACCTCTTTTTTTTTTTGCCCTTATCCAAGAAGGCTAGGCATCCTTCTTCTTCTTCTTCCTCGTTTGACCTGAAAAGGACGGTGGTTGCGTTGTGTCTGTTTGCGCCTAAGCTGTGATATCTGCACCTTTCGGTCGACACATCCGACTTCTGCACGGCATTTTTTAGGGACCGGGTTTGCCTTCCCATTTTGATCCGTACTCGCTCAGCCATACTGCACTGCTGCAGACTGTTTCCAGGACCACCATGTGGAGGTGGAGTATGGTCTTGATCAGCTCTGGTTCGCTGATCCTGATTCAAGCAGTCAAGCTATGGGTCGCTGACTGCATTCACTATTACTGCATCCAATCTGCTAGGCATCCAATCTCACTACCCATGAGACCAGGGGGGAGTATGACATGATTAAGACCACTGGTTGTGAAAAAAATGTCCATAAATTATATTCCTTCTACTGGGAATCGAACCCAGTACCTCTAGAATTTGAGGTGGACGCTATACCTATTAGCCACTCCGACCTCCAAAGAAGAAAAATTAGATAACAGAAAAGAAAGAGGCAGTTGCAAACTTGAGCTAGGTCAATCCAGGTGACACCATCATATATTGCCTCTCTTTCTTTTCTGTGGTTGATGTCCCTGTTACTTTCTTATGAGTTTTTACAATTTACACATTTTTGCTATTTATTTATGATTCAAATATATGACTAACAATGACTGTAAAAACTGTGGTTATCATATATATATAACAGAGCATTTGAGACTCTACTTATATGTTACTTGTTTTCAAACCTGGACTTTTCCCTATATTTATGTTATAGTACTTAACATGTGTGATTTGTGATTCACATTCATGAAATGAAGCTTATGTTAGCACAGAAAATCTAAACTCACTAGCACAAAATTTAAAGACCTTTGCATTAGTCACAAAATTATTAAACTATGATGAAAAATAACATGGGTTTGTGAACTGGAACTATGTAATCGTTGTTTGATCTCTAATTTTACAATGAACTGTACAGATGTTGTAAATAACAATCATGTTTTTTTCCTGTCATGTTAGAATTGTTTAGCAGAAGAATAATGAATTATTCATATTTCTTATAAATTCATGTGTAATGTGAAATATCTATAAATACATTTTTCTCAGTTGTAGAATTTAAGGCTTAAAAAAAAAAAACAGTCTAGAATGTAACATGTTAATACTTCTTCTTCCACATATACTTTCAGACTTCTACTTGAATGTTTTCAAAGAAAGCAATGGTCAGCTTCAGGCTATTTGCATCTCCATAGAGTTTTTTTCAAAAATGGTACTGGTGACGGCTATATGCACTTTCTATGTCCCTCATATGTTGTGCATCTTTGAAGCAGATGTTCAGCAGTCATTTTATCAATGCCACATTTACACTCATTGGTAGTTCCTATCTTCAGCTACAACAGACAGAATAGCCATAACAAAAAAATACATAGAGAAACATTACCCAAGCAAGACCTAGACCTATGCATACATAGATGGATCAGCAACCAGTGCAACAGAAGATGGAGGTGTGCTTCTGCATTTAAGCACTGGTACACAAGAATATTCTCAAGTAACTTCAGAGCAGAAGCCTTAAAAATGGCAGCAGAGGTTCTAATGGCAGATGGCAGCACCAAGAGACAAGTTGCTTTCTTCACAGATGCACAGTCAGTAGTTGCAAAGCTGAGGAGCGAACATAATGCAGACAAGGATGATCTAAGAGTTGTGCTTTACAATGTCAACGATTCAAAATGGTTGTGATACAATGGATCCCATCTCATTGAAGCATACCTGACAGATTGGCAAAGGAAGGTGAAAAGCTACCTCAACCTGATACAAGCATAACTTTTGAAGAGGCAAAGAAATGTATCAGAACCAGATACAGAATCAAATGGGATGCAGAGCATCCATGACACAAACAAAATGATGCATATTCTGCTAGCTTAACTGCTATTTTTAATTCACTCATAGTAAACACTACATGAATCTCGTACAGCTCAGACATGTACTAACACAAAAACTCTGTGTTTATGAAGTATGACCATCAATCAATCACATCTCAGTTCCCTGTGCTGCACATATTTTCGGCAACCATTCTTCCTCTTCTTCTTCCTCGTTCGTCCTGAAAAGGACGGTGGTTGCGTTGTGTCTGTTTGCGCCTAAGCTGTGATATCTGCACCTTTTGGTCGACACATCCGACTTCTGCACGGCATTTTTTAGGACCGGGTTTGCCTTCCCATTTCGATACACACTCGCTCAGCCAGACTGCACAGCTGCAGACTGTTTCCAGGACCACCACGTGGAGGTGGCCACCATTCTAATTGGCCTATCTGTTACAAACATCCTTCAACACTCTATATTTGTAAATGCACTTTAATACGTTTTAGGGCATTTTGCAAAAAATCAACGTGTGATAGGAAAATTCCAACATTGTTTTCACATTGAGCATTGTTTTCATTGTTACAAACATGATAAAATTACTATGACAACAGAATCATTGCAGACTTGAATGAAATGTCAGGTTCTGGGAAATATAAGTTTTAAAGTTTAATGTTTCAGAGATAGTTTAAATGAATCAATTTTCCTAACCATTTTGAATACCTTAGTTTAAAATGAATCACAGTTTTCATAATCATTGTAAATACCTTTAAGATCATTTCTGATACTTGAAACATATGCCCTTCAGTGGTAGAGAAGAGAATAATTTTATAAGTCCTAGAATCTCAGCAATGATGTTATGTCTCTGGATTTTCACAATTTTCTTGAAAAAAGACATGTCAACATAAGCCTCATTTTGTGCGAGATCATCACTTTTGTAACATGGTGGAGATGCTTCTGTTATTTGCAGATATGTCTGTTGTCTTTCTTTGAACTCAGTAACTGTGATTGTGTAAAAAAGATTCCAGAATAAGGAAATAGAAGTTTCTTATCATTGCACTTTTATATTTTCCATGAATAAAAAAATTACAGTTGTTTTCTCATGTGCATCCAGCCATGATTATACTGTTCTATATTTATCTTTAAAAAAATTCCATTATGATTTGCACTGGTGTTGCTCCTTGTATTGGTTGCTAAGTCGAAAATATTATTCTTTTATTTTTACAAATATTTTCTGCAGTCACTGTAGCATTCAAATTTGGCTGCCATAAAAACAAGTCTGACATACATTCCAGTTATATATATTTTTATAAAGTTGTTGGTATTTTCTGCTTCAGAAGACCTATTTTTGTGTTGTGTGAAAAATATTTTCACCTCAAGTCTCACCCTGATTATGTTGTGTAAATATGTGTATCAATACTTTATTATGATTTGGGTATCCTGCATTTCATGTGTCTATGACAGGGGTCTTGGGGTACATACAGTAGACTTGTATCACTTTACTGGTGACAAACTCTTCTGTCACACAGGAAATTTCTACAGGACACCTAACAGCAAGTGTATAAGTCCTGGGTACTTGCAGGTGCAATCATATCAGTAGTCACACAGAATACCAACTCTGACTCTAATCACTGGTGTGCAACTGTTGCAAGGTGGTTTGCTCTGAACAATGTTCCATGTGATATGAATAAAACAATTATAAATTTCTGGCCATTGTTTTTTCTTTGATATGTTAGTTTTTTTATTCAGTGATAGTGCATCGTGCCTTCGATGGAAGATTAAGCGAATGCGGGGGTGAAAGATTCCGAACAATACTTGAACCTTGAAATACGATTGATTTGATAAGTCATTTCATTGAGTCCATACATTTAATTCACAGTTGTACACACAGGATGATCATTTCAAATAGGAGTAGAACATAAGTCCATATAAGTCATGCATAAATTAATCAATAACGTAGACTGCTGGTTTACGTGTCAATGTCCGTTTAAGGATACAATGCAGTATTGTCGTCAGAACATCACAGCTATATGCACGCGCAGCTAGACATGGCTACCTGCCGACAGTGAGACTGCGAGTCTGAATATATTCATACGAATTTGACGATTATTCTTCTCCTTCTGAGAATTCTAGTTAAATACTAACCTCCATAAATTTTCCTCTCATATAGAGTTCTAGGACTGACCCTGGTCCATCAAAAAATGCATATATAAATGGCTATATCATGCCATTGAATTGGAAGGTTAGAAAAACGCAGCTATTCAGCTTGGCGGTCAAGTAACAAAGGGTAGCGTTTCTTAGTTACCGACTGTGACCCAAACAACGCTATACACGTCATAATCGATCGTGTATGGAGCGTTCAATAATTGAAACATCTATCGCAATATATTAAATGCCTTAACCTTTACAATTGCACGTCTGATAACCTTTAGCAGACGGCGTTAATATCATATACCGTAACAATTCTCTGTACACCGGGGAAAAAAAAATCGATAGATTTTTTTTCAAGATCTATCCGACTTAACAATTTTTCAAAAAAAATTTAACACAATTGTGACATATGGCCGACGATGTTCTGAGTAGAACCGTGTGGCGGTCATGTCAACTAACTATTTGTCATAGTCATCTAACATTAATCACATTATATATCAATTATACATATTATTATATCAACTAAATAAAATGTCCAATGTTAACAGTGAATGATAGAATTAAATTAAAGTAAGGTCTGTCGTATTAGTATGTCATATAGGAATTAATTTGACTAATTAAAATTAAATTAATTAATTAAATTAAGAGATAAATTATTAAGATTCTAATGTAACGCGATGTTATGAGAGAAGAAAAGACAAAATAAGTGAGAAGAAATAGAAAGAAATTCGAGTCTAAGTTTAACTTAATTGTGTGTGTTAAGTGTTAGTGAATAATAACTATCTAATTTAACTAACTAAATAATGTATAGGTACATTAAAAAAAAAATATTAATCTAATACTTGTGTGAGATTTATTTTCTCTTTTCATAATTTCTTCTTTTTATATTTCGTTCTCTTTTTTTGTTCTTTCATTTCATTTTTTTCTCACATTTCATTTTATTGATAATAATTCAATTAAGAAGTTAAGTTAACTAATTAATTAGTATAGGATATGATGATCCATCCGTAGTCTTGATCCTGATGAATTCTTTTAGGCAAAAAATGTTCAAACGTTTACGTTGGAAAGAAATGTCATTTATCCCAGCATCCAAGAATTAAGTGCACATAGGATAATAAGTTCGACTTGTCGTCAGATATTGTTCCATGATTGTTCAACGAATATTCATATATCGTGTATGGACGTTAGACGAAGTTTCAATGACAATATGTATACCTTGATTGTCTTTTAGTTCAATTCTGTGATGCATATAGTGTTTATAAAGTTTAAATTGAAGGCAAGGTTAGTTCCTTTATAGTTGATATGTTTTAGGAATGTTAATGTTGATTATTCGTCGTCAATAGGATTACGTGACAACGCATCCGCCACAATGTTTTCAGTGCCAGGAATATGTTCAATGGAGAATTCAAATGGCTGTAGGATGATTGCATATCTGGCGAGTTTTTGGCTCTTATGATTAGATCGACGCAAAGATGCTACAGCACATTGGTCCGTCTGTATGGTGAAGGGAGCACCAAGTAAGAACTTTTCAAGTTTAGTTATTGCCCATATCACGGATAAAAGTTCCTTGTCCACTGTGGAATACTTTGTTTCTGCCGGCTTTAGCTTTCTTGATATATATAAGGTAGGATGTAGAATGCCATCATGGTTCTGGAGCAGGCATGCACCAATGCCGTAGTTACTAGCATCTGTTCGTAAGAAAAATCTTTTGGAAGCATCGGGAAGTCTTAAAATTGGTTCATGCGAGAACAAATTTATAATTTTGTTGAAAGTTTCATTGCATGTACCAGTCCATGTCACCTTCACCGGCATGTCTTTTTTTAACAATGAAGACAATACAGTCGTGATGGATGACAAGTTTGGTATGAATCTACTGTAATATTGTACAAGTCCTAACAAACTCCTGACCTGTTTCTTCGTCTGAGGAACTGCTATGTTTAGAATTTTGGAGACTGTACTAGGTAACGTTCGGATATATCCCGATCCAATGATATGTCCCAAAAAGGTTATCTCATTACACGCGATTTGCACCTTTGTAGGTTTAGCAGTTAGATGATAATTCCTTAGAGTGTCGAAAACATATCTAAGTCCTGAAACATGTTCCTCAAACGACGAACTAAACAAGCATATGTCGTCAATATATGTAATAACGTCTGGTCTACCTGATAAAATTTGTCGCATCAGGCGAATGAAGGTAGCTGGCGCATTAACAAGCCCAAAAGGCATCACATTCCACTGGTATAGACCTTGTGGAGTGGAAAATGCGGTGTAGTACTTAGCCTTTTCGGTCAGTGGTATCTGCCAATAACCTTTAGTTAAGTCTATCTTACTAAATATAGTTGCGTTGGATAGACGTGGCAGTAAGTCGTCGATAAGTGGATGTGGTTCGCTGTCAACTATAGTCTTAGCATTTAATTTTCTATAATCAACACATAGTCTGATGTTATTGTCCTTCTTCCGGACAATCACTAATGGAGAAGAGAATGGCGAATTACTAGTCTCAATGATTCCCAGAGACAACATCTGTTCAAGTTCCTTAGTAGTTTTAGCAAGGAAATGTAAAGGAACCGAATAGGGATGTACACGAATAGGTGTATCATCATTGAGAGTAATGTCATGACTGATAGCCGATGTGCGACCCGGGACGTCGGTCAATACATCTGGATAAGATTGTAATAGATTAGCAATCTGTAGACGCTGTTGCGGTGTAACCGTTGAAGAGATGGTTACATCCCGCCAAGATTCAGTAGGTTGAACTACTGGTACCGGTAACGGTAACTGTACCTCAGGAAAAGAAGATTCTTCTTCCTGGATGACAGATAAGTTAGAATAATAACAAGTAGATACTGTGTTGTCATCTAGTTCATGAAAAATTGACTGTAAGTGTTCAGGACGTGTATGAAATTGCTTGAGCATGTTAATATGAAATATCTTTTTGTGTCCCTTGATATCTAAGACGTAATCAACGTCGGAAATTTTATCAATGACTTTGTAAGGACCATTCCAAGATATCAATAATTTATTGTTATTGTGAGGAAGTAACACATAAGCCTCGTCGCCTGGGAATAATTGGCGTAATCGTCGAGACCTATTTTGTAGAGATCGAGCCTTAGCTTTTGCAGCCTCAGAAGAAGCTGTTGCCAACTGGCAAGACTCAATAATGTTCTTCCGAAGATTAATCACGTACTCGTAAGATGACTGAGTGTCCTGAGTCATCTCCGCGTCAATTAATAAGTCTTTTATTAGTCCCATAGGACCTCTTGGGGGAGCACCAAAAACTAATTCAAAGGGAGAGAAGCCAGTTTGTTCATGCGGTACTTCCCGATAAGCAAATAGAACAGCTGGGAGTGCTCTGTCCCAGTCATGTTGAGGGTGCTTAGCAGTAACCTTATGTAGTAGTTGTTTAAGTGTACGGTTAAGTCTTTCAACCGCACCATTACTCATAGGATGATAAATACTATTTAAATTCCTATCAATGTTCCAAGTTTTCATGACTTCCTTCATGGTGTCAGATATAAACTGTGACCCATGGTCTGATAAAAGTTTTCTAGGAAACCCTATTCTAGAAAAGATGAGATGTAGTGCATCAGCTACATCTGTGGTAGTGGTGGTCTTTAATGGGATAGCTTCTGGCCATCGTGTGCACAAATCAATGCACGTAAGGACGAATCTATGTCCTCTGGCCGATGGTAGCAATGGACCAATAATATCTATTGCCATCTTGTCAAACGGTCTTACTGATATATCGCAAGCCTGAATAGGCGCCGTGTGAAAAGCTCCACGTGCTTTCACTTCTTGGCATGTAGTACAGGAACGTACATACTGCGAAATATCTCTTGACACTCCTGGCCAAAAGAATGAAGACAGTACTCGAGATCGTGTTCGAGTATATCCCATATGTCCAGCACAATGTGAGTCATGTGCATGTTGAAGAATGTACCGTCTAAAAGTATACGGGACCATAACTTGTTGTTTCATTTGTGATTTGTCATTAAAACATCTAATCAATATGTCATTTTTAATAACAAAACAATGTTTGTTATTATTACCTGAGGATAGATTGTCAACTTTATCAACCAACTTAAAAATTTTTTTTAAAGATTTATCCTCTTTTTGTTTGGTTGCAAATGTTTCCCTGTCAATAGGTGAATTGACTACAAATTCCTCTTGGTTGTCTGCATCCATTTTATTATCATCAACTTTCTCCATGAGTTGAGTCTGCGCTCTAGTCGTCACGGCGTTTCCAGTGCATAGGTTATGTTTCTCCCATTCTATAATCTCATCTGGAGTACAATCTTTACTGCCGTGTATACGACCAACCATCAGATCAGCTATAGGCTTTTTTAGCATACATACTTTTATGTTCCCTGTGAAAAAAGGTGTGTTAACATGAATAATAGCTGTGGGGTAAAACTCAATAGTTCCCCCAAAAGTCATGCAACGGACATATTCCCCCGTTGCACAGCTAGGATGTACCAGCGACTGTCATACATCAATCGTTGTGGATCCTGAATCCCTCAGCACTGAGACGACGGATCCATTAACTAATCCCCTGTTAAAAATTAGTAAGCCTGTTCCATCGTTGACTGCAAGACCTACCTCTGGTGTAATATGTCCGCAGTTAAGCACTGTTTCTTTTGCCTTCTGAAAAATAAGATTGCACTGTTGGCAACTATTTGCCACATTATAATTAATAGCAAAACATGCAGCAGAAGACTGTGTTGTATTATTGTCAAGTGGGACCTGAGCTATAGGGGTAGTATTATTTGTAACTGCCGCCCCTGTATTGTGGTTGTAATGAGATGATCCCCGAGAATGAGATCGATTCCGAGTATAATTGTTAGAATTATCTCGTCGTCCTCTATAGTAACTATTATCTCGATGTCTCGAGCCATGATTATTACCATTCCAGTTACTATTATTATTGGGAGTATGTGATCGATTATAATTAGTGTTATGTTGACCATTGTGGTAGTTTGTTTGAGGTGAATAATTTCTATCTCGTGATCTACCTCTGTTGAACTCATTTTTATTGTTGAAATCATTATTATGTCCCTTCTGAAAGTTAACATTGTGATTTCTTTGGAACCTGCTTCTGTCTACACTGTGATGTCTTTGTTTGTTATTATGATTGTAGGCCATATTAGACGCCACAGGTAGAGGTTCTCTTAATGAGGAGTTAGAAATGGTTGCATTCGGATGTGCCGAACAGTAGTTTAAAGAAATTTTTTCTAACTCGTCCACAGTACCTGGTTTACGCTCCTGCAGATATGCAAAAAATGGCTGGCTAACCGAAGATAATACCTTATCCCGTAGTAGTAAATCAACTAATTTGTCGTATGATTTGTTGACTTCTGCCAGTTCAACCCATCTATTAAATGTATTGCGTATGTTCGCAATGAATCCTGCAAAATCTTTTGGAGATTCAGGTAAAATTCCCTTAAATTTCAACCTACAGTGTTCCTCGTCCAGGTGAAACCTTCGTAAAAGCAAGGACTTAATAGCACCGTAGTTATTTGCTATTGATGGGTCAGCATTTTGAGAAGCCGTCAGTGGTTCTCCAACCAAGAATTCATTTAACTTGAGTACCCATGACTCTTCAGGCAAATGGTTAGTTTTGCAAGTCTGTTCAAAACGTGACAGGAACGATGAAAGGTCGTCCACGTTTAAGTTGAGAGTGGGTAATTTAAAGTTGTAGAAATGTTTAGTTTGGCTGGATGACGATCCATTTTGTGCGTTATTATTCTGGTTTGTATCAGCACTTTGTGCTTGTAATCTTGCTGTCTCCAATTTAATACGCGCCAATTCCATTTCTTGTTGTAAAATAATTTCCTCTCGTTTCAATTTATTCTCTTCTTCCTGTTGAGCAATTTCTCTTAATCTATTTTCCTTGGCAATTTGCTTCATCTCACGTTCTGCTTCCTCTTTCTTTAATGCAGCCTTTTGTTCCTCTTCCTCTTTCTTTAATGCAGCCTTTTGTTCCTCTTCCTCTTTCTTTAATGCAGCTTTTTTCTCTGCTTCTTTTCTTTCATGTTTTTCCAGTTCTGCCTCAGCAAACTGACGAAGTTCTTGAGATTTATAACCATATTCCCTACCAATTTTAACGAAATGGTCTATAGTAAGCATTTTGACTTTTATCTGTAAGTAATTATTGATAATTACTGATTAAAATAGTCAATAGTAGCTTCAGAGTAATTCTTATACTTACTCAACTTAGAAATATTCAATATAAATAATCACAATAGTACTGAACTCTAATGTCTAAGTTCAACTAATAGACAATATTTTGTAACAATATTGTATCTAAATAATACTATATCATAAATAGTTATGATATCTGTTAACTATTATGTAATTACTTCACACAATTAATCTTAATATCCAATAATGTTGGGTATGATTCCTAGTAATTATATTGTTCAATGTACTAAGTCACTCTCTTAGTACCAGAAAAGTATATTAAATAATATACAATGGGTCTATTACCTCAAAGGTAGACTATAAGATTATTTTATTTGGTCAATATATATATTATATTATTATGCCCTAGGCATCTCTTATAAATTGTAGTGCTACTTTCTTGGACTATCACTGCATAATTATGCAATGTCCCATATTAACCTTAAATATCAGAAAAAATTAATTAAATTAAATTACAAGTGTATTATTGCATATAATATCATATTATTAATGTAGTATTTAATATATATCATGAGGACAAACAAAACAATGATGCAACTAAAGGGTACAAACAATGTTAAGACGCAAACAAGACATTTTCACAATTAACAATGAATTTATGAACTAAATAAAACAAGCGGAAGTGTCACAAGCCAAATGAAGGGTCAAGGTCTGACCCGAGGTCAACTTAATATTCAAAGTACACAAAAAAAAAATGACTGCAAAAAATGATGACATCACAGGACTCATAACGGACGAACATTTAACAATCATAAAATAAATTATAGTGAGAGTAGTCTGGACGAAATAGTTAACGAACATGATACAAAACTGAATAAAATTGTTAACTGAGTACGAATAAAATACACCAGTTATCTACGGAACGGTACAGCTAACACAAATCGTCAAACGACAGCAGATTTGGACAGATAGTCCAATGGCAAACCTCAATGGGGCTTCCAAAAGTGCAATCGTTTAACTGCCCTAAGAAACGACCGAAATCAATTCAGGCATCGTGAGAGCCACATAATCTAATTTCGGTTCATCCTCCCTACCTCCCACGAATTAACAACACATTAAGACAACAAAAAGTACATTAAACATAGGTAAAAACATGCCGATGTAGGCAGAGGGCATGGACTCAGTTAGCACTGTTTGCAATAACAACAGTTAAACACCTAGACTTATCTTTTCCGTTGCTTATATCAGTGCTAGAGGTCGTCAACAGCTAGGCCTGTGCCTTTGACTGTCTGCTCCTGATGGGCAGGCAACGGTAGTCCATCTTGTGCATCTTGATAAATTTGAAGCGAACTAGAAAGGCGTTGAAAAGATGTCTTCTTCACGGCGACAATGCAACAGTGACGTCATGTTGCTATTCATGATCACGTGCGTCACGTCAGCTTCGTAATGGTCATGTGATTGAAACTTGATCGTAAATAATTCATTCGAAAGTCATGAAAAAATTTTTGGTTTTTTGGTTGTTTTTTCGTCCCCACATACCGGGCACCACTGTTGCAAGGTGGTTTGCTCTGAACAATGTTCCATGTGATATGAATAAAACAATTATAAATTTCTGGCCATTGTTTTTTCTTTGATATGTTAGTTTTTTTATTCAGTGATAGTGCATCGTGCCTTCGATGGAAGATTAAGCGAATGCGGGGGTGAAAGATTCCGAACAATACTTGAACCTTGGAATACGATTGATTTGATAAGTCATTTCATTGAGTCCATACATTTAATTCACAGTTGTACACACAGGATGATCATTTCAAATAGGAGTAGAACATAAGTCCATATAAGTCATGCATAAATTAATCAATAACGTAGACTGCTGGTTTACGTGTCAATGTCCGTTTAAGGATACAATGCAGTATTGTCGTCAGAACATCACAGCTATATGCACGCGCAGCTAGACATGGCTACCTGCCGACAGTGAGACTGCGAGTCTGAATATATTCATACGAATTTGACGATTATTCTTCTCCTTCTGAGAATTCTAGTTAAATACTAACCTCCATAAATTTTCCTCTCATATAGAGTTCTAGGACTGACCCTGGTCCATCAAAAAATGCATATATAAATGGCTATATCATGCCATTGAATTGGAAGGTTAGAAAAACGCAGCTATTCAGCTTGGCGGTCAAGTAACAAAGGGTAGCGTTTCTTAGTTACCGACTGTGACCCAAACAACGCTATACACGTCATAATCGATCGTGTATGGAGCGTTCAATAATTGAAACATCTATCGCAATATATTAAATGCCTTAACCTTTACAATTGCACGTCTGATAACCTTTAGCAGACGGCGTTAATATCATATACCGTAACAGCAACACATCAGAGACCATGAGTTGAAATGAAAAATAGTGAGACATGTTCTTCAATGCCATCCAAATAAATCTCCCATGTTATTAGAGTTATGATTCCTAAACCTAACCCAAACCCATACCATTTATTACTGTGTCTCTGAATTATTTTTTTGTTAAGGCTGTATCGAAGAACACATTCCACTGTTCTTCACTTCACCTATGATTATGATGTATCCATTCATTCAAGAGAACATTGGTATAGAATTAAACAATTTGCAGGAAACCCTTAACAAATTCTGAATTTCATTCCCAGTTAACACTTTATGTCACGTAAAGTCCCTCGCTACACTGATCAACTGTCCCATTCCAATTCAAATTCTCATCAGCCCCAAATAGTCAACCACACTTTTGTTCCTGCTAACACGCATTCATTAAGATCAATGTGTGGTCTTGACATAATAATAATAATAATAAATTCTTTAAGCACCAAACACGGCGCATAAGGCAGAAACCAGTGCTCTCCAGGTTGTTCGTTGTGACGCCACTCCTCTTAGCTCTTGCACATTATTTAATCCCAACGTTCTTCCTTCTCTTATCATTGTTCTTCTAAGTGTTTCTTTTGGTCTTCCTTTTTTCCTCTTACCCTCAGGAACCCAAGTGAGTGCCTGCAGTTGTATTCTGTTGTTTTGCATTCGTAGGACATGACCGATATATGACCATCGTCTTTTCCTTATATAGTCGGAGACATATTTCTGCCTAGAGTCTTCTCTTATGTGTCGATTAGTCTTGAATTCTTTCCAACTGATGTTCATGAGTTTTCTAAGACATTTGTTCTCGAATGTATTCAGCTTGTTCTCCAATGATTTTGTTATTTTTCAACTTTCACAACCGTATGTTAACACTGAGATAACATTTGAATTAAACAGACGAAGCTTGGTATGTATATTCAGTGTTGACATGCATTCATTAAAATCGATATGTGGTCTTGACATGCATTCATTAAGATATATATGGTGTCTTGACATGCATTCATTAATGTGGCCTTAACGCATCAATAATTCATGATGTTCTGTATTGTTACGGCACACATTAATAAAATTCTGTGTTTTCTTAACTCAGATTCAAGAAATACGTCGTTGCCTTGATTCTTTCAAGAAAGTACGTGTTGTCTTAACACACATTCTGGAATTAATATGTTATGATGACATATTTAAATGTTTAAATATTCTGTCCCAAAAGAAATTGCAGCAAGTAATTACTGTACTGCTATCATACCTTACAGGAGAAATAAGAAATGCCTACATTTTAGATGTAAAAGATGTTTTGCTTTTAGATAAAGGTAATTGTTTTTATTTATTTATAAAGAAACATATCTCATCCTATCTCTGAGTGCTTATAATTAGGATATGTCATCATCTTTATTATCATCTCTGAGTGCTTATAATTAGGATATATCATTATCTTTATTATCATCTCTGAGTGCTTATAATTAGGATATATCATCATCTTTATTATCATCTCTGAGTGCTTATAATTAGGATATGTCATCATCTTTATTATCATCTCTGAGTGCTTATAATTAGGATATGTCATCATCTTTATTATCATCTCTGAGTGCTTATAATTAGGATATGTCATCATCTTTATTATCATCTCTGAGTGCTTATAATTAGGATATGTCATCATCTTTATTATCATCTCTGAGTGCTTATAATTAGGATATGTCATCATCTTTATTATCATCTCTGAGTGCTTATAATTAGGATATATCATCATCTTTATTATCATCTCTGAGTGCTTATAATTAGGATATATCATCATCTTTATTATTATCTCTGAGTGCTTATAATTAGGATATATCATTATCTTTATTATCATCTCTGAGTGCTTATAATTAGGATATGTCATCATCTTTATTATCATCTCTGAGTGCTTATAATTAGGATATATCATTATCTTTATTATCATCTCTGAGTGCTTATAATTAGGATATATCATTATCTTTATTATCATCTCTGAGTGCTTATAATTAGGATATATCATTATCTTTATTATCATCTCTGAGTGCTTATAATTAGGATATATCATTATCTTTATTATCATCTCTGAGTGCTTATAATTAGGATATATCATTATCTTTATTATCATCTCTGAGTGCTTATAATTAGGATATATCATCATCTTTATTATTATCTCTGAGTGCTTATAATTAGGATATATCATTATCTTTATTATCATCTCTGAGTGCTTATAATTAGGATATATCATTATCTTTATTATCATCTCTGAGTGCTTATAATTAGGATATATCATTATCTTTATTATCATCTCTGAGTGCTTATAATTAGGATATATCATCATCTTTATTATCATCTCTGAGTGCTTATAATTAGGATATATCATTATCTTTATTATCATCTCTGAGTGCTTATAATTAGGATATATCATTATCTTTATTATCATCTCTGAGTGCTTATAATTAGGATATATCATCATCTTTATTATCATTTCTGAGTGCTTATAATTAGGATATGTCATCATCTTTATTATCATCTCTGAGTGCTTATAATTAGGATATGTCATCATCTTTATTATCATCTCTGAGTGCTTATAATTAGGATATATCATCATCTTTATTATTATCTCTGAGTGCTTATAATTAGGATATGTCATCATCTTTATTATCATCTCTGAGTGCTTATAATTAGGATATGTCATCATCTTTATTATCATCTCTGAGTGCTTATAATTAGGATATATCATTATCTTTATTATTATCTCTGAGTGCTTATAATTAGGAAATGTCATCATCTTTATTATCATCTCTGAGTGCTTATAATTAGGATATGTCATCATCTTTATTATCATCTCTGAGTGCTTATAATTAGGAAATGTCATCATCTTTATTATCATCTCTGAGTGCTTATAATTAGGATATATCATCATCTTTATTATCATCTCTGAGTGCTTATAATTAGGATATATCATCATCTTTATTATTATCTCTGAGTGCTTATAATTAGGAAATGTCATCATCTTTATTATCATCTCTGAGTGCTTATAATTAGGATATATCATCATCTTTATTATCATCTCTGAGTGCTTATAATTAGGAAATGTCATCATCTTTATTATCATCTCTGAGTGCTTATAATTAGGATATATCATCATCTTTATTATCATCTCTGAGTGCTTATAATTAGGATATGTCATCATCTTTATTATCATCTCTGAGTGCTTATAATTAGGATATGTCATCATCTTTATTATCATCTCTGAGTGCTTATAATTAGGATATATCATCATCTTTATTATCATCTCTGAGTGCTTATAATTAGGATATGTCATCATCTTTATTATCATCTCTGAGTGCTTATAATTAGGATATATCATCATCTTTATTATCATCTCTGAGTGCTTATAATTAGGATATGTCATCATCTTTATTATCATCTCTGAGTGCTTATAATTAGGATATATCATTATCTTTATTATCATCTCTGAGTGCTTATAATTAGGAAATGTCATCATCTTTATTATTATCTCTGAGTGCTTATAATTAGGAAATGTCATCATCTTTATTATCATCTCTGAGTGCTTATAATTAGGATATATCATCATCTTTATTATCATCTCTGAGTGCTTATAATTAGGATATGTCATCATCTTTATTATCATCTCTGAGTGCTTATAATTAGGATATATCATCATCTTTATTATCATCTCTGAGTGCTTATAATTAGGATATGTCATCATCTTTATTATCATCTCTGAGTGCTTATAATTAGGATATATCATTATCTTTATTATCATCTCTGAGTGCTTATAATTAGGAAATGTCATCATCTTTATTATCATCTCTGAGTGCTTATAATTAGGATATATCATCATCTTTATTATCATCTCTGAGTGCTTATAATTAGGATATGTCATCATCTTTATTATCATCTCTGAGTGCTTATAATTAGGATATATCATTATCTTTATTATCATCTCTGAGTGCTTATAATTAGGATATGTCATCATCTTTATTATCATCTCTGAGTGCTTATAATTAGGATATATCATCATCTTTATTATCATCTCTGAGTGCTTATAATTAGGATATGTCATCATCTTTATTATCATCTCTGAGTGCTTATAATTAGGATATATCATTATCTTTATTATCATCTCTGAGTGCTTATAATTAGGAAATGTCATCATCTTTATTATCATCTCTGAGTGCTTATAATTAGGATATATATCATCATCTTTATTATCATCTCTGAGTGCTTATAATTAGGAAATGTCATCATCTTTATTATCATCTCTGAGTGCTTATAATTAGGATATATCATTATCTTTATTATCATCTCTGAGTGCTTATAATTAGGATATATCATCATCTTTATTATCATCTCTGAGTGCTTATAATTAGGATATATCATTATCTTTATTATCATCTCTGAGTGCTTATAATTAGGAAATGTCATCATCTTTATTATCATCTCTGAGTGCTTATAATTAGGATATGTCATCATCTTTATTATCATCTCTGAGTGCTTATAATTAGGATATATCATTATCTTTATTATCATCTCTGAGTGCTTATAATTAGGAAATGTCATCATCTTTATTATCATCTCTGAGTGCTTATAATTAGGATATATCATTATCTTTATTATCATCTCTGAGTGCTTATAATTAGGAAATGTCATCATCTTTATTATCATCTCTGAGTGCTTATAATTAGGATATATCATTATCTTTATTATCATCTCTGAGTGCTTATAATTAGGAAATGTCATCATCTTTATTATCATCTCTGAATGCTTATAATTAGGATATGTCATCATCTTTATTATCATCTCTGAGTGCTTATAATTAGGATATATCATTATCTTTATTATCATCTCTGAGTGCTTATAATTAGGAAATGTCATCATCTTTATTATCATCTCTGAGTGCTTATAATTAGGATATATCATTATCTTTATTATCATCTCTGAGTGCTTATAATTAGGATATATCATCATCTTTATTATTATCTCTGAGTGCTTATAATTAGGAAATGTCATCATCTTTATTATCATCTCTGAGTGCTTATAATTAGGATATGTCATCATCTTTATTATCATTTTCATTTCTGTTTTTTTAAAGAACATGGAGTCACCTCTGTAGCTGGTTATAAATATTTTCTGCACTCACTGTGGCATTAAAATTTGGCTGCCATTAAAATAAAGTCTGTCACACATTCCAGTTATATATATTTATACAAAGTTGTAGGTATTTTCTGCTTCTATTTTTGTGTTGTGTGAAAAATATTTTCTAACCTTTAAGGTTAGGCAGGAAGCCTACATGAAGCATTCACGTCCTCTTGCAGTGGTGGTTTCTATGGTGATTTGTTTTACAAGATGAGGTAGCCAGCCCCATGCACAGCCTGAGTCACCTTGTACGACATACCTGAGGGTACAGTTCACCTTGTACGACATACCTGAGGGTACAGTTCACCTTGTACGACATACCTGAGGGTACAGTTCACCTTGTACGACATACCTGAGGGTACAGTTCACCTTGTACGACATACCTGAGGGTACAGTTCACCTTGTACGACATACCTGTGGGTACAGTTCACCTTGTACGACATACCTGAGGGTACAGTTCACCTTGTACGACATACCTGAGGGTACAGTTCACCTTGTACGACATACCTGAGGGTACAGTAGTCCTATTCTTTATTAACCTATTCAGATACCACACACGGGGTAATTTAATACATATAGTGTCTATACTTTTGGACTATATATTCACGGCACATATATCGTGGTTCAGTAGCAGTAGTTTAGGCTAAAGCTGTTTCAAAATTAAACTCTGCAGACAAAATTGTTACTACTTCTCGTGTAAGTCTGTGGTATGTAAATCTACATACTTGTTTAATGTTTACCACATTATGTAGCACTACACAAAATTTTGGAGTCATTGTTATATTGATGTAAATTTATGTAAATTATCTGTGTAAATCCATATCTGTCTTCATTGTATGTCACATTCTGTAGATTTTTCCCTAAAATTTGGAGTAAATTTTGTGTGCATTATTTTTTAAACATGTGTGCTATGTAGTTTTTTAATGATGTGTCTTCTGCGGTTGCTGTCTGAATTAAAGAGAACACACACACACACACAAAACAGTGATCACATGCGGAATAATTTTATTATTTTGTTTTATTTCAAGCAAAATCTGGCCTGAGCTTAAATATTGTGCATATGGCAACATGTTTATTTTCATATCTGGCTATAAATGTTTTTTACAAATTAATTTCTGTAGGTTTTGAAACATGTTGTTAATTATTTATTTTTTTGTATTCTCAGGTAACAATTCTGTTTTCTACAGACAAACCTACACATTATGAAATTGAAGTCTTAACTTTCTGTGGTTTAACATTTTTTTAACAGGATGGGGCAACCGACCCCATGCTCAACCCTCCTTTGTCACTTTTTACGACATGCATGATAGGAACCAGGGTTACAATTCTTTGCTCCCCTTTCAGCAATTTGGGTGTTTCCAATTAGCTGCCAGTTTCACTTACATTGTGCCACTGGATTTTTTTGTTTCTAATTTTTAAACTGCTTGTTTTGTTTATATGGAGGCTGGCCCTTAATCTGGTGATAAAAAATATGACAACTGTTATAGTAATTTAATATCATGTTTATATTTAAAATACGTCTTTTCATATAATACTTAGTACACACTGTTTCATGGAGAACCAACAATTCTTGTAACAGCTAACAATGTTGAGGGATCGTCATGCAGTAGAGTCTGAGTTTATATTTCTTCTTTGTTCCTGATATATTTTTGGTCCTATTTTCTTGTCCCTTTCCTTGCTTATTGTAATTCTGCTAATGTTGATGGCATTATTGTCATTATTTTCTTATTCGACGCTGAAATAAAATTATGATTTCTGAAATGAGGCATTTACTTAATTGTATTCAACTGTCAATAAGTAATCATAGACAGGCTGAAATTTAAAACAGTAGGTGAGCTACCAAGTTTTTTGAAGGATAAATATATTTCTGACAGAACATGCTATATTTAGAAGCAATCTGCCTAAAAGTCTGCAACTTTATAATTTTTAAACAAAAATTGACAACCGAATAGCAAAGCTGCAGCCATTTTTGCCCGTCTCACAACGCATGTTTGGGGATACTCCAAACTCACAATGAAGACACAAGCTGCGGTATATAAGTCCTGTGTCACCAGCACGCTTCTTTATGGCAGCAAAACATGGACAACCTGTGCTAAGCAAGAAATAAGGCTCTATCTTCCATTTACGGTGTCTACGCCACATCATCAGTATCTCGTGGAAGGACAAAGTGATAAATGTCGAGGTGTTGTCACGTGCTAGCCTTCAAAGCTTGTATACACTGCTTAGACAGCGCAGACTAAGCTGGCTTGGCCATGTCTGCCACATGGAAGATGGTCGCATTTCGAAAGATATCTTCTACTGACAACTGGCAGATGGCAAAAGAACAGTTGGGTGACCACAGCTGAGGTTTAAAGATGTGTACAAAAGAGACATGAGAGCACTGGACAGGAATCCAGCAGCCTGGGAGGATGAAGCTGCCGATTGCACCAAGTGGCGATGCTCTCCACGGCACCACCTCAGGTTGGGCGAAAAGAAGCTCTCACAGCAAGCAGAAGAGAGAAGAAAACATTGAAAGTAACATGAGGAAAATAAGCAGATTAGGGCTGTCACCTCAGGGACGCATTTCCATAGTTATGAATGAAGGAGGCTACTAATGTCTAACAGTGGAATACACATTTTCTGTTCCATCTTAAGGTAGATTTCTACTGTGTAGTGAAAGGTACATATTTGACACAGTTTAAGTTGTCAATTTTTTAGGAGGATTGTTAGAGAAGATTTCTAGAACTTTCAGAATTGTAACCATCTCTGTTAAGAAAATATATGTTTTATCTGTTATCTCGTAAGTTTCTTATGGCTTGAATTGCTGAAAGTGAGTCTGTTAAAATTCAGGCAATAAGAAACTTACGAGAATTCAGTAGATCGAATATAGCAGAAGAAATATTTCTCCAGAGGATGTTCCATTCTAATAGCTTGGATACCTTCACACTTTGGCATAAAATGAATTGAAAAGGCAGATAAAGAATCTAAGAAAAGTATATCTAATAAAAACCAAATAAATGTGGAGATGAATAAAACAAAGATCAAACGCTTAATTAAGAGAATAATAACTGATGAATTGTTAAAATGTAGGAGGTATGAACAAATGAGAATACAATATTAATGGAATCTGACTAAACAGCTTGATGATCTGGATTTTGCAGATGACTTGTCCCATAATCAGATGCAAGAGAACATGAAAATTCTCGATGAGAGGTCACAACAAGTGGGAATGAAAATACAGGGAAAAGACAAAGATTATGAGAATAAATGCAAGAAATGATAACAAGGTTGAACTTGAAGAAACACCACTAAAGGATGTAGAATCGTACACATATCTTGGCAGTAATAGAGACAAAGTTGGAAGGACAGACAGTGACATCAAAATAAGAATACAAAAAGCAAGAGGCGCTTTCGTTGCATTGGGAAACATATGGAGAACAAGAGAAATCAAGTCCAACACGAAAATAAGAATCTTAAACTCAAATGTCAAGTCAGTCCTATTGTATGGCTCTGAGACATGGAGAACAACAAAAACAACAACCAAAAAGCTACAGACTTTTATAAACGGGTGCTTGCTTAGAATAGAAGGACTGAAATGGTATGACAAAGTCACAAATGTGGAATTGATGACAAGAACCAGACAAGTGCCAGTGGAACAGAAGTTGAGAAGAAGACGCTGGCGATGGATAGGACACACATTCAGGAAACCTGCTGATAGCATTACAAGGCAGTCCTTGTTCTGGAATCCACAGGGAAAGAGAGGCAGAGGTGGACCAAAAAACACACGGAGAAGAGAACTGGCTACAGAGGTGAAAATGATGAGGAAAACATGGAAAGAACTTAAGCGGATGGCACAGGACAGGAAGACTTGGCATGTGTTTGTTGAAGGCTTATGCTACTCGGGGAGCTAAGAGGTATTGATTGATTGATTGATTTAATATTTAACACGAACAAAGGTTAATATATAGTAGTTGGGAATGTGACGGTCTAATGCTGTTCTTGCAATGCATATGACTTTTAACAGATGAAAGTCAATTAAATATCTGTTAAAGTCAGTTATATAACTGGAACCACCAGGCCTTTACACCCCTCCACCTTAATATTATTCTTTTTCAGAGTTTCTGCTTGATTTTGTTCGTTTTTTGTATTTTTTTAAACATACAAGCATAATTGGTAATTGTGATTTTCCCTATTAACAATGATTTGACAAATGTGATGCCACCTTCTCATATCGGCAGTTGTTCATATTATTTGGAATTGAAAACAATATATATCCTAATTATAACCCAGCAGAGGTTGAACGGGATATTTTTCTTCATTAATTAAAAAAAACAACAACTGAGGAATGGACAGTAGAGTTAGATGGAAGTCTGATGGGCAGACATGCATATAAATTATTCAGGGCTCCCACAAGTACTTGCCAGGTATCTAGAGAACTAAAAATTCCTAGCAATAAGAAACTTCTTAGACTGCAACTAGAAATAGGATATTTCAGAATATAAGAACCTTACTGTGCAGAGTGTCTAGTAAAAAATAATATAGAGCATTTCCTATTAACATGTAGGAAGTATGAGCAACATAGAAAAATAATACATGAATTTGATTATTTACGGGCATGCAATTCAATCATAACTGTGGAACAGGTGTTGAGAATAGACAGTCCTAGAGAATTGCACAATATAGTAAAACAGTATACAAGAGCAAAAATTAATATATAAGGATCAGTGATTGTGTGACGGGAAAGTGGTGATCTAGTAAAGCTTGTTGATAATGGCAGATGATTGGTGGATTTGGCGTCATCCCGGACTTTCTCCATTTTCTCTTCCTCTTTCCTAATTATAACACGTCAAGGGTCGAACGGTATATTTTTTCTTAGTGACAAAAACTGCATCGTTAACATGAGAGATGAATTCAGAGACTTATTAGAGAAAACCTAATGGGGCACGTCTCATAGAAAGAGAAGAAAATAATTTTCTTAGAAAACCTAGCAATGAAAAGACATCAAAATTAGACAACTAAAATATTTTGGCCATGTAAAAAGACATAACATCTTGCAGAAGACCATGATAGAAGGAAGAGTTGAAGGCAAACGTGCAAGAAGAAGTCCGGCTATAAGTGGGAAGATAACATCAAGAGATGAACAGGAAAGAGTCTGTCAGAGTGCACCATCAAGACAAGAGACAGAAGACGTTGGAGATCTATTGCAACTGACCTTCGATGTAGGTATGGCACTTGATGATGAAAGATAGAGATGACATGTAGAGTGGACCTAGTATAGTGAATTCTCTATCATTTCCTTCTCAATGTCAGTATCTGCTACGGAACTGTTTTAACCTTTACAGAAGCAAAACATTTGATCAAACTTACTACGTGTACAACAATCAATTAATTCTAACGCTCTCTTTCTTGCGTTTCCATGTCTTAAATCGTGAGAACAGACATAATCCCCCCCCCCCCCCCCCGTGACTTTTATCTATTGACTTAAATTTAAAAGATAATTTTATTTCTATATCATATGTCTGGGTGATGACTTAGATGTGCCTTGGTAATAGCGGCAACAACGACTACATATAAGTATAACTACAAACTACCGGTACCGTACTCGATTTACGCCGTGGTTTAAGTTCCGACGGCTTCGTCGTAAGTCGATATGTTAGCAAGTCGGATATCACTGTTTAGAGCGGTCGTCTCTCGCAGCAAAGGTGCCCTGTTTGAATCACTGCACCTATACGCTCCAGTCTACCCAGCTGTTAATGTGTACCTGACTTTGAGTTAGGGAAGGAAAAGGCGGCCAGGAAGGGAACTGGTCACCCCACCTCTCGACGTTAGACCTAGTATGGTGATGTCTCTAACACTTCACACCCCTACGGCAGTGTCTGCTATTGGACTACCTTGACCTTTGACATGAGCCATAACAAATTGTTAAACGCTAAAATATGTAGCCTAGGTCTGTTTTCTTCAATTTTGAAACAACTGTTATTCTTTGTTAAAGGGAAACAATACATATTATCATATTAAATAACAAGATCATCATGTGACGTATTCTTTCCAGAACATTGTCTCCATTACAGCTGCTCTGAACGCATCACGATTTTGGGCAAGTCGACCTGCATCAGCCAAAGACAAGTTCAGACTCTCTGTGATGTCCTGGGTCCACCGTCGTCTAGGTCGACCCCTTCCCCTTTTTCCAGGGACCATGCCTTCCATCACTGTTTTTTCCAGACTATTATGTCTTTTTATATGACCGAAAAATTTCAGCTTCCTTATTGCGATGGTATTTAGGAGCCAATGTTCCTGTACGTTTAGTGAGTGCAGTACTTCTCTGTTGGTCTTTTTTTCTGTCCAGGGTATTCTCAACATCCTTCTGTAGCATTTCATTTCGAATGATGTTATCTTTTTTGCAACTGTTTTATTGAGTGTCCAAGTCTCGCAGCCGTAAAATAACAAGATACAATGTATAAATTATAACATAATTGAGTTATTGAGAAGGCTGGCGAGTGGTCGCATTCGTTCGTTCGTCGAGATTGCTGCGTACCTATTACTATGTTCAACCAAAGCAGTTATAATTGGGGTATATTGTGCGTTAGTTCTGGATTCCTCTTCGTTGTTTGTCTGTTCGTGGTGCCATGGCGTGTTCCATAGTGTTTTTATGCGCATGGTCGCAAGTCGATGACAGTCTTTATATATGGGGTTGTTGTGCAGTTGTGTCACCGGATATAACCTTGAATGCCGCATTGAGTTTGAAAAAAATGAGGTATTTTTAAAGAACTAAAAAAAAAAAAAAAATGCAAACTCATTAATAGAATGCTGGTGAAGAGACAAATGGGTAATTTCCTAATACTCGTGTATTTTCGCTCAGCACAGAATATTCACTTATCCGAATCGAGCTCAAACCCAGGTGTTTGCAAACCAAGAAACAATCCTAAACACCCGGTTCAACCCCATGTGGGTTATAATTTGGGTATATAGTGTTCATCATTTCATATAGTGTATTACTGTTTTGTTTTTCTTATGTGTTGGCTCTTCCAGGCTGTAATGTATGTACCGTTTGTTGTGGCAATGTTTAATGTCTATTGTGTCTGTAATGTATGTACCGTTTGCTGTGGCAATGTTTAATGTCTATTGTGTCTGTAATGTATGTACTGTTTACTGTGTCAATGTTTAATGTCTATTGTGTCTGTAATGTATGTACCGTTTACTGTGTCAATGTTTAATGTCTATTGTGTCTGTAATGTATGTACTGTTTACTGTGTCAATGTTTAACGTCTATTGTGTCTGAAATGTTTGTTCTTCAATGATACCATATTGCTCTCTCTCTCGCTATTGACATTTTTATTTCTACTGGGCTTTTGGTTGGTTTTGGATTTTTATTTTTTTTTAAATTTATTCTTCTACTGATATTGAATGGACTTTTTAGTTTTTTTTTTTTTTTCCTTGTCATTCTAATTTGTTCTAGTTGTTATTTGTTGGTTCTTGTTCTGGTAATATAAAATTGTATTATGTTGTGTAGCTCCCTGGATAGTTCAACTTTCAATACATTTTCCAGTGACAGTGGTGTCGAGTTTTGGGTTCTCAAGTATTCCATTAGTGGTTGTCTGTGCTGTTCATATTTTTTTCATGTTAACACATAGTGTGCTATGGTGTTTTTCTCCACACATATTGCACAGTAGGATTCCTCCACCATGAAATAGCCTGTTCCTAGTTGAAGTCTAATTAGTTTTCTGTTGCATGATATATTTGGTTCTCTAGATATCTGACATGTCCGGGTTGGATCTTTTAGCATTTTATAGGCGTGTCTGCCTTTCCGGTTTTCTTTCCATGCCTTAGTTATAATATATGACGGTGTCTAGTTCGTCGTCAGGCCACTTCTACCATCACTTTGTTCCAGAGATTAGTACCTGCAACTGGTACCACCAACACCTATGGTAAAAGAATAGAAACAAAACGGTATCCTGAGTAGTGCGTTTTCCGACACATAGTTATCGGTCGCCTTATCCTATTCCACCATCCCATCTACCTCAGTTTTTACCCTCGATGAGGAGTTAGCTTAATCCCTCGAGAGAAAACTGTCTGTACATTTCAATTGAATAGCTTTATATTCACGTTACATTTTAATGAAAAGGTTAATAGTACAGATAGAAGATATGTCCATTTACACTTATTGAAAAGTGTACATAATATAGATTGAATATGTTTCTGTTACAACTGCACTGATTGAAAAGCTTGAAAACTTTCATCAATTTTAAATGGAATATGTTTACATAGACATCTACACAGGTTTGAAACTGTAAGTTTTATAATTATACTGTACATCATTTCTTTCATCTTTCCCTCCCTGATCCATATGTAACTTGGGACGACCTTCGTTTATAGTTCTCTTTAAGAAACAAGCAATAAAGCAGCCACCAGCCCTTGCAGTGGTGGTTCATGAAATCATCATCATTCTATATGCTGAGGTTGCCAGCCTCAAATGACCTGGACATCCACTAGCAATTTTCACATATTAAAATTCACATGGCAATTGTCACGGGTTGCCTCACCTGCTTTGCAGCAGTGATTTAATAGTGGCCAAAACTCAAGAGTATCTAATATGGGTCCTCAAAGGTGTCAACCTTCGCGCAAGATTACTCTTGGCAGAGATATAGATAGAAGGATAATGACTCTTCTACCTCAGGGGAGAGTTAACAAGATATTCAGATAAGCGAAAACAGTGCTGCAATTGGCTGAGCACGTTAATTCTGGAAGCTGACGACAACTTTTGTGAAGGATGATACAGTTATTAATTTCAGCTCGTTCAAGCCGCCACCCCTGATTTACTCAGTGGAATTCTAATTTTTCTGGTATAGCTCAGTGTTGAGTGTATTTAGTAAATTGACTGATACAACATGCAGTACACTTGAAATGATTAAATCGAAATTAAATTTGTATAATTACAAATAACAGATTTAATTTAAAGATCATTTAGTTCAACAAGTTTTAAATACAAGAATAATGTTCTCTTAAAAGTTTTTCACCATTGTTGTGATGGAATATAAGGTTTTGAAAAGAGAAGTTCAAGTGGCAGTATAGATATAGTACTAAGCTGCCAATGATGGTTCTGCTCCTTCTGATGGGTTAGTTCTTATTATACTGCTCACGCTCGTCGCTGGTCAAGTTTAAAGGCGCTGCATTACGTTCACAATTTTTTCAGGTCAGGAATATTTTGAATTCGCCCACCCAACTTTTATGTTTGAAATGGTTGGCGCTTTCTTAGCATCATAACAATCAGAATAAGGGGGCAGACGGCTAATATAAAGCAGTCACCAGCCTTTGTGCAAGATGTAACTATCTTATTACTTTGATTAGAAAGTAATCTCTTATCTGTCGCCAGTGCACACACGCACACGGGCGAGAAACCTTATCATCCATTTCTGTCTATCCGTTATCTCCCTTTGTTACCAGCTTTGCGACATGCGCCGTCTTTTCTTATCAGTGAGTAAGCACTGTACTGTGCAATTTTACTGATAATCAGGTGTGAGGTCGATAAGCCCACATGATTGTCTAGTAATTACTATCTCAGAAAATCTGTGCTTCGCACAAGAAAATGTGATTATATCACCTACATGGAGTGTCAAAATGTTAGAACATACTAACTACCTGCTCTTTAGCAGATAAAGAACAGGAAAAATTGCCATCAAAACATCGCAATAAAATCAGTACAGAAAATGTACCAGTTACTAAAAGAGTGCAAGAGAGATCGAAAGAGGTCGCCCCATTACGTTACAGCAATATATACATATTAGTTCACATGTTAGTAAATGAAAAGTATAGAATGTAAAATGCACAATTTACGCCAATCCTGTCTCAGACTTTTTGCTCAGATGAATAAAGGCACTCGCAGATGCCTCTTACACGCCTTCTTGGGGGTCATTACTTCAGCACTAAACTGCCACTATGACTCTGTGTGTTCAGTTTCCTCGGATAGCGACTTTCCTTATTAAAATGGTTTTCCTGGGCTCGAAGTCCTTCAAGATGTTCCACAAAGTCCGGCCTGATATATATGAAATCTGATTCTAAGGTGTAGTGGAAAGTATCTATCCTGTAAGAAGTTTTCTATTTGTAAGGGGAAAAATGGACTTTGCAAGCATAGTATATGACTCTGCAGCTCACAGCAATAAGAAAAAATACAGGACAAAATACAGCACCAGGAACTATGTACAATAGCTGGAGCCTCAAGATCAACATCACTAGAAGAACTAAAGCTAGCACTAGGAATAATACCCCTCAAGCTAAGAAGATAAGAACTTCGACTGAATTACACGGGCAAAGTCATCATGGACAAAAACCACACAGCCTATGCAATATTTGTGAAGAATTTCCCTATGACCTGGGATACCTCTCTGGAACCCATAAGATACCCAATAGGATGGAAGTGCATGGAAGAAATTAGAAGAAAACAGTATACAGTGCAGACCGCTTAAGGCGATCTCGGATGTGGCGAATTTCTGTTGTGAAGAACAATTTGTTTATCCCCGGCAATTTTTCTTCTTTGTCTTTGTAAAAAATGTCCGGTTAAGCGGAATCCGTTTATCACGAATTTTCGGATATGCCGAACGATTAAACGTGTCCCGACTATATAATTTGATCTGCTTAAGACGAACTTTTTTCAAACACAGTACCTGGACATTTGTACAACTTTTCGGCTATTTTCGAAAATTGCGCGCTTCGTCGATGTTAGAATTTGAGTTATTTCCCCTCTAAAAATGGCTGGAAAGTTAAAATCCATATCTTTGAAAAGAAAGATTGAGCTATTACAAGAAGTGGAAAATAGTGGCAAAAAGAAAATGGAAATAGCAAAGTAATTCGACATTCTAAAATCAACGCTTTCAGGAATCATAAAAAATAAGGATCGGTACAGAAAAATGTTTTATGGTGGACAAGTTCATTGTCACAGAATGAAGAACCGAAAAGCGGCGTGTGATGTTGTTGACACGGCACTCCTAAAATGGTTCACCATGGCGAGATCAGCAAATGTTCCTGTAAATGGACCTATATTAACTGCAAAGGCAGAAGAGTTAGCACTTCTGGAAGGTCGGACTGGATGGAAATGTAGTCCTGGCTGGTTGGGTCGTTTTAAAAAACGGCACAACATTACTTACAAAGCTTTGTGTGGGGAAAGGCATTCTGTTAATGAAACGACTGCCGAGTCATGGACGGAGGAGGTGCTAAAACCAGCCATGAGTAGGTATAATTCCGCTGATGTGTTTAATGCTGATGAAACTGGATTGTTTTGGAGATTACTGCCTGACAAGACTTTTTCCTTCAGAAATGAAAAGTGTCATGAGGGGGAAAAAATCGAAAGAAAGAATCACAGCTGTTGTGTGTACAAATATGGATGGTTCAGAAAAATTGCCATTACTCGTAATCGGTAAATTCAAAAATCCACGCTGTTTTAAAGGTTTGAAAAAATTGTGTGTTGATTATGCAGCTAATTCAAAAGCCTGGATGACATCAGACATTTTCACCAAGTGGCTACATGCATTTGATCATTCTATGGAACGTCAACATCGCAAAGTTCTTTTGGTGCTTGACAACTGTTCAGCCCACCTAAATGTTCAAAATCTAAAAGCAACAGAACTTTTATTTTTATCACCAAATGCGACATCCAAACTTCAGCCTTGTGACCAAGGTATTATTCAAAATCTGAAGGTTCATTATAGGTCAGCAATGTTGTCCAAACTTGTAGGTCACATTGATGCAGACTTGGTTGAAGACTTCAAGATAACCCTTCTGGACGCTATTGTTATGTTGAAATCTGCATGGGGTAAGGTGTTGCCTGTGACTATTGCAAACTGTTTTCGAAAAGCAGGCTTTAAAGTTGGAGATGATACAGATGATGAAAACACGGTTTATCAAATACTTGTAATGGCAGTATTATAATTGAAACTTCTGTGGAACCTTTGCTTCATCGACTATATCAGGAACTGAACATTTCAGCAGAAGATTTTGTCAACATTGACAATGATATTGTTACTACATGTAGTGCTAGCCTTGCCAGTGCTGATATTCTAGGGATGTGTATGCCAACAGTTTCATCTTCTGTCCTTTCCAGTCCTGACCTAGATGGAGATGATGATGATGACTGTGGGTTGCCAGTGCAAACTGTTTCACAAATGGAAGTTTCAAATTGCATGGATAAAATTAACATGCATATAATTCAGGCTGGATGCCAAGATGATTTAATTTCTCATTTCTTTGGATTTAAAGAGGCCATGGAAAGACATTTTATTAACTCAGGTACCAAGGCACAGAGGAAAATTACAGACTTTTTCATTTAAGAGTGCTTTATCATTTAAGAGTTTACAAATTCTAGAGATAATGATGACTGTGGGTTAACGGTACAAACTATTTCACAGTTGGAAGTTTCAAATTGCATGGACAAAACTAACATGTATATAATGCAGGCTGGATGCCAAGATGATTTAATTTATAATTTCTTTGAATTTAAGGATGTCATGGAAAGACATTTTTATTCATTCAAGTACGGGTACTAAGATACAGAGGAAAATTGCAGCTTTTTCTTTTCAAAGTGTAAAAAGTGCTGTTATTATCTAGATATCTGTGCCAACGTTGTACATTAACACTTTTGGTGATTTACATATTTTCTGTGTCATACATCTGTCGTATTCAACGCTAATTCATTATTGCATTGTACGTTGCAAATGCATTACCATATGCTTGAACTCTTATCTGATAAGAGGAATTTCTGATAAGAAGAACTATTTCTTGGGTCCCTGGTGAGTTCTCCTTATCAGGTCTGCACTGTAATAGCAAATGCAATAAAATGAAGTAGTAAATACACACTAGTGATTCATCATTGTGACCTCTGAAAAGAAAGCCAGAAAGGCAGACACGCCTATAAAATGCTAAAAGATCCAACCCGGACATCTCAGATATCTAAACTTCAACTAGGAACAAGCTATTTCATGGTGGAGGAACCCTGCTGTGCAACATGTCTGGAGAAAATCACCATAACACATTATGTGTTAACATGCAAAATATACGAACAGCACAGAAAACCACTAATGGAATACTTGAGAACCCAAGCTCGACATCCCTGTCACTGGAAAATGTACTGAAAGTTGATCTACCCAGGGAGCTACACAACATAATAAAATTTCATATTACCAGAACAAGAACCAACATATCACAACTAGAATAAACTAGAATGACAAGGGAAAAAAAGTCCATTCAATATCAGTACAAGAATTATATACACAAAATAAAAGCCAAACAAACAAAAACCAACCAAAAGGACGACTTGGCCAATCTTCTCTTCATTTTTTTTATTATTTACGTGACATCATTTTTTCCCATCCTCAATGCATGATCGCAAAGTCCCGGGAATTGTCACTTGCGGAAAATCTCCTAGCGTTCGGTATTTTCTCCTCGCTATTTTTAGATACGACGTCATTGTTGACCAATGACCTCGGTAGCGAGAAACCCGCTTTAATTTAGGACTGCTTAAACTTGGGAGAACCAGTTTAGGCCACTTAGGAAAACATCACGTGACTTTTAACATTATTGATTGGAGCGTCTAAACGAGGCTAAGGTCGCATGATGCACGCTACGGATCACGTGTCCAAGCGGAAATGACCCGCTAAAAGGCGGCAAAGCCAGCATTTTGTCACTTGCCCAGGAACCCTCAAGATCGCTAGAACTAATCCCGATATCGGCGAATTCTCGCATTAAAAGCACTGAAGCCACGTGTCTAATTGCGGGTTAGCGTCCATCTTTGAGTAGGTAAGTGAAATCTCGCTAGAATATAATATGATGAAATGTGTAGTACCTTGCAAAATCGACGCAAGATTGGTATGTTTACTTTATTCATATTTTTGTTTTACGATCACATCCAGCCACATGTGATCGGGTATATTTTATGATCCCACGGGATATGTACAACATGTTCATAATAATGTATAACGGGAATATATATATATAGCTATTAATTTCCATATTATTTGATTATTATTTCGACCCGACGCTTAAACTAACGGAAATTTATTTTAACGATAATGTTGACAGACCGTGACATATATTCATTATAAATTATATGACGATGCGACCAGACATGAAGTGTGTGATAATGTTGTCAGACAATTCTAAAACACGGATGTCCAATTATTTGTTAAATTCATCATAAATGACATGACGATTAGGCTAGAGGCACAGAACTAGAATACTGTTGCCGACATTTCTATGATAAATTTGGTGGGTTTAACTGACATTTATAATAATTCATCGGGTTAAGTTGACGATAAATCAGTCTAAAGAATTATAATACTGCCACTGGGGCAGAGTAATATAATAAAGGACAGACAGGAGAAACTTGAATTCAAGATTAGACTCTAGACATATGATGTTAGAGACTAAAATCTGAGATGACTGGCAGAGGGACGGCTTAGGGAAAGACTGCTTTCTAAAGCTAGAAAATTAATGAAGCCGTCGTATTTGTCTTCAGTCTATGGTGGAACCTTGCACGACAGTCCAATCTCAGAGCAGAATACGGAGTCGAGCACAGAGAAGGCAAATCCGAACCATTCAAGACCTACCTGGGGCAACGTCAGGAGACCGGAGAACTAACCACGCTTCACTATCAGCCAGGGGCTGAAAAGATAAGTTCCTTGAAAAAGGGAACTCACTAGATCAATGCCAAAATTTCGTCATCCATGATGAAACACACTTGATGTGAGACACATAGTACATACAGCAGACACTAATTCCATCGACAATACTATCATTCACCATCTATTCATTTTATTGCAATAAACCAATTGGGTGTATATACTGTACCCCATGCTTTGTTCCTTCGATTAGATGTTACATATTGTCTGATGTTTATCTTCCTTTATAAGGGAGGGGGGGGGGGCCTCGTAAAACATAATATAATTTAAAGAATAATAATAATAATAGATAACTGAGAAGGGGACGACGGTAGCGAGAGACCAAATATCTCCTTACAATCTTTTCCAGACCTGTCGAGTTAGGAGAATTTACCCTCTTCGTCACCCTTCGGAAGTGGGAAAACCCAGCAGGGATTCCTTGAGCCAAATCTTCCACATCAGATCTATTATTTCCTCTAAATAATTCTCAGTATTCTTGTAAACGCTACGTGACACACAGTAAACAGTACATAAATTACAGCCTGGCAGAGCCGGATTAACGTAGTAGCAAAAGTAGCATATGCTACGGGCCCCGCGCCTTTAGGGGCCCTGCGCCAATAAATATGTACATAATTTTTTGGTCATCTTCTAATACGAGCGTTAAACCAATGATCTTGTGATTTACGCCATCTTTAGCGCCTTTTCATTTGGTGTCACGAAATAGTGAGAGAAAGAGCATAAGAGGGTAACTTGGTGTGACTATCTATTATTTTTATCTTAACTGTTTGCGGACGGAAGCCATTTAAGTGGCGTTGAAAATTTGGTCACGTTTGGACGGAAGCCACTTTTTTGGCTCTAGGCGACTGCCCCTCTAATTTTGTTTCGTTCTTTGTGAAACGAATTTGCATTAACAATAAAAACTAGAATTTAGGAAACGGAAACTTCCTGTTTTAAATGAGGTATACGGCGTTCTCGCACTCTCTTTCGATCTTGATTACAATTTCTTGATTTGTAAGGTTAGAAAACTCAAAAAATGAGCAGTAGACACAGAGATATTGGACGTAATTATGCTTCTGGAAGTGAAAAACGTAAAGCGAAGGAAGAAAAAGAAAGAAGAGATCAACTTGTGATATCAAAAACACGTAAGCTGACAGAATATTTTGATGTTCATGGTGGTGGTACTCTAACCGCTGAAGCTGGAAGTACAGGAACAACTAGTGCTAGTGCAAGCTGTGCAGCAGAAAACATACAGCAAAACCCAGTATACATTGAGTCTGAATGTGAAAGAATAAGTGAAACGAAGAAGTACTCTAATGATATTGGTGACTGGCCGAACAATATACAAGTAGATGACTGTGAGCGTGAATATTGGATATCCAAGGGAAGTGAAAAATGTCAACATGTTGATAGTGCCTTCTCTTCATCCGTGCGATTGTATGACACTGAAAAGAAAACTCGATACTGTCAGAAGTCTTATTTTACACATATTCATAAACTTACAAACAAGCAACATGCAAGAAAATTGTTATGCTATTCAGAAAGTAAAGGTCGCCTATTCTGTTCCCCATGCAAGCTTATGAGTTCAGAATGTTCATCAAAGTTTACTGTGGAAGGGTTTAATGACTGGAAAAATGCAAGCAATCTATTGCGTCGACATGAAGAAAGCTCCTCACATAGACAAGCTTTAATTTCACTGTTGATGCGTGAAAACAATTACTTAGGGTTGTTAGAATTACTGGCCAAGTTTGACCCTTTTCTGGCAGAGCATATGAATAAGTTTGCACATTACATTCCGTGTATTGCACATTCACTAAATTTGGTTGGAAAATGTGCTGCTGAAGGTTGTCAAGAAGCAGTCATTTTCTTTGGATTTGTTGAAAGTCTGTACACTTTCTTTTCTGCTTCAACCTGCCGGTGGGGTCTCCTTTCTATTGCATTATGTGCTGGCGGTACTCATAAAGTCCCATTTGCCCTTTGTGAAAAGACTGTCAGATACCAGGTGGTCCGCTCGGGCAGATGCAACAAAAGCACTTTTACACAGCTTTTCTGCAATAAAACAAGTCTTGGATGATATTTCAGATAACAATGATCAGAAGGCAGAGTGTCGTCAACAGGCTCGTGGTCTACTTTCAACCATGATGAAGTTAGAAACAGGAATAATGATCATACTGTGGGATCAAGTATTACAGCGTTTTCAAATGACCAGTGCTTCTTTGCAATCTTCTGACCAAGATTTGAATACAGCTTGTGCACTCTATGAATCCCTGCGGGGGTATATTCAAGCTATGCGGTCTACTTTTGCAGACATAGAGCAAAAGGCCAAGGATCTGACTGAGTGTGAACATTATCAAGAACAAACTCGAAGAAAACACAAACGAAATCGAGAGTATGATGATTTCAGTGGTTCCAGCACACTTGATGAATCTCGAACGCCTTCTCAGCAGTTTTAAAGCCGAACATTTCTTGTCCTTATTGATAGCTTGCTCTCTGCCTTGTCAAAACGCCAGAAAGCTTATCAAAAGTTGAATGATGTATTTGGATTCCTTCGTCAGTTACAGTCGTTTACACCTGAAGAGGTGGTAACGAGATCATCGAATCTTATTAAATCATATCCGGAAGATCTGGAAGAAAGTCTTTGTGAAGAACGTGTGCAGTTAACAGAACTGTTGAAAACTGATCTTGCTTCTGATATTGGCACTACTCTAGACCTTGTAGAGTTACAGTTTTACCGTTTGATAATTGACAATTCTTTGGAGTCTTGTTTTCCAAATGTAGAAATCGCCTTTAGCATCTATTTGTCACTAATGGTAATTAACTGCAGTGGAGAACGATCATTTTCAAAACTGAAACTTATTAAAAATGAACTAAGGAGCACCATGGGTCAAAAGAGATTGAACAATCTCACACTAATGAGCATTGAACATAAACTTAGGCATTACCTTTGATCATCCTTGATCATCAAAACCCAATTTGCTCAGGACAAAGCAAGGCAGAGATGGCAATCATGAAAAAATAATTGTTGGCACGTTTGGGGAGCAGACGAGAAGTACTAAAGAATCTATATACTGGGCGAGTTCAGACCAGTCTTAATGCAATATGGCATTGCGCATGGTTCAACAGCCGCTAATCGAATTTGACAAAATAAAGCATGAAATTTTGCAAAACCAAGCAATGAGAATCATAAAATTGGGGCATCAAATTGCAACCGGCAACAACACCAATAAAAGAGTTGGAAAAGATTACTCACCTCCAGCCTATTGCGTTATAAAAGAGATAGTGATAGAATTTCTCGTTGCAAGAAGGAGAAAATTCAGGAATATTTAGATCGCCCAATGCACCAGAGGTAAATGGAAGTTGGAAGGGGAAGGACTGACAGTCAAGCAACTTTGTTCAGAGACAGTAAAAATCAAAGAAGTGAGAGATACCCCATAAATGCAATATCAACAGCTACGCTGTGTACGCACACAAGCTACCAATTTGGAAACAACAGTGCAGAAATGATAGAAATGTTCCTGGTATTGAGGAAAGAATTAGTCTTACTGAAAGAAAGGAGAGTCCTAACCACAAAAATTGAGAAACCTTACCCAAGCAGTCACATGGATCCATGCGTAAAGATGGATTATAAAAATGCTCGAAGATTTTCTAAGGAGTCTTCCTGAGCAAGCAATGGCACACACAAAAAGATAGCAGTCGCAACAGGGAAATTTCACAACTAACTTCAGAGCAGAAGCAGAGGCCATAAGCAATTGCATCAGAAATTGTAATGAGCAGTTTCAAAAACTCAGATGAGACCAGTAACTTATCTTCTCAGATGCGCTGTCAGTGATTACAAACACTGAAAAGTCAAATAAATGTTGAACTGGATGACCTAAAGTAACACTTCACAGTGGCTATCATCAGCAATCACAAAAGAAAGAAATTCAAGTGGACAATTCCTTCTCACTGCAAAGGTCATGATCACTGGAAATGAAGAGAAGGTCTGACAGATTGTGGACAAATGCCAAGGGGGAAAACTTCCTTCAGCAAGCACAAATTAAGATATTGAGGAAAAACCAAGAGTTTTATCAAGCGCAGATACAGGCACAAGTGGGAAGAAGAGCATCCAAGCCACATAAAAAATGATCCGTATTACCAGCTCAGCAGAAGTGAACAAGTGGTAATCTTCAGACTTCGCACTGGTCATACCAGATTGAGATACCATCTGTTCAACAAATTAAAGATAGGAACTACGGATGAGTTTGATCTGTTTGGCCACTGGTAAAATGACTGCCGTGGGAACACCTGCTTCAGAGGTGATGAAACATATGAGGAGCGGAGAAGACGCATATGGCCATCACAGTACCATCCTGGAGAAATCTACGGAGATAGGACAGCCTACAGGCTGCACCACCGTTTCTTGAATAAAGCCGTACAAGTTGATATCTGAGGGTGAACGAAGAAGAAGGAGAAGAAGAACATAAACTTCTGCGTGAAATTGATACATCCTATATCATCAACAAATTTGCTCATGCTAAATGTAGAAACATTAATATTTAAACAATAATGTTGACAGTGTTGTTACTTTTGATAATGATAATTACTATGCAAATTAAAAATGTATGTGTTCAAATATATTTGTGTTGTTTTATATCATAACCTATTGCTTTCTTTTGTAATGGGACTTATAATAAGTAAACAAATCATGGAAATGCAGCACAGAAAAGACACAACACAACACCAATTAGTGATGAAGTATTTAATTTTGAAGAAGGTTAAACTACAAACAACTGATAAAATATTATAATAAAAATATTAGAGAGGACCAATGTAGTAAAACGTATCAATATTTTCAGCTTTATAAACAATACTAATGTATTTGACAAATTTAATAACGGGTAAATTATAAAAATGTAACAAAGCATAGTGTTAAAAAAAACAACCCAGAACACATGACAGATAGATCTGTTGGTGGACAGGATAACAATAACTTGCTGTTCCACGATTGTACAGTCTAGATGGCAAATTGTGAACATGGGTTATAGGAAATGCTTGATACAGAAAGTGAAAATAAAGACCTTTAATTTAATAGCAACAATGACATAGCTACAATCAACTAGGAGTAAACAACTGGTCCAGAATGCTATTTCACAGGAAATGGTACAGTTTCAAAAACGCAATATACATTCAAATATATGGGCATGTTAATAACAGTGGATGGACGATGTATATTAGAAGTAATGTGTACATTATACCAAGTAAAATAAGCATTTTTTGCGTACGCCCGCTAATACTCGAGGCGAAATCTCAGGTTATTATTTATGTCTAACCTGACATTGATTTTACGTGAGTATCCCTTTATTTCTTGTACAGAGACAGGTGTCCCTCGCCATTCAGGCAAATACTCGCCGATTTCGGAGGTACCCATTGCAGCTGGGTCGGCTCAGGAGCCGCCAGTCCCTGGTCGACGACACTCCTTCAAATGTTCTCGCCAGGTCTCTAGTTAATCCAGTCCAAATCCCGGTCGACGAAAAATCATTCCATTTAAAATGAAGAACATGTTTTGCATCAACTCATATACATAAACATAGTTGATATACGTATTCTCGTATGTCAGAAGATGAAATAAGTGCATATGCAGTTAGTAAAAAATCTGCTTATACCAGTAAATGATGGCACATGCAGGATTTTTAAAAAATTACTTAGCATTTGATATTCATTCCCAGTTTTCATATATGTCAGAAGCTGAAATAAGTGCAAATGCAATAAGTGACATATTGTGATATGAAGCAGTATAATGAAATATCTGCTTATACGATAAAAAAAAATCACTTGGCATGTCATCTACAACCACATTGTTTATTTATGTCTGCATATTAAAATAACTACAAAAGCAAGAAGTGAAACATTGTAATGTGAAGTGGCAATTAATATGACATTGTACATGTCGCTAGGAACATCATCATGTAAAACAAACATAAACCACCACCACAAGAGAAGATGGAAGCAAGTAAACAGGTGTCCTGCCAGAATACCAACTTCGGTGGTGGCTCCTTGTTCAATGACGATCAAAGATAACAGAAGTACTGCATCGCAACCGGATGGGTGGTTTTATTAAAACCAGAGTGACACTTTTGCTTGAAGTAACAAGCAGCTAATGTGAGGCAGTGTATGAGCTTAACATCATGCAAAAGGTATGTCTACATAAACCAATGATGCAAGATGACATGAATGCTTGCATGGAGATGTATTGCAAGGAGGGCAGCTTGTGATACACAATGTTGTGTTATCACAGAACATAACTATCAGCAATACAAAGAAGAAATGAACTGAAAGGGTCTTCATCTCTTAAGGAATTTCTCCACATAAATTCATCTAGATATGAGGGAAATAATTCCCAGCTCATTCCATACTGCCGTGTCATTTTCTGTATAAAAAACTGTAGCTAAGAGTGATAAAATAAATCTATGAAAATATGCTGCCCTACTACTGCTATGATACCTAATTATTTATGCAATGTGGATGACAGATGCAAATATATCACAGAAAAACACTACAAACTAATTTCTGAAGCAAAAAACGTGATGAAAAGCAAAGAACGTGATGAAAACTGATGTAGCGATGGAAGAATGAATAAAGTGTTAAAAATCTTTGACCTAATGGTCTTTTGTGTTTGGACATGCGCCCTAATATAACCGACTAGGTTGAACAGGAATCTCCTCGCCAAAACGAGGCAAAACTTTATTTTTTTTTTAAAAATAATAAAGTGTTATTGCGAAAGAATATATACTGAAGCACATTAAAAACGCACCACTATTATATATACCGATGCCGAGAAGCTGGCAAAAAAAAGTGTGGGAATGGATTTTCCCCGTGTTTGCCATGAGGTAGAGAGCGAATGGCTGCTGGAATGGAAAGTGCAAGATTCAACCCATGGGTGTGTGTACAGACTACATGAAAACGATGAAAGTTACACGTGCAACACGATTCTCAACAGCTATGACCCTGAAAATGTGTACGCGTTGTGTCAGTATACTCGGTATAAAAAGGCCGTTGAGACAAAACACCCAGTACATGTGCTTGAAATGCCACGACTATCTGAAAACGACCACCAACGAGCCATTGGTATGTTGGAGACCGGAATGAGCTCGCGGGCCATTGCCAGAAGGATGAATTGCCACCACAGCACTATTGTACGTCTCAATGAACGTTACGGAACCACTGGCAGTGCCCGGGATAGACTTCGGAGTGGCCAACCACGAGTTACTACCCCTGCGCAAGATCGTCATATTGTGCTGAGTCACCTAAGGAATTGACTCTCCCGGCAAGTCAAACAGCAAGAGCAATAGTGGGTAGACATGGGCAAGTCTCTCGAATGACAGTCATACGACGACTCAGAGATACAGGCCTTACTGCAAGACGACCTTATGTTGGGCCAAACTTGACTCACAGACATCGTCAGCAGCGCCTGCAATGGGCAGAGCAACATATCAGATGGACTAGACTGCGGTGGAATGCTGTCCTATTCACAGAAGAGAACAGATTCAACATATTCTTTGCAGATGGACGTATGCGGATTTAGCGACGGTGTGAAGAGCGCTTTGCAGATTGCTGTGTCAACCGATTTCGAGGTCGCAGTATTCGCATTTGGGGAGGATTCAGTTTTCACCATCGCTTGCCTCTTCACGTCTTCCGTGGAAATGTTAATGCTGTGACATATCGAGATGAGGTTCTGGATGCACTGGCTGCTCCTGCGTTCACAATTTATCCAGACTTGCAGCTTCTCCAGCAGGATAATGCACGTGCATTTTTTTGTATTTTTGGTTTTCTCCCTTGCCTGCACAGAATGCAATGAATTTCATAACAATCAAATGTACAAATTACTGACCAGCATGGATTCATAGGAAAATGAATAAAGATTCCAAATATGTGAACTTGTACACACTTATATTTACATTTCACACTCTGTTCTTGGATTATACAGGTGGTGCGTTTTGAATGTGCTTCAGTATATAATAGTAGTGCTATACTTATCAATTAGAAACCCACTTCGATACGCCGCGAAATGCCCAGTTCAAGAAATTGTAAAGGGAGTTAACTCTAAAATACCCATATTCTGTGCTGAGCGAAAATCCATGAGTATTAGGAAATTACCTCTGTTTCTTGTGTCTTCCTTTTCTCCTGTATCTGAAATAACGCTTTTTCTATTATTGATGGGAGAAGCTTTTCTAGCGTTTCCTTGATTACTTCTTCGTCTGATTGGTTGTTCGTTTTAGTTTCTCGTGTGTTAGATGTAATTTTCTCAATGGCTATTCTTTCTGCTTATAAATTTTTGAGTATTTCTGCGTTTTCTTCTTTCAGCTCTGTTAGCTTCTTGACATCTGTTTCTATTTGTTGCTGGATTCTTTTCGTGTCGTCCATCATATACCTAATGCTCTGCAGATCTATTATATCTTCTCCACTGTCAGTTTGATCTTCGGGAGTCTGCCTGCTTTTATTCTTGACCTGGAGTTTCAGTTTCATTTCTTTAATTTCCGCTGTCAGCTGATGTAGCTGTCTTATATCTATTGTGCGCTGTTTGTCTGCAACATCCGCAGCCACTCTGTGTTTTGCCTCTTTGAAAGGGATGTTTTGGACACAGCTTCCTTCAGGATGCTCTTAGTTTCCTGAAACAGGGCAGCCTCTCTTCCATGCCCCGTGGTATGTCTGGAATTTATATCTGGGTACTGGTTTCAATACAAACAGGTGAATAGTGTGAGAATCCTTGATGTTTTGACCATTTAAGAGAGGGGATACTCCTAGTATCCGGAACAATCTGGTTGCAACTAATCTTAAGGATGATCATGGTTTATTTTGTTAACGGCCGACTCTTTGCCAGAATGCCGGTCCTGCACAGTGTATACAATAGGTACTCCACTTGAATACAACTGTCAGGTGTCGGGGAAAAAATGATGGTATCAGGTATGCGCCACTGTGGGCTGTTAAAATAATATCCTGGATTTGTTAAGTCCCGTTGTTAAAAATTTACAGTCACAGAATATCATCCGGCTAGTACACACATTATAAATTTAAAAAAATAACCGCCGGTGTTCCACCTGGGTTTCAGATCTGCGAAAATACAAGAAAAAATGTGTGGGAAAATGCTACCATTGTATATTAAAAAATTACGCACGAGGACAAGACAATCTCTCATCCGCTCTGTCAATCCTGACGAATAGACGAAATGAAAAGATACGTTGTTTGCCCTGCAGCCTATACACACTCACGGACGTTCGCTTGCCGCTGATTTGGTTCGGACCGAGTCGATAATGACTCACCGTCTCGCGGCCAGCGGGTCACTCACACCGTGTTTTTTTTTTTCCAATACGCAACACGTACAACATAGATCACCTATCCTTTAGTTCGCTATTAAATTGTTGGTGTCTGTTATTTTGTCGTATTGACATTTAAAAAATAATAGATGCTATAATAACAATAATTACAAATGAGATATGAACACTTTTCTCCCACTGTCAGTCGTCTAACGCCTCTAAGTCCGGTCTGGTTAATAGTCGCTTTTATTTCTCTCTCTCTCTCTCCTGGAGAGTTAAGTGCCAAGTCGGTCTACGCTGTAAACATAACTACGGTCTCTGGTCTCAGTTATAAAGCCGTCGGGTGGCGTGGTCTTAACATTTTTATTGGGATATCTGTTTATGAAAAATTGCTACGCGTTAATTTGTTTAATTCGTCTTACTAGCAAGAAACATCTAAGTGAAGTATAAGGGTTTAACTTTAATGGCTGTCACCGTGAAATTCTTCTAATACTTAGAACTATTTTCATCTTACCAGAATCCAGATTGAAATCTCCACGAATCACTTATGCACGGTATTCTCTGAACGAAAATGGTTTTAGGACTGCGCGCTAGACTCTTCGAATTCTTACTGACGACTGATGACTGGGTTTTTAGAAACAGCAGTGTGTATATCATATATTGCTCTTGATCTCTAATGGCGTTATTTCGCACTCCTGTGTGGACAGAATTCAGAAGCTAGAGTTCCCCAGATGAATGGCTTTACGTCACGGTCTCTCGGAGTTTTTCGTCTGGAGCTTTGACCGCGATCAAAAGACTTTTGTTCTTGTTGCGGGCTTCCTCTTAGAATGCCGGTGCTCAAGATCAAAGAGTGCTAGGGGATTTCTAGATTTCCCTGAGTGAACTTCAAAAGTTTCGTTCCGTTACTCTCACGTGCTGTCTAGCTGTCGAGTATTATATGGTTGACAGATAAGCTGGCGCGAGTGGAACGAAGTATAACCATAGCGTGATTTGTTTCCTGCTATGACTGACGGGTCACGAAGATTGTAAACACCGCGTTTGCCAGTTTTTAAAGAAAAGAGGGCGGGGATAAAAGGGTAAGCTGCAGAAAACAGGACAGGTAGTTTAATGCATGTTTAGCTAGCAAATCAGAGAACAGCTATTAGGTTACAATAGGCTGATTGATTACTGTAGACTCTTTTCTATTACACGTCACATTGCTTTATTGCTAATTTTGTAAAGAGAACTCAAAAGCATAAAGTAGTCACAGGTTCCTTATGGAGCAGGGAGGGAAAGATGATAGAAATGATGTACATTCTAAGTATAATTTCTACATTTTCAATCAGTGTAAATGTAAACGAAAACATATTCAATTAAAAATTAATAGAAGTTTCAAACTTTTCAAATCAGTGTAAACATAAATGAAAATATTCAATTTATATTGTGAACACTTTTCAATCAGTGGAAATGTAAATTTAAACATATTCTATCTGAGCTATTAACCTTTTCATTTAAATGTAATGTAACGCTACAGCTATTCAATTTAAATGTAAAAGAAAGTTTTATCCCGAGGGATTAAATTTAATTCTCATCGAGGGTTAATTAAGATATGGGAAGGTGGAATAGAAGAAAGGGGACACATTGGTATGTTTCGGGAGACGCAATTCTCGGAAGAGCGTTTAGTTTCTATTCTTTATCATAGTTATTGGTGATACCAGCAGAAAGTACTATCTTTGGAACAAGAAGGGAACAGTCGCATAAGAGGAGCGACCAACTTTGTAGACTCTCCTTGACATTTATGGGAAACGAGCTACACCCGACAACCTTGACCAGCGACGAGCGTGAGCAGTGTAAACAGAACCCATCAGCGGGAACAGAAACTACTATTGGTAGCTAAGTGTAAAATATGTGCTGCCAAAGTGAACTTTTTTTCATCGTCTCTATTACCAATCAATGATGAAACTTTTCTTCTAAACTATTCACATTATTTTCTAACTGTTCAAACCGAAAGTGATTATTAAATTTTGTTATTAGTCATTTTACAAATTTAACTTTGATTTAATTCTTTTAAATGTACTGCATGTTTGTCTCAGTCAATTTACTACACACACTCTAAACAGAGCTATACCACAATAATAAGAATTTCACTGAGTAAATCAGAGGTGGGTGCTTAACGAGCTGACATTAATCATTGCTTGATTCTTCACAAAAGTGGTCGGCAGATTCTAGAATTAACGGGCTCAGCCAAAACAGCATTGTTTTCGCTTATCTGAATATCTTGTGAATACTACCTTTGTGATAGACGGGTCATTACCCTTCTATCTAACTCTGCCAAGAGTAATCTTGTGCAAAGGTAGACACCTTTGAAGCGCATATTAGATACTCTTGAGTTGAAGCACTACTGCACAGCAGGGGAGGCAATACAGTCACATTCATAACCCTCCACTCCCAAAGGAGCATAGGCCTTCAACAAACACATGCCAAGTCCTCCTGTCCCGTGCCATCATCTCAAGTTCTTTCCATGTTCTCCTCATCATTTTCACCTCTGTTTCCAACTCTCTTCTCCATGTACTTCTTGGTCTTCCTCTGCTTCTCCTGCCCTGGGGGCTCCAGAACAAGGACTGCCTTGTAATGCTATCAACAGGTTTCCTCAGTGTGTGTCCTATCCATCGCCATCGTCCTCTTCTCATCTCTTGTTCCACTGGCACTTGTCTAGTTCTTGTCATCAGTTCCACGTTGGTAACCTTGTCATACCATTTCAATCCCTCTATTCTACGCAAGCACCCATTTATGAAAGTCTGTAGCTTTTTGGTAGTTGTCTTTGTTGTTCTCCATGTCTCCGAGCCATACAATAGGACTGACTTCACATTTGAGTTGAAGATTCTTATTTTCGTGTTGGATCCGATTTCTCTTGATCTCCATATATTTCCCAATGCAATGAAAGCTCCTCTTGCCTTTTGCATTCTCATTTTGACATCGCCGTCTGTCCCCCCAACTTTATCTATACTACTGCCAAGATATGTGTACGATTCTACATCTTGTATTGGTGTTTCTTCAAGTTCAACCCTGTTATCATTACCTGCATTTATTCTCATTATTTTTGTCTTTTCCCTGTGTATTTTCAGACCCAATTGCTGTGACCTCTCATCGAGTGTTCTCAATCTGTCCTGCATCTGATTACGGTTATGGGACAGAAGAGCCAAGTCATCAGCAAAATCCAGATCATCCAACTGCTTAGTCAGAGTCCACTGGATTCCATTTCTGTTGTGTGTTGTCGATGATCTCATAACCCAATCTATTGCCAGCAAGAAAAGAAATGGAGACAAGAGGCATCCCTGTCGCACTCCTGTTCTTATCCCAAACGGTTCTGTAAGCTGTCCTTCGTGAAGAACTCTGCATGTCATGTCTTCATATGTTTTCTTTATTAAATTAATGATCTTCAGGGGAACTCCATAATGCCTCATCAATTTCCAAAGTGATTCTCTGTCTACACTGTCAAATGCCTTTTCGTAGTCCACAAATCCGATGTATAGCGGTTAATTCCATTCCAGACTTTGTTCAACTATTATTCTCAAAGTGGCTATCTGGTCTGTACATGATCTGTTTTGTCGAAAACCTGCTTGTTCATCTCTCAGTTTCTTGTCTATGGAATCTTTTAATCTCTCAAGGATAATCCTGTTTAATACTTTTCCTGGCACTGATAGTAACATTATTCCTCTATAATTTGTGCACTCTTGTAAATTTCCCTTCTTAGGCAACTTAACCAGATATCCTTCCTTCCATTCTGCTAGTATCTCTTCCTTTTCCCAGACTTTACCAAGTAATTTATATAACATCTCTGTAGCCGTGTCGATATCTGCTTTGATGGCCTCTGCTGGAATGCCATCAGGTCCAGACGCTTTTCCCTCTCTTAGAAGCTTTATGGCTTTCTTTATTTCTTCCTTCGTTGGTCTTTCACCGTTAATTTGTAGCTCTTCTTCTGCTGGCTGGATTTCCGGCGGGTTTTGTGGAGCTGGTCTATTGAGAAGGTCCCCAAAATATTCTGTCCCCTCTTCATTTGCTCTTGTATATTGCTGAGCAGTTTCCCATTCTTGTCTTTTATGAGGCAACTTGTTTGCTTGTATTTCCCTGTTAGCTTCTTTGTGCTGCTATACAGTTCTCTCATATTTCCTTTGGCTGCAGCATCTTCTGCCTCTCTTGCCAACTCCTCAATATACTTCCTCTTGTCTCTTTTGATACTTCTTTTTACTTCTTTGTTTGCTTCTGTGTACACTTCTTGAGCCTTGGCTTTGGAGCTTCTAGTTTTGCTTGTGTTTAACTCTGCTTTCTTATTTTTTCTGTCTTTTATCTTATTGATGGTTTCTGTTGTTATCCATGCTTTTTGTTGTCTTTCCCTTTTCCCCAGTATTTCTTCACATGTCTCCTTCCATACTGTTTTGACCTGCTGCCAATAGTCTTCTGTATTCTCTACATCTTCCAGCTGTTGGAGCACTTGGAATTTGTTGGATACTGTGACCGCAAATTTGTCTCTTGTTTCTTGATTTCTTAGCTGTCCTACATTAAACTGTTGTCTATAATTTTGCATTGTTGCATATCTCTTGAGTTTCATTTTTACTTTGGCTATCAGAAGATGGTGATCTGATGCCACATCTGCTCCTCTATATACCTTTACATCCTGCAATGATGATCTAAACTTCTTGTTTATGCATATATGATCAATCTGATTTTCTGTTCTATGGTCTGGTGATATCCATGTTGCCTTGTGTATTCTCTTATGTGGAAACATGCTTCCTCCTATAGCCAGTTGATATGAAGCACAGAAGTTTGCGAATAGCTCTCCATTTTCATTAAAAAAAAAAAAAAAAGAAAAAAAAATTACATTACTCCTAGCCCATGTTTTCCCATGACTTCTTCGAATCCAGTGTTGACTGTACCTATCTTTGCATTCATGTCACCCATCAAAATTGTGATGTCTCTTCTTTTTACTTTATCCATAATTTCCTGTAGTTTAGTATAAAATGCTTCTTTCACAGACTCTTCTTTGTCATTAGTTGGTGCATAACATTGGATGACATTTACATGAATTTTCTTTTTAGCTGTTTTGAAAGAAGCTGTTATTATTCTGGGTCCAACAGCTTCGCATTCAACTAGTGCTTTCTGTGCTTCTTTAGATAACATAAGAGCTACCCCTTCACTGTGGTGTGAACTTTCGTCTTCATGTCCTGAGGACAGCACCAATTCACCTGTGATGAGTTTCTTCCTGTCTACCCCTTTCCACTTTGTTTCACACATTCCCAGAACCTCGATTTTGTATTCCCTCATTTCTGCTGCTACTTGCGCCACTTTCCCTTGTTCGTTTAATGTCCGAACATGTAACCGGCCCCATGCCCAACCCTCCTTAGTCGCTTTTTACGACATGCTTGGTAGGGGACAGTGTTACTATTCTTTGCTCCCCTTTCGGGCCCCGGTAACACACACGAGATGATATATTGAAAAGCCCCTCAAAAAGTTCTGTCCATCTCTTCAATTGTTCTTGTGTATTACCAAGCTATTTTCCATTTTTATCTTTGATGAGGCCGTTTGCTTGTTTATATTTCCCTGTTAGCTCTTTTTGTTATTGTAAGGTACCTTATATTTGCTTTGGCTGCAGCTTCCTCTGCTTCCCTTACCAATTCTTCAATATACTTCCTCTAGTCTCTTTTGATGTTTCTTCTTACTTCTTTGTTTGCTTCTATGTACATTTCTTGAGGCTTGGCTTTGGAGCTTCTGGTTTTGCTTCTGTTTAAATCTGATTTCTTGTTTTTTTTAACCCTTTTTATCTTGTTTATGGTTCTGTTGTTATCTATGCTTTGTGCTGATGTTTTCTTTGTCCTAGTTCCTCTCCACATGTCTCTTTCTATATATATGTTACTTGTTGCTAATGGTCTTCCATATCTGCTTCATCTTCTAGCTGGTGGAGTATTTGGTATTTGTTGGATACTGTGATTTACATTCCTTACAAACAAAATTAAAAAGTGATGGTGAATCGTAGAATAAGACAGGAACAATTAATTTCTTTTCAAACGCACTTTGAGAATAGAACACACAGATCAGGTAGTAACAACCCGTTTAATGAGAGATAAATACCAGGTTGAAGAGAAAGAAAATAAAGTAGTGGTAGTGCAAAACAGCCGAGATCTTAGAGAAGCCGAAATAGCGGTGATGGCTCTCGATGGTAAACTGAAAACAGCCATTGATGTGTCTCATTTACAGCACTTAAGTCAGCACCTGAATTGTAGGTCACAACACCCCTACCGCTTGTATTTATGGTCGATGCTGTGAAAAGAAATTGCTTTCTGACACGTTATTTTGAGCACTGTGTACCACCGGCTGGTGCTAAAAGGTAATTCCATTTCTTCAAGAAGTCTTTCACAGGGCCGGTAGCATTAACTTCTGTGAGGTCAAAGAATGAGTTCGTACAGACGCACTGAATTCAAATGTCTTTTAGTGAATATAGAAATCATATAACTGCAAAATACGTCAAGCATATCTACATATGTTTCTATATTCAGAGTTATGAATACGGTACTAAATTTGAAAAGGAAGCTCGTCAAGATACTGTAGAACTTCTGCCAGATAACTTTTTTTTCTTCTAAATACCGTTAGAAGATCCAGCGTTACAGGTCTTAGTATTTAGTGCCTAAAAATTGTAACAAAATTGGCAACATTTTTCAGCATTATTGGCAAAAAAACCAACATTTTCATACGACATCAGAAATTTGTTATGTTAAACACAGAAAACATTTTTTAAAGTTGTATAATGCCATGGAAAGTTTGTGTGTCAAATCGCAGATTAAATAATTAATAAATAAGCAAGTTACAACAAAAAAATCAGAAGCATAGAACATGGTTCGGAGAAATTTACGTTTTTTCTTGATAAGAAAAGCACATATTCATAAATAAATACAGTCTGTGTCAAAATACATCTTCTTAAAATCCGTTCTGATAAACTTTTTTTTTTTTAGATATAAAGGTATTTAGATTCTGGAGATTTTAAATCGTCAGAAAATAAATAAATCCCAGTTTTTATCTTTTATGATTTTTTTTTTTTTTAACATAGAAATCCTGTGCCGCTCCCCTTGCTATTGCAGAATTGTATTTGATGATATTCTATATTCGACAAGATCTCTTCGATCTTTGATAATGCAGTTGAGCTTGACTGTTTAGATCCATTACTTCTCTACGTGTTACTATGTACAGGAATTTCATATCTCTTGCAGTGGCGTATCCTGGTAATGCGAGCTAGGCGTGCTGCTACTTAAAATGAATATGTACGCCTACTATTTAACTTCTTTCCCTCTTAATTTAAAAACCATCTATATTCAATTACGCAACGTTAGTTATTACGGGTATATGTCAATTATCTTCGAAATACTAATTAACTTACAACTTGAAACTCACTGTCACTGTAATAATCTGCATTCCCGGCAACTAACAAAAATTAATCACAAAAAACACTGGCGATTTTTACAACTCGAGAGCTGCTAGGCCACCGCACGCATATTCGCATTGTATTGTCGTATCTGCCCTCGACCCGGTTTCACACAAACCAGTCTTTAGACGTGAATCCGAACGGTCCAGCACGCATTTTGACGGAATTACCCGAGAAACTTCGGGCGATTGCTACAACCAATAAAAACTGCACTATAAAACGCTTCTGTGAAACTGAAACTAGATGTACTGGTAGATTCTATGCGGGAAAACCCGTTATCCTGATGCGTGCGGTCCGAAAGCAGAATTTAGAGGAGAAATATTTTATAGAATAATAAATTAAATTTTTATTTTCCTTCGCGCATAGGTGTGCGCAGCACGCACAGCACACATAGAGAATACGCCACTGATCTCTTGCCTGTTTGCACCCGAAAGCACGCAGATGGTTGTCAGACAGGTGAAGTGGTTGTTATCTTGCTCCAAATTAAGGAGAAACAAATCAGGATGCCAGCGCCGGTTATAATAATACAAGATTCGCTTTGACCATCTCCCACAATATTTAGATAGAATTCAGCAGGTTTCTTCTCGCAGAAAAATACAGTTCAACTGTACAACACAGGAGTAGAAATCAGTGGGGAGGCCAAAGACCAACGGCAGAAGGGGAAACCAGAGTAACCAGGACTTCCTTGTGAGAGCTAAAAAAGATGACATCAAGTAGAAATCAGCACCGACCAACAACAGCTGCCACATGTTCCTCGGGGAGCTTGGTGATGAATGAACTTTTGCCAGCATAATTTCTTCTGATGTTCGATATGATGATTCCTGCTGCATTTCTAGCACATTTTTTCGTGTAATTTAAGAATTTATCTAATAGATCTATCTTGAAATTTCCTTTTTAGTTTTTTCATTTCCATCAACTTTTATCGTAATTGTCATATAACTACGAACGGACAATGACCTTTTATTATACATTTTCTATGCCTCATTCAAACCCATATTTAGCCAACTGACTATAAACAGTTTTCTTGTACTTTGGTGATCCAGAAGGGTTCATGAAATGCCTAAATGATGGAATTTATTGGATTAAATCATGAACTTTTGCCTCTTCAATATGTTACATTGTTCGTTGCCTTTTCTCATGCTATTATTCTGTCATAACTGCTACGTTTTTCATTACCAACTTTCGCAATGAAGTCGTACAGTTGTCTCATAAATTATGCACTTTGTCAATACTTTGACTAGTGCTGCGGTACGTCTTGTAGACGATTCTTGTTCCAAGCTCTTGGAGTGGTGCTGCCCCGGCACATTTTTACAGATTAAAACCCCTGTGATAAGTTTACTCATAAAATTCTCATTTAGACAGCCTCTGGAGGTTGCCTCTCTGTGTGTCATAAAATACAATCTGTATGTACAACACGCTCATATATGTTCTCGCCAAATGTTCCCCAATTTTAAGACGAGTAACCACTTTTATAAATTCAAATAATATATATATATATATATATAGAATAACATAAGAATAACATAAGGAAGTTGTGTGGAGTTATTGTTGTTCGCTCCGCCAGAAATATTAGATTTTATAACTCGGTATTACACGGGTTAACATACCAAAAACGATAGTAAGAATTAATGCCAATGTGACGTCACAGACTTGCACGCCCTACCCAAAACGTACGATAGGGGGCTAGAAATATTTGCATATTGGGTCAAAAATTTGAACGTGTGTTACCGTCTTGTTGTGGTTTTCGTAGAAAAAGTGAGAAAGGGGGGAAATGGTAAGGAGTCCTTTTTAAACTATCGTCTGCATTTCGAAACTGAAACTAACTGTCCAAATCGAATGATAGATAAAATTAAAGAATAAGGGACGATTAAAATGATAATAATTGTTGTTAGACATATCATATTCTTTAGTCTAATATCTTATCTTACGGTAGAAAGAAAGATATATTATTTGCATAAATATAGAGGAAAAACGAAAATGGTAAAATAATAGACAGAAGTGTGAAATCTTATGTATCAGAGGACAGACGGTAGACGAAGTAAATATTATCTTTCTGTATTAAAATGACTTAGAGAATAAGAGCAATATTGTAGAATGAAACCACATATAGACGTGTATAGGGCATCTTTACTGATGCTGGCCATATTGAGGGGAAAGCAAGGGGTGTCTCCTGATTTGAAAAATATTAGGTTAACTTTTCGAAAAAGACGCGTAGGAGCAGCTGAAACCGGATTGGTTGCTTAGAATAACTAAGAAGTAGGAATAAATACACAGAGACACAAGCGTTCCTGGCCACTTTAAACTTATAATTCCACGTGTAAAGTTATAGAAAATTCAGAAGATTTGTACTCATATTCCTTCGCAGTTCTGATTTCATCAGGCGATCTGTGTGACCATTAATGGCCTGTGTTTAACTTACATAGTGAGATATTTCAATATTACGGGTTTCTGTAAGAACCTGAAGTGTGCCAGTCACGTGTATGTTCGAGAAAAGTACCAGGGTGAGGCCATATATCTGAGTGCCTTACAGAATCAAACATCCATAAGCTGTACCTTGCTGTGAGAGTGCAGATTCATGTGCAGGACATCGCAGAGCTTTCGACTACTATCTGAGATAAGCCCTGTGTTATAGGGGCCTTGTTAGTTCACTGACTGATCCTCCACGAATATTATACTAAACAGATTCCTAAATATAATGATGACATTGTTGATTCCTCAAATATGTGCTTATTCTTAGAGGAAAGTACTGCACTAAGAACAATTCCAGTCATATAAGCTTCAAGATCAAGATATAATAGACTCTATTAGTTAAAGTTGTATTTGTGTAAATATATTTAAGTAATCTTTGACGTTTAATTTCCTTTGAATCAAATCACTTACACTTAATACATTGTAAAAAAAGTTATCAGACCAAAATTCAATAGTGAGTTGTTTAATTACTTGTTAATTAACTTTAGAGTGTGGTTGTTGTTAGTTTACTCACATACATTGCATATACCCTAGACATCTAGCTACACAACATCCATACATCAGTACATATAATTGGGAAAATATACATAGCAGGTTGGGGTCATTGGTGGAAGCAAGACAGGTTCCCTGACATTATATTCAGAATTATACGTCCTCAGGCGTGCGTAGCTGACTTCACTCCTGCTACACATAATATATAATTTATTAATATCAACCCACCACACTGTGACAGAACGAATTAGGGCAACCCCGTCTTCTCGATCTCTCTTTCACTATGGCAGTACTCAGTTCATTTGTTGTACTGATTAAATTGTGTGCTTTTCAATAGTAAAACCATTTCTTTCTGCTGGGTAGCAGATATTTTCTCTTTTATAAGTATTCTTACACTCATCTCAGCGATAGTCGTCATGTCTGTATGTTTACCTGTCTATCCGTGCGGATAGAGTAGGCGGTGATGCAAGCTTGACCGACAGAAATGCTATTGTACCACAAGGGTGCGACTGTTTCCGAACGTAAATGGCCAAGCGAGTTTACTTAGCGCTGATATGGCTCGTGTGACCGACCGACTAAAACAGGAGTTTGTTGTCGTGTAATGTAAGTTTTCAAGCATTCCAATAAGTGTAGATGTAAATTAAAACATATCCACTTTTAAAATTAATGAAAGTTTCAAACATTTTAAATCAGTGTAAACATAAATGAGAACGTATTCAATTTATATTATCCACACTTTTCAATTAGTGGAAATGTAAATGTAAACATATTCTATCTGTACTATTAACCTTTTCATTTCAATGTAAAGTCAATATAAAAGCTATTCAATTTAAATGTAAAGAAAGTTTTATCCCGAGGGATTAAATTAAATTCTCATCGAGGGTAAATTCTGAGTTAAATGAGATGGTGGAATAGAAGAGGGGGGCACATAACTATGTGTCGGAAAACGCAATACTCAGGAAAGCGTTTCGTTTCTATTCTTTATCATAGTAATTGGTGGTTCCAGCATAAAGTACAATCTCTGGAACAAGTGGCCTTCGCTTTAAGACGAGACGACTTTAGACTCTCCCTGATATTTCTGGGAAACGAGCTACACCCGACAACCTTGACCAGCGACGAGCGAGAGCTGTGTAAAAAGAACCAACCCATCAGAAGGAGCAGAAACGCCATTGGCAGCTAAGTTCAATATATATGCTAGCAATTGAACTTCTTGTAAAAATTTACATCCCATCACGACCGTGATGATAACTTTTTTTTTACATCCATAACTGTTCAAATTATTTTCAAACTGTTAAAACTTTAGTGATTATTAAATTTTGTTATTTGTAATTTTACAAATTTAACTTCGATTTAATCATTTTATATGTACTGCATGTTTTTCTCAATCAGTTTACTACACGCACTCTAAACAGAGCTATACAAGAATAATAAGAATTCCACTGAGTAAATCAGGGGTGTGTGCTTAACGAGCTAAAATTAATCATTGCTTAATTCTTCACAAAAGATGTTGGCAGATTTTAGAATTAACGGGCTCAGCCAAAGCAGCATTGTTTTCGTTTATCTGAATTTCTTGTGAACACTCCCTTGTGATAAAAGTGTCATTAACCTTCTATCTACATCTCTGCCACGAGTAATCTTGTTGCGAAGGTAGACACCTTTGAAGGCCTATATTAGATACTCTTGAGTTTTGGCCACTGTTGGACCACTACTGCAAAACAGGGGAAAAAATACCGTCACACTCTCTCACGCAATTTGTGTTTTTTCGCCTGTTTTTTTTTTAAATTTAATGATGAAAAAATATTCCGTTCAACCACTGATGGGTTTTAATTAGGATATATATTGCTTTCAATTCGAAATAATACGACTAACTGCCGATACGGGAAAGTGGCATCACATCTGTCAAATCGTTGTAAATACGGCATATCAAAATTACCAATTTTGCGTGTATGTTAAATAAAGCAAAACAAAACCAACCAAAAACACCAAACAAAAATAATATTCATAGGGAGGGGTATAAGGTCCTGGTGTTTCCAATTAGATATTTAATTGACTTTCACTAGCCGTAAGTCATAAGTATTGTACGAACACCATCAGACCTCCACCTTCCAATTACTACATATTAATTTTTGTCTTTGTTAAATACTGTTTGACTATATTATGCAGTTCCTCTAGGTCTGTCTGTTCTTAACACATCTTCTATATTTATACGTAAATTTGATGCCTGCAAATACTCTAATCATCCGTGTGTTACCGGGGCCCGAAAGGGGAGCAAAGAATAGTAACACTGTACCCTACCAGGCAAGTCGTAAAAAGCGACTAAGGGGGGTTGGGCATGGAGCTGGTTACCCCATCCCGTAAAAATCTTGTTACCACAAAAACTTCAACAAACATGGACAAGTCAAATAAAGAATATAAATCAACTCAGCCGCCCAAGACAGAAGAAGGTCCTCTGGAAAGGAGGTGCATGAAGCAACTTAGAGAAAGCCGAAAGGAGTCTGGGTTGCCGACTAACCTTTTTTCGTCTAGGAAAATCTCCAGAATTGGCACATGGAATGTTCGCACTCTGTGTGAACAAGGGAAAACTGCACAGGTAGCAGCAGAAACGACAAATTACAGGATTGATTTCCTGGGTCTCTGCGAGACACGGTGGAAAGGCATATAGAAGAGGAGATTGATCACATGAGAAATGGTGTTGTCCTCAGGACATGAGAAGGAAAGAGCCCACCACAATGAAGGGGTGGCTCTAATGCTGTCCAAGAAAGCACAGAAGGCACTTATAGAATGGGAAGCAATGGGACCCCGAATTATAACAGCAAGGTTTAAATCAGCCAAAAAGAAAGTAAATATAAACATCATCCAGTGTTATGCACCAACAAACGATAAAGAAAAATCTGTGAAAGAAGACTTTTACGCCAGACTACAAAATGTCTTGGACAATAAGAAAAGAAATGGTGGGGGTCCTAAATGCGAAAAAAAGAACAGACAACACTGGCTTTGAAGAAATCATGGGAAAGTAGGGAGTAGGTATGATGAACGAGAATGGGGAACTATTAGCAAACTTCTGTGCTTCAAATCAACTAGCTATAGGAGGAAGCATATTTCCACATAAAAGTATACATAAAACAACATGGATATTACCAGACCACAGAACTGAGAATCAGATTGATCACATATGCATAAGTAAGAAGTTTAGGTCATCATTGCTTGATGTGAAAGTATGCAAAGGAGCAGATGTTGTATCAGACCACCATCTTCTGTTGGCTAAAACAAAATTAAAACTCAAGAAATTTTCAACAGCATATAGCTATAGGCAACAGTATAATGTGGGATATCTAAGAAATCAGGAAATAAGAGAAAATATTTCAATCACAGTATCCAACAAATACCAGGTACTCCAACAGCTGGAAGATGAAACAGATACGGAAGACCACTGGCAACAAGTAAAAAATATATGGAACGAGACATGGGAAGAAGTATTGAGAAAAAGAGAACATCAGCACAAAGCATGGATAACAACAGAAACCATTAGTAAGATAGAAGACAGGAAAAACAAGAAATCAGATTTAAACAGAACCAAAACCAGAAGCTCCAAAGCCAAGGCTCATGAAGTGTACATAGAAGCAAACAAAGATGTAAGAATAAACATAAAAAGAGACAAGACGATATATATATGATTTGGCAAGAGAAGCAGAGGAAGCTGCAGGCAAAGGGAAATATGAAGTATACAAGAACAAATGAAAGATGGACAGAACATTTTGAGGAACTTCTCAGATTGCCAGCATTCCAGCAGAGGCCATCAAAGCAAATATTGATACCTCTACAGAGATATTATACAAACAACTTGGCAAAGTCTGGGAGAGAGAGGAAATACCAGCAGAATGGAAGGAAGGTTATCTGGTCAAGTTGCCTAAGAAGGGAAATTTACAAGAGTGCACAAATTATAGAGGAATAATGTTACTATCAGTGCAGGAAAAGTATTAAATAGAATCATCCTTGAAAGATTAAAAGAGTCCATAGACAAGCAACTGAGAGATGAACCAGCAGGTTTTCGACAAAATAGACCCTGTACAGACCAGATAGAATAATAGTTGAACAAATTCTGGAACGGAATACACCGCTATACATCGGATTCGTGGACTATGAAAAGGCATTTGACTGTTGATAGAGAATCGCTTTGGAAATTGATGAGGCATTATGGAGTTCCCTTGAAGATCATTAACTTAATAAAGAAGACCTATAAAGACATGACATGCAGAGTTCTTCATGAAGGACAACTTACAGAACCGTTTAGGATTAGAACGGGAGTGAGACAGGAATGCCTCTTGTCTCCATTTCTTTTCTTACTAACAATAGATTGGGTCATGAAAACATCGACATCACACAACGGAAATGGAATCTAGTGGAATCTGACTAAACAGCTTGATGATCTGTATTTTGCAGATGACTTGGCTCTTCTGTCCCATAACCATAATCAGATGCAAGAGAAAATGAAAATTCTCGATGAGGGGTCACAACAAGTGGGCCTGAAAATACACAGGGAAAAGACAAAGATTATGAAAATAAATGCAAGAAATGATAACAAGGTTGAACTTGAAGAAACACCACTAAAAGATGTAGAATCATACATATATCTTGGAAGTAATATATACAAAGTTGTAGGGACAGCCAGTGATATCAAAATAAGAATACAAAAAGCAAGAGGCGCTTTCATTGCATTGGGAAACATATGGAGAACAAGAGAAATCAAGTCCAACACGAAAATAAGAATCTTCAACTCAAATGTCAAGTCAGTCCTATTGTATGACTCTCATACATGGAGAACAACAAAAACAACAACCAAAAAGCTACAGACTTTTATAAATGGGTGCTTGCGTAGAATAGAAGGACTGAAATGGTATGACAAAGTCACAAATGTGGAATTGATGACAAGAACCAGACAAGTGCCAGTGGAACAGGAGTTGAGAAGAAGACGCTGGCGATGGATAGGACACACATTGAGGAAACCTGTTGAAAGCATTACAAGGCAGTCCTTGTTCTGGAATCCACAGGAAAAGAGAGGCAGAGGTAGACCAAAAACACATGGAGAAGAGAACTGGAAACAGAGGTGAAAATGTTGAGGAAAACATGGAAAGAACTTAAGCGGATGGCACAGGACAGGAAGACTTGGCACGTGTTTCTTGAAGGCCTATGCTCCTTGGGGAGCTAAAGGGTGTTGTTGTTGTTGAAATACTCTAATATTGATATTCTCATTTGTTCATACCTCTTACATTTTAACAAGAAATGTTCTATATTATTGTCTTGAAGACATCCTACACAGTAAGGTTCTTTTATTCTGAAATAACCTTTTCCCAGCTGTAGTCGAGTAGTTTCTTATTACTAGGAATATTCAACCCCCTAGATATCTGCCATTTTCGTGTTGGAGCCTTGATCATCGTATATGCATGTCTTCTTTTCAGATTTTTATCCCACTCTGCTTTCCATTCATCTGTTATTATTTCTGTAATTAAGCATTTAATCTCTGCTTTATTCATACATACCTTTATTAGATTTTTATTAGATCTTCCTTTCTTTGTTTTATCCTAAGATTTTCGTTACCTTTTATATCAATTTGCGTTACAGGTTGCCTCCTCTTGCTCCGCAGTGATGGTCCAACAATGGCCAAAGCCTAGAGTAACTAATGTGGGTCTTCGAAGGTATCTACCTTCGCACAAGATTACTCTTGGAAGAGCTGTAGATAGAAGGATGATGATGCTTCTACCTTGATGGAAATTTCACAAAATATTTTCAGAAGTCAAAAACAATGCTGAACGTGTCTTAGAAATGTTAACTTTTATCTGCCCGCCGCCTTTTGTGATGAGGTATTATATAATATAATTGAGCTCGTACACGCCCCCAAATGAATTAACAGTAAAATTCTTCGTATTGGCTCTATATAGATATAGATTAAAGATACTGAATCATGCGTGTGCACTTCTCTATTTAATAACGAAATCAACTATGAATTTATAAAACAACATATAACAAATTTAATGATCAATTACTTTTGAGCAAATGTAAATAAATAAGAGTTAGTGATTCATAAAATGTAGGTGTCTTCATAAAAAGATGTCGGTTTTAGAAGCGTAATGTTTAAAACGAAAACAAAGTTCTTCTATGTTTGGCCTGCTAGAAATGTCACAGGTGCCAAAACGCTGAAGTGTTGATGCTGCTGTTTCCGTCAATTCGTCTCTGTGGCAAGTGCACGCCTCCAGATCAGTTCAAGAGGTAACCTCTCCTGGTCAAGGTATGTATCTTCACAACCCGTGGAACGTAGGTTTTCAGTGTCGATCACAAGCTATGAACCACAGAATAGTAGTACAACCGGTGTCTATTATCAAATGGTCTCTTCGATTCGTACCAGAGGTAAGACAGGATAAGACGAAATTAAAAGAACAAAACCTCTGCTAAGTCGTTGCTTTCCTGATATTAATCAGGCGCTTTTCCCGCTTTCCGTCAGCCAATTCCTTTCCCTGAAATTGTTAATCTCCCTGAGCGTTCATCAGATAACTCGGGGGAAATGATGAAAAATCACCATTCTTTTAATTAATTTAATTGAAAAATTGCGACTGGATAGCGGCAACCGCAATGGCTTGTGCATGGGTGAACATGTTTAAGTATACATACAACTTATTAGAAATGATAGTAAATAAATACGTATGATGTCATCATCATCCACTCCCTATCCACCTGGAGTCTGGGGTTACATCTTGTTTTGGTTCCCTGTGAGAGCTAGCACGAAGCAATCACCAGCGCTTTGCTGTGATGGTTCATGAATATATCATTTTTACATGGTGATATTGCCAGCCTCGTATGTACTTGTATAGCCATCAGCAAGTTCAAACGTGTTAAATTCAAAGTATAAAATATATGTTACAACTTACCCCAACTAATTAAGAACTCTAGACGTCTTGCTCAGTAGAATAGTCTTGGCAACTTGATGAAGATGCCTCGAACACGCGTCAGAGATATTATTTCTAGTTAGAATCCCTCTGTGAATTTGGGAGTAGGTCCTGTAGGAGTCAGGTTTCCGTGTTAAATGGTACTTTTTCCTTGCTGTAGTGTTAAGAAGGAGTTCCGATACGTGTTTTGTCCGGTCCTACATGGTCAGAATCCTAATTCTATTCTTTTCATGGCTTCAGTCTTAGCGGTCTACTTTTGACGATAGTGGCCGTGTGTGTTGATAGTTTGATATAAATGTGTTGTTTAGTGGTTCGATCACTGCCCTAAACAAGGATAGTTGCAGATGGTAATGATAAATGCTTGGATGAAAACTCTGTTGACCACAACAACCAGACAGTACAGATAGTTGATGATTTCTTTTACTATTTGATAATAAACCTCACACTGACAGCGGTGAAAACTCAAATCCAAAAGGTTTATATACAGATTTATATTCATCTGATTTGCATGTGACACATCTCTCTCCTTGCGTTCTGTCTACTTCGCTATTCATCTGTACTTAACATTGGCTGTCTCCAACTTCAATTCTGTCTTGATTTATTTTATTGGGAATACTGTTGTAGCGTATCTTGGATATAAGACTGGCCTAAAACCGCCAGGGGTTAAAATTTCCGTCACTGTCTATGCCTCCCTACTTCAATATTTGCAGTCTATCCTACCGCAATTCGCTTTTAGCAGTTCTCTATCATACTGTACTTCCTTACTAGTAGCTGTCTCTCATATTTCACTTCACTGATAGTGGCTGTCTATCATACTATACTTCATTACTAGTAGCTGTCTTTCATATTTCATTTCACTGCTAGTGGCTGTCAATCATACTGTACTTCATTACTAGTAGATTATCATATTTCACTTCACTGCTAGTGTTTGTCTGTCATACTATACTTCATTACTAGTAGCTGTCTATCATATTTAACTTCACTGCAAGTGGCTGTCTATCATACTGTACTTCATTACTAGTAGTTGGCTATCATATTTCACTTCACTGCTTGTGGCTGTCTATCATACTATACTTCATTACTAGTAGCTGTCTATCATATTTCTTCTGTGAGGCGACATCACATACCTGCTGGACTCTGCGCTGTCACCCATCATGGACTGCATATCTTGACACCCTTGTCCTTCGAAATAATACTTGGAGCTGACACCAGCCAAAATCTACACTAGAGAGTGATGTACTGAGCGGCTAAATGGCTAGGCAGACAGTTTAGATACTTTTTCTGTGACCACAGAAAACCCAACCACCTCAGTGGCATGTCCGCCCGAATGTACCATTCTAGACCTCGATCACCACTGTAACATTTTAGCACAGCAAGAACGTTGCTTGTCCTAACGCTACTCGCGTTCGCAAAAGAATTCTGATTTCATATTTTACCTCGATTTCCCATTACAACAATTCGTCGATAAAAGTGTTCACTCCAGCGACTGTTCTCGTGCGCTTTGTTTTTGGTCAACTCACTGAAACCCTCAAGGGACGTGATTTTAAATCGTCTCTCTTTGCTAACTAAGATTAAAAGTCCTAGACTCTTCTCTACATTCTATAACTTTAACAGCACTATGCAAATTAGTTAAACTATAATATCTAAACTGATTTTATTATATAAATAAAATGCCCGACTTAATTTCCAACATCACAATTACGGAGTTATCTCCCTTTTAACCAAAACACTCTCCTGATATTTTACTTCCCTTTAATAAGGTTATATAGTCTATTAACAACTTTATGCAAAATTCTAAAGTATAAACTCACCCTATCTCTTCTGTTTTATTCTGCCTTCGCACTGCCTGTCACACTATTCTGGATGCATTGGGTTTCTATCCTCCGAATTTGCTAGGATATATTGCAATTTTCCTACACAACTTCCAATCAGAATAAATGTTTAGTTCTGACTCTCATATGATCAAGTCCATGAGCTAGAATATAGTGGGTTGGGGTGTCAGTTTTTTTTAACTTTCCCCAGCGTGTTTTAAAATTTCATTTTAAAATTTAAACACATGACCTCATCTCCCATATATGGCCCGACTTCTTCCGTCCCTCTTAGATACCCATTCAATTACAATTTACAGTGTCCTCGCTAATTTGTCCACCCAGACGGGTTTCTCTGTAATAATCACACAGACAGTGTGTTGCGTCCTTTTTGGGTTCCTTAACAGTATTATAGTTGACATGAGTCTTACTACTGTTAAGAGGGTACGCGTCAACAAATGTGGTAAGAATATATTTGAAATTAAATTCATCGCGCACGGGAGCGCACATATTTGTGCGTGGGTATTTCGCGTTTTGTTGCTAAACACTAGATGACGTAGTGACCTCCAGAGAGATATGTAATGGCTGTGGTGGAAGTCAGACTTGTCTCTGTTTGTTCAAGTCCCATATTGCGTGTTATCTACTGTGGAAGTCTTTTGTATACGGCCTTCCATACGGAAGCCATCGCCGTGAAGATTTTACAGTAAGTTCATTTATTCTAATGAAAAATATATCTTACGTCATCGCCATACTAAATCTAGTCAGTACATTCAATGGGAATCGTTGACCCTTCATTAGGATGTACTGACATGGATCACATATAAAGCGAAGTCATTGGATCCAGCCTATTATTTTTGAAGAATTGTATTACAAAACGTAAATACAAAGATAAAGTATTTGTTCACCGTCTTAAGGATTACGGCACATAAGGAGAGGTCATTCAAATTCAGAACTTAGAAGTTTATAAGCGCTGTGTACTATAATGCCTCAATTATGATGTACAGAGGTTCCAGAATATATTATTTACGAGGCCATTGAAAGACAGGATATTCTTGATCTCTTATATACCCTTGATCATAATATGCATGTCTGCCCTTAAGAGGTCATCCGTTATAGGAATAGATATCAATCAAGTCTATGATCTAAACTACTTGATCTATGTTATAATATATATTGACATTTTCGCCATGTGTATTACTATGCAAATCGTTAATTGTCAGAGGAAGTTTACTCTGCCCGTCTTGTCGTACGTCAAACGTGATTGTCTAATAAACTGTTTAACTTCATACAAGAGTTCCAGTGTGCTTCATTTGGCACTGGCATTTGGTGACGTGCCCTGTTGATGTTCCTGTTGCCTGATCGCCTCCTAACTAAATAACATTCGCGTTATCAGCACCAGTAGTCAACTAGTCATCACTACTAATACACGACTACAAAATGACTACAACAATCTGGTTGGCCAGTGTGATATTAAAAAATCAACTACAATTCTAGTGGCAAGTTCAAGGCGATAGCATCTTGGACTTGGAATCAACTATAACGGTTATTCAAGGTCAAGTAAACCTCAACTACTACCTTCAACATTGGACACAGTTATTATTTCACGTCAACATGTACATGATGGCTCATGCATGCTGCGCCCGTATGTCAAAATCGAAAACTTCGTGAGGACCGGGAAATTTTTTCGTCTATAAAGATAAGTAAAAAAAGTGTATGTTCTATTCACCGTGGCATGTATAGCTGAGCCCTTTTCTTTAAATATGTCCATATTTGTATTTGATGTTATGTATTCCATGTTTTATGTGGGAGGTTGGGATTGGCGGCTCTAGAAGGAAATATCCCAGATTCACCCCAGGGCCTTCGTGAGTGTTCTGTAGGGACACATTTTTATAGACTTCCCGCAGTGGAATGTTCCAACACATAAGTGTTGAAGGATTTTTGAGTCCACTGTGTTTGGTTGTCTGTGACAACTAATTGTTTAGCTGTTACGTCAAGTCTTTATTGTTGTTACCGTTGTAATTTCTTACATGTACCTTATTTGCATGATGTATTTTATTCGTGACCGTCCGTCTCTACCTTACTATCGTTTATTTGTATACACAATTTGTGTTTATACCTTGCGTTGTCACTTTTCTTGTAATTTCTTTTCGCAGTTGTCATTGCATTTTTTGCAAAATTCTCTTTTTAGTTCTACTTTGTGGTTCGTTTGATTCCTGCGAACGTTCTCATTCGTTCTTTAATATCGTGTCCTTTTATTGTCTGCATTGTTTATTTATGTTGTACTCTGATAATATTTTAATGCATAATTTGATTCTTTGATTAATAATATTATTAATAATTAGCAAGTATTTTGTGCAGTTCTATGGACATGAACTTATTGCACTTATAAGAGGGTAATAAATTTTAAATCCTTTGATAAAATCTTTCTAATGAAGTAAGATTACAAATACACATTTGTCATTATGGCATCTTTGGATTACTTTATTAAGCAAGCTAATGCTCTTGGTATGACTCCTGAAGAAGTCAAACAATTCGCAATTGTCGAATATGACAAAGCTCAGAAGTTAGAAGCAAAGAAATTAGAGGCAGAAGATAAAAAACTGCAGATTGAACTTGAGAATAAGAAAATGGAAATGGAAAATAGAAAATTAGCCGCTGAAGAAAATGATAGAAAACTTCAGATGGAACTTGAGAGTAAGAAATTAGCCGTTCAAGAAAATGAAAGAAAACTTCAGTTAGAAATTGAAAATAGGAAATTAGCCGTGGCAGAAAATGAAAAAAAGATTTCAGCTTGAGTCTGCTGAAAATGAAAGAAGATTTCAGCTTGAGGCAGCTGAAAATGAAAAAAAAAGACAACTTGAACAAAAATTGATGGCACTGGAGCTTGAAAAAATTAGATTAACTAATGAAGGTAATGCTCACAACGCTCAGTTTGTTCACACTTCTTCTAACAAAGACAATTTTAAGCATGTTAACTTAAAATTGCCAGTATTCAAACAAAATTCAGATGACATACTATTTTACCTGGACAGATTTCAAACTATATGCGAAGCCAATAAGATTGACAAATCACAGTATTGCGCACATTTGTTGCCATTACTTACAGGTGAAGCATTAACAGTATTTAATCTGTTGAAAGACACTGACAAAATTGATTACAATACTGTCAGAGCTGCTTTGCTTAAAAAATTCCAACTGGATGAGGATGGTTATAGACTAAAATTTAAATCACTAAAACCTGAAAGTGGAAAAGATTTTGTGACTTTATCTCACTCATACGTCTTACATTCGACAGATGGGTAATTATCCAAAATAGAACGTTCCTATGAGGCTATTGTAGACTTGTTACTACGGGATAAGGTCTTGTCTTCGGTTAACCCGTTATTTCTTTCATTCTTACATGAACGTAAACCAACAAATATGAATGAAATGGAACAAAACTGTAGAAATTATTGTACCGCACATCCAAACATGGTAGTTAGCAATTCTCTGGTCAAAGAGGATTTGTCTGTTGCATTTGCCATGCAACAATGAATTCATTTCCGTCATCGCTCTCTCAGCAATGATAGGAACTTTAAAAAGGGAGACAGCAAGAATTACAATTCTTTTAAAGGGAAATCATTTTGACATGGATCTCCATATAATCAAAATTGGGGTCAATCTCACAGATCACGGGATTTTAATAAGAATGATCCTGGAAATTATCAAGGTAATAATTACAACCATAATTGGCAATCCAGATCGAATTTTGCTAATAACCGATATTTTTCACCAAACAAATAATATGGTCAAAGGAACAATAGTCATAACAATAATTGGCGAGCTAACCAAAATGGTAATAACAATACAAATAATAATTATAGCAGTTTTAGAGACAATAGTCAAAATCGATCTCGTGGTAGAGATAGATCTTCCAACGGTAGATCGCATAATCAGACAAATTCTGCTCTGCATGATACTCGGGTTAATTTAGATCAGGATACAAATGTTAATCCTCATAATGCATCATCTTGTTCTCTTGATTTTGAGCAGGCTAAACTTTGCCATGAATGCACAACTTTATTCCAGCCCAAGGCGATCACTGCGCTGAGTTGCGGACATGTGTTACCAAGCCTTCCTGCGATGTCTACGGCCGTGTCAGCTTCGACACATGATGGAACAGGGTCTCTTAAATTACATAGAGGATTTGTTAACAGAATTCCTGTCTCCGTTCTTTTTGATACAGTTTGTAGCACCATCGGAGTCAGACATTCGTTGATCGACCCGTCATGCGCAACAGGGAAAACTGTGAAATGCGTCACTTTCGGAGGAACAGTTGAGACTTTTCCAACAGCAATCATTGATATTGATACACCATTTTTTACAGGTAAAATACATGCCTGTCTTCTTCCAGCACCAATTAGTGATTTGATAATTGGTCGCATACATGGGTTTAAAGAGTGTACCCCACATCAAATTGCTGCGTGGGAAAAGCAGCATATACATTCTGCCAATGCAGTTGTCACTAGAGCGCAAGCTAAGGATATGTTGCAAAGTACACCAACAATACCTCCTGTCAATAATAATGATTATGTTGACTTTCATATATCACGTGAGTCTTTTATAACATTACAACAAAATAATGCTTCATTAAATAAATTTTTTCAATTAGCTAAGAATACTACAAACACAGAAACAAACTCTAGAAATATTTTTGTACTGAAGAATGGTGTCTTAGTGAGATTGGTACGTGATACGACGTCATCCGTACGATCTCAAATTTTAGTACCTTTTACAATGATAGCTCGTATATTGCGTCATGCTCACGACTCTCAATGTGCAGGACACATGGGTTTTTCACGCAACAAATCTAGAGTGCTATCTGCTTTCTATTGGCCAGATGTTAATAGAGATGTTAATATCTACTGTCGTTCCTGCATTACATGTCAAGAGGTTAAGGTTCGTGGTCCATACCACGCAGCTTCTATTCAAGCTGCTGACATTCCAATTCGACCATTTGAGAAAACGGCAATTAACATTATTGGTCCTATCCAACCTTCTGCTAGAGAACATACACATATTCTCACTTGTATTGATATGTGTACTCGTTGGCCTGAGGCTATACCTCTAAAGAGTACTTCATCTGCTAGTGTCGCAGATGCACCTTGTTAATTTTTTCGCGTTTGGGTTTTCCACTTAAAATATTGTCTGACCATGGCATGCAATTTGTTTCTGAAGCTATGTCTCAAGTCATGGCTATGCTACACATCGATAGATCTCTTAGTTCTATCTATTACGCATTGTCGAACGGTTTAATTGAGCGTCAAAATAGGACACTTAAACAGTTATTGGGTAAAATTACTGAGAATCATCCTCAAGATTGGGATAGAATCCTACCCGCTGCTCTCTTTGCTTATAGAGAAGTGCGAAATGAAGCTACAGGTTTTTCACCGTTTCAACTCGTCTTCGGTTTTCAACCTCGTGGTCCTATGTCGTTACTTCACGACCTACTCACGGAGGAGGATATTACAAATGACACTCAATCCTCTTATGAGTATGTAATTTCTTTGAGGAAAAAAATTATAGATGCATGTAGGTTAGCTACCACATCATCTGAATCAGCAAAAGAAAAAGCTCGACTATCTGTTAATAGATATCGACGTCTTCGCCAGCTTTTTCCTGGTGACGAGGCATATGTATTACTCCCTCGTAAAGACAATCGTTTACTCAATGTCTGGAAAGGCCCTTTCAAAATATCTCTGGAATTTCTGATGTAGATTACATTGTCGATATCATGGGCAAACATAAAACCTTTCATATAAATATGTTAAAGGAATTTCATTCTCATCCTGACTATCTTCAGTCAGTTTTTCAAGCAACTGACGACCCTTTACCTTGTCTTCATCATTATACCTTTTGTCGGTAATTCAGGAAGTGTCACAGTGACTATTAATTTATTTTTTATCATCACGTCCGATTCTTTTTAATACTCTTAATGTTCTGGTTTCCTTGTCATTTTATATTTTCTTTCCTACCTTCGTGGCCCTATTTTTCACCTTTTTAAACCCCACCCGCGGTTTGTTTACGTTCTGGCCTTCAACGGTCAGCGTAGCGGTAACGTAATGTTATCTAAACGCACCTGTGGTATGTTTGACCAGAGAAACATTTCTCTGGCCGCTTTAAGTCTTTGATCGCGTTGAACGAGCGAGACGGCTTCTGTGTAGAACCGGCTCGCTAACGGCAGTGGAACTTTTTACGGTCGGTAAAATAGTTTAATCTTCGAAACAAGGGGGAGATAACAATCGCGGTCAGTCTCTGGGTTTTGCCCCTTAGACGAGTTAGAGCTCATCATAATATTATGCATGTCTCTACCTGAAGGAATTTTCTTGCGGTTGTTGACTTCTGATGTTTCTAGAATAAACTTTGTCTTACTCCTCATTACGCATTACGCCGATACATCTGTTGAATCAGGCTATGCAGGTGTCCCGGGGTAGCGTTGATTGTAAGCTATACATCTGGTTTGTTTTAATAGACTAACACACTCGTGAATATTTTCCTGGCCCGAGATGGACTATCATGAGATAAGGCAGACTTTAACACTGAACTAAATGTTAAGGCCTATCTCTAGTCATATTTCGGGGTGAGTTGACATGTCTTATTAATATATGAATATTCATGTTAGCTTTTTATATATCTGATAGGAATGTGACTTACTTCATTTTTTAAGGATTTCTCCCGGTAAATTTAATTCAGTGATAATGTAACGCTGTCTACGGCCTTAGTTAAGTGGTGCTTAAACTGTTATGGTTTATAATGGGAAATGATAAACTTACAATAACAGATACTAGGCGTAGAATCAGTTCATACAATGCTTACCATTGGGTTAAGAGTCAGCAAAATTAACTGTCATTTCTTCAAGATAAGGTCAGAAGTGTGGATCATTCACTTAACACTGAATTATAGGAGAAAGTCACTTATTCCTTTTTGATAGATATTTCTAGTGGAAAGGGAGAATCATTTTATGCTTACTTGTGTGGCTAGGCACTAGTCTATAATTTTCACAGAAAGCAGTCACCAGGCATAGATATAATTATATCTTATGATTCAGCCACAGCTGTATTATTATAGCAAGAACATTGCATTTTCTATGTACTCATTTTGTGGAATGTTAATATATTTCCCCAAGGGGACATATGATTTATTTGTGTAATGTCACATGCTGTAATCTGTTTATGTAATTCATTTAATGTTGTAAGATGAATAAGCATATTCATTCAACTGTAACTACAAGGTTAGGTTTCCTGTATGTTTAGTTGGAAGAAGAGGAGTAGATTTTGCTGTCAGAACGATTACTGACAGGTACATGGGTGTACAAAAGATATTAAGCCTATGCAGGCACATGCTATAATTGATAGAGTGGAAGAAGCGTAGCATAACTATGTTATATAACATTAGAGTGGATTTTGTTGTTGCTTGATGTAAAGGGTGTCTTTTTTGGGTCTCAGTTTCAGGGATACCGAATTGCTAGTCAAGTCTCCAGTCAGGCGAAGAATGTCATATACTGTTCGTTCTAGACGGATGCTGAATACAGCTAGCAATCACGAGTCGTCACCCCCATTCCTGAACCTAAACCCTTTGTCAACGCCAAGTTAAGCTCACGCAGTGCAACGAGCCAACGCTAAATCCGAAATCATCTCAGGCAGTAGTAGTTCTCTACTCGCCTATTAGATTACCAGTCAGAGCATTCCGGCTTCCAGAATATCAAAACCGCCCAGCAAGTCTATAGCAGAATCTGATATCACCCGCCTTTGTGTGCCTAAACGGGGCACTCAGCCAAACCACAGCCAAACTCGTTTAAACCGGATTTAATGCCAAGCAAGCAATAGCGCCGGATAAGAGCGCCTGGTTCTCTTCGTCCCCAAATAACTTCGTCTGGTGTAGTTCTGGGTTATGAAAACCTCGCACTTATGAGCGTCTTCCAGCCCCTCACGCAATTAGAGGTCACCAACGTTTAGCACCAACAAGGAAAGTTGTGTAGGCTTATTCCCTCGCCTTGAAGGATCTACATGTAAGATACTTTTCTGGAGCTAGCAACTTTGGTCCCACGAAAGCGGACAGGCTGTCGCTCAGTTTGTTTATTTGGTCAGCAGAAGATAAACAGCGTCTTCCAGCCCCTCACGCAATTAGAGGTCACCAATGATAGCACCTACTGGAAAGTTTTACAGTTCAATTCCATCACCCATGGAGTATATATTTACGTAAAGACACTTTCTGGAACTATTACATTTGGTCCCACGAAAGCGGACGGACTGGCACTCAGTTTATTCATTTCTCTGTGTTCTACAGTTTTATGACTGGTCGTGTGTGTGTGTGTGTGTTTGTGTTGTTGGTGTTTGACATATTTTGATTATTGATTATTATTGATGAATTTTATGCTGTGTATGATGAGATGCATTATTTTCCATGCTTTTCTTCTTAATAAAGTTTACACATTTTATTAATGCGCCGTTCACGACCCTTCCATCCATAATTAACTTGTTTTAGCTCTTTACTATAATCTCTATGTTTGATAAGAGAAAAGAGTGAGAGCAGGAGGTGATTAGACAGTAAAAGTGAGTTGAGGCTTGGAGAGAGAGATCATTTTGATAAATCTTCTTCCAGGTTGTCTCAAGTCCATCTCTTATTTACACCTTTCTGTGTGTGTAATCTATAACTCTGTCAGTCCACTATCCCTTGTCGATTTCACTACTATTGTCCAACTCGACAAATACTCTATACTTTACTCAACCACGACAGGAAGAAGAGTCTTCTTTTCAGGATGTACCTTTACCTATACCGGTAGTACCACTTCATTCAACAGAAAATTGGAATAATGTGTCAATTTCTCCTGACCTTTCTGCTGATCAGCGTCAGCAAGTATCTTCTCTTCTTCAATCCTATCAGGATGTTCTCACTGACATCCCCGGTCGTACGTCTGTCATTCAACATGACATTTTACTGACCGACGACACACCTATTCGGGTCCATCCATATCCTATTCCTCTTCACTTTCGATCTCAGGTTGATAAGGAATTGGATGAGATGCTTCAATTAAAAATAATTGAACCATCCACTTCACGATATTTTTCTTCGATGGTTATTATTCGCAAGAAAGATAATAACATTCGTCTTTGTGTTGACTATCGTAAGTTAAATAAAGTTACACAATTTGACGCGGAACCATTACCACTTTTGGAAGATTTACTGGTTAAACTTTCTAAATCTATTTTCTTTACTAAGCTAGATTTGTCAAAAGACTATTGGCAAGTCCCCTTGACAGATCGTGCAAAGCCACTCATTGCTTTTTCTACTCCTCGTGGTCTTTTCCAATGGAATTTTATGCCATTTGGACTAGTAAACGCTCTTGCCACCTTTGTGCGCATGATGCGTCGTATGTTATCACATCGTTCCGATGTCATTGCCTATATCGATGACATATGCCTTTTTAGTGACTCATTGGATGAACATTTTCGTGGATTGAACACATTATTGTCCACCTTACGTTCATATAACTTAACGGCTAAACCATCTAAAGCATATGTTGGTTTTCATGACATATCATTTTTGGGTCACCGTGTTGGTCACGGTCTTTTACATACTGAGGACAGTAATGTTCCAAAATCCTAAATATAACAACACCTAAGACTAAGAAACTAGTAAGGAGTCTTTTAGGTCTAATACAATTCTATGGGAGATTCATTCCTCATTTATCTACCATCACTGCACCTTTCTCTACTTTGTTAAAGAAGGGCGCAGTTAACATGATTCGGTGGTCGCAAGAACATCAACTCACGTTAGATTCATTAAATCATACTTTTCTAATGCACCTGTCTTACGGTTACCTAATGCGGACGTACCTTTCATTCTCCCCAGCGATGCATCCAATTTTGGCACAGGAAGCGCATTACATCAAGAATATTCTGGTACATTGCATCCTGTCATGTACGTATCCAGAAAACTGACGACTACAGAGAAAAATTATTCTGTCTTGGATAAGGAATTATTAGCTTTAGTCTGGACAATAACCAAGCTTCAACGTTTTTTGTTAGGCGCACATTTTATAGTGGAGACCAACCAGCGTGCTCTTACTGCTCTCAACAACAGAGACGTAAAGTTATCGAGATCAACCAGATACGCAGTCGCTCTGCAACGTTACTGTTTTACGATCCGAGCAATATCAGGATCTCAGAATGTTCTAGCAGACATCCTTTCGCGGTGTCCTTCTGAATCAAGCGAGATTCTACGCCCTACAAAGAGTGACGCCTCTGCTCGGACAGTTCTTTAATTGTGACTCATTACTCAATGAACGTTACTTTGTTCTGCGATATTATTGACTTTATTGCTAGTTTTGTGTCTACATTGACATTCCAGTAATTTGGTCATACACAGTTTGCCAGTGAAATAACTTGAAATTAGAAATAACAAACTATGGTGCATATTTAACATTTAAAAGGGATAACATTTTAAGTCCAGCGGAACTTTGTGAAGTAATTGACTATTTTCTAATATAACATTGCAACTTCGTGACTTTATTTAATATTGAACTCAGGTGAAATTAATAACATTTTAAGGCCATGAACGCTATGCTTCAACTATTAGCAATTAAACTTACTTAGTTACTTTTAATATTTAATATATTTAACTATCATTGTTTTAATGCGAGTTCATAGAGCTAGTAATTTTCGCTCATGACGTGTTTTAGCAATCATATTTAATTAGTACCTCTAATTATTTTTAGTCAATTTTAGGAGTGTTGCTCACTTCGAGTAGTTCATTTGCACTCTTCTTCATTTATAACTCATCATTTTGATGCGTTCATATTCCATTTGTTTGAATTCATTTATTGACATTTTTTCTTTCTGTTAACATTTTATTTGTGTTTCATCGTCCTTATTATTTTACATTATCTAGTGTTGCCACATTGGCCTCATGTTGGTTAATAGTGATTGTACATTTACTTACTTTGCATTTTGTTTATTTGAGTTGAGTTCACTTTCATATTTATTATGTCACTAGTAATATTTTGTTTAGTATATTTAGATTGATATTATATGTAGAAGATAATTTGATTTACCTCTCCGCGGTTATTCAAGTAAAAAAAAAAAAAAATGTATTTTTTTCGCGGGAATAAGGTAAACTGTTGCGTCCTTTTTGGGTTCCTTAACAATATTATAGTTGACATGAGTCTTACTACTGTTAAGAGGGTACGCATCAACAAATGTGGTAAGAATATATTTGAAATTAAATTCATCGCGCACGGGAGCGCACATATTTGTGCGTGGGTATTTCGCGTTTTGTTGCTAAACACTAGATGACGTAGTGACCTCCAGAGATGTAATGGCTGTGGTGGAAGTCAGACTTGTGTCTGTTTGTTCAAGCCCCATATTGCGGGTTATCTACTGTGGAAGTCTTTTGTATACGGCCTTCCATACGGAAGCCATCGCCGTGAAGATTTTTCAGTAAGTTCATTTATTCTAATGAAAAATATATCTTACGTCCTCGCCATACTAAATCTAGTCAGTACATTCAATGGGAATCGTTGACCCTTCATTGGGATGTACTGAAACGGATCACATATAAAGCGAAGTCATTGGATCCAGCCTATTATTTTTGAAGAATTGTATTACAAAACGTAAATACAAAGATAAAGTATTTGTTCGCCGTCTTAAGGATTACGGCACAAAGGAGAGGTCATTCAAATTCAGACCTTAGAAATTTATAAGCGCTGTGTACTACAATGCCTCAATTATGATGTACAGAGGTTCCAGAATATATTATTTACGAGGCCATTGAAAGACAGGATATTCTTGATGTCTTATATACCATTGATCATAATATGCATGTCTGCCCTTGATAGGTCAGCCGTTATAGGAATAGATATTAATCAAGTCTACGATCTAAACTACGTGATCTATGTAATAATATATATTGACATTTTCACCATGTGTATTACTATGCAAATCGTTAATTGTCAGAGGAAGTTTACTCTGCCCGTCTTGTCGTACGTTAAAAGTGATTGTCTAATAAACTGTTTAACTTCATACAAGAGTTTCAGTGTGCTTCATTTGGCACTGGCATTTGTTGACGTGCCCTGTTGATGTTCCTGTTGCCTGATCGCCACCTAACTAAATAACTTTCCCGTTATCAGCACCAGTAGTCAACTAGTCATCACTACCAATACACGACTACAAAATGACTACAACACAGTGTTTGGACGGAAGTGAGTTAAGCAATTATCCCCTGTATTTTCCTTGTCCTTAGAATGATAAGCCGCGACAACATCTGGTCTTCCTGTTATATTATCCGCCCAAGTGTCTGAACACGTTTGTAGTAAACATTGCGCCTAGACGGACATTTTCACGGTTACCCTAGGAAGCCAATCTGGTTTAACAACTTAAGCGACACAAATAACACTGACAAACAACATTTTTCTTTCTTATATAAGAATAAGTGTTCTTAGGTCAGTTTCTTGCGCTGATTTCAAATCTGAAATCCGTTTATCTCTATCACGTCAGATTCTTAAGATATTTGGGAATAAATATATTTTTGGGAAACCGTTATTTGCTCCGTTTCATTTTTACTATATAACTTATTAAAAATTAATAAAATGCAAAATAATTCTACTTTTTATACTGCTAAAAGATGCATGACATATGTTACGTTATTTTTCAAATAGTTACTGTATTTTGAAATAATTCTGAGCGAAATATGGCTTCTAGAAGTTGTAGAAATTCGGCTGATCTGTTCTGTTACGTGTGCGGATATTTTACCGATCGTGTTCACCAGAAAAAACTTTACACCATTACTAAAGAAAGCATATGAACGTTATTTCGATTCGAAAGTTGATGATGCAAATAAATCTTGGAAGCCAAATGCAGTTTGTTCGACTTGTGCAAATACATTGGCAGGTTGGTTACGAAAATCGCCGAAGCATAAGTCGATGCCTTTTGGAGTGCCAGTAATATGGCGTGAACCGACAAATCACGCTACTGATTGTTACTTCTGCTTGACAAATATCCATGGTTTTACTTTTAAAACTAGAAAGTCTGTGGTTTATCCAAATATTGAATTGGTTTCGAAACCAGTGCCTCATGATCCAATCACATGTCCAATCCCATTTCCACCAGAACAATATCCGTTGGACGTGAATGAACCATCAGAAAGTGATAGTTTATCTGCTTTAGAAACTAATTCTGACTCGGATTATATACCGGTGAATGATGGTGTTCACTTAATTAACCATTCAGAACTGTCAGATCTAATATGTGATCTCGCTCTTACCAAAGGACAAGCGGAATTACTCGGTTCGCGACTCAAAGAATGGAATCTTTTAGCGCCCAATACTCAGATATCTAAATTTCATCGTAGACACAGAGAACTTGTTCAATACTTTGAGATGGATGATGGCATTTGCTATTGCAAAGATGTAAACGGTCTAATGGTGCACCTCGGTCATGAGCACATAGTCAACGAATGGCGACTTTTCATCGACTCTTCCAAGACTAGTCTAAAAGCCGTGTTATTGCATAACGGAAATTTATTTTCATCAATTCCAGTCGCCTACTCTGTTCATATGAACGAAACTTATGACAATATGGCTATACTTTTGGCAAAAATAAAGTACAATGACTACCAATGGGGGATTTGTGGAGACCTAAAGGTCATTGCAATGCTCACGGGCATGCAGACTGGGTATACAAAATTTTGTTGCTTTCTATGTGAATGGGACAGCCGCAACAGACAGGAACATTATGCAAGAAAGGTGTGGCCTATCAGGGATCGTATGCAGCTCGGGCATAAAAATGTAATACATGAGCCATTAGTTAACAAAGACAGCATCATTTTACCACCGTTACATATAAAGTTGGGGCTCATGAAGAATTTCGTAAAAGCGTTAGATAAAACGAGCAAAGCTTTCACTTATCTTCGAGAAAAGTTTCCGCAAGTTAGCGATGCAAAGATAAAGGAAGGTATCTTTGTAGGACCTCAGATTAGGAAAGTTATTGCAGACAAACAATTCGAGAACTTGTTACATGGTTGTGAACTTCGCGCATGGCTGGCATTCAAATCGATCATCGATAACTTTCTGGGAAATCACAAATCTGTCGACTATGTGCATATTGTTAAGCAGTGCATAGATGCATACAGAATTATGGGCTGTAACATGTCCCTCAAAATCCATTTGCTCGATTCGCATCTTGACTTTTTCCCTGACAACCTTGGCGAAGTCAGCGATGAACGTGGAGAACGATTCCATCAAGATATCGCCGTAATGGAGTCACGCTATCAAGGACGGTGTAGTGTAACCATGCTTGCCGATTATTGTTGGATGCTTCATCGCGATGTACCACATGTCATTCACCGACGAAAGTCGACTGCAAAGAAATTCAAGCCTACATAACTGTTACACTTCTTGTATGAATGATGTTGTAATACTGTATGCGTTGTTAAAAAACTTGAATTGCGTATTTCTAGAGATCCCGACCTGATAGAGAAAAACGGTTTGCAGATTTAAAAACAGCGCATTAAAATTGACCAGAAAAACATAGAAATGTTAGAGAAAGAAAAAATATTTTTTTTTTTTGTTAGTCAGTGTAATTCTTAAGGATGGTCAGTTAGCCGTGAAATAACACTATTGCAGTATTAACAGAGGTCAACAAATCTAAGGCGTGGCGATGGTCAGGTTTATGTGCGAAAAATGAAGAAATAAATAGAGAAAGTGGAAGGGAAATAAGGTAAAGTAAAAGGACACAACAAATTCCTTCACAATGTGCTTGAAATGAAAAGCTGTCTTGTATACAGTTATAGACATTATATGCGCACCTCTGCCTAGACAAATTGGGTTCCTGTTTAAATTGGACAATTATAGTGCGTTTCACAATGTTTGCCGCTGTTTAATATTCAATATCTCAGCAACCACTTAATCGTAATTGTTGCAACTTTGCATATGACCTAATGATCGCTATGTCCCGTGGGGGTCATTTTTTTCCTCGTTAACAAACTTATGGTTTTAAATTTTCTTTATTTAAAGTATACAAAATCGACTACCTCCTAGTCCAACCGTAATTTTAAAGGGCTTACCCGGTAAAATCCTATTTTAGAGGTTTCTTCTTAGAGTTACTTCCCTTGGAGCTTTAGGAAGGGTTCATTGTATAATTAAAATGACCTCGACCGGCGACGGACACCTATTCTGATGCAGTCGGCTCGGAATTATGTGCTCAATCGGCGTATCCAATAAAGTTAAAACGCTCCGGGGGGAAGAATGGTTTGTTAAGGTGTACACGGAAAAGGCAGAAAAACAAATACATAAGAACAATGAACGGTCATTCCTAAGGGAAGTAACTCTAAGCAAGACACCTCTAAAATAGGATTTTACCGCTTACCCCTTCATATTTGTGAGCTATTTCGATTTAACATCTTGAACGCATGTCACGTGATTTTCTAAGTGTTTCAGCTCACTACCGCACTGTTTTGAACATTACATTGACCCTTCTGGTGTGTTCAGTTTCCGTTCTACTGATTGTGTATTTCAGTGCATAGGCGTATCTTGCGGTATTCTAGGTCTGTAATACAATGGGTATGAAAGTCAAGTTCCTTACACTGCATACAATGGCAGTGAAGATGTATAAATATTTCTGCAGAGAAGCTAAGCGTGGTAAACTGTATCGGAGTCTCTCAAATCCTGAAAGAGAACTATTCATGCTTTGGGTTTAAGTAAACGCTCATTTCATCAATTACTCAAAGCTAATGGAATTTTCAGTTCAATCAATACCAGGACTCAAGAGTTTGTTTTCTTCACCTTTAGTAAGCAAGACACCAAAATGTGTATTGCTACGCCTCATCGCTGCGCCTCAATTCCGAAATAACAATGGCTATTATCATTTGAGCAAATTTTTTCTCTGCACTTTATCATAAAATTTCGTCGAAACAAAAGACTTTATTTTAGCAGGGTTTTTCCAATCCATCTTTTTGAAATAAGATGTATATTCATCATTATTATTTTCTGGTTTGCTTCTTATGGAGCATGGAGCTACCAGTTTAGTTGGTCCCCCAGTAGGAAGCCTTAACCAAGCAATACCACACTCTTACTGTGGTCTTTTGTTTTTAAGCAATCTTTTACATGATGAGATTGTCAGTCTCAAGTCTAACCTTATCGTCTTGTACGACAATCTGAGGAATAAGTAAATTTATATCCTTATAATTGGCAGCATCGCAACAAAGGTCACATAAAATGACGTTATTTTGATAGACATTCACCAATAGATGCCTTCATTGCATTCTGCTAATTAAATAGTCTATAAAAAAATGCTGACATGTTGGATAGAGCCAGACAATCGCCAACACAGTTAGAGATTAAAGCAAATAAATATGAATGGAACACACCATTAGAAAACAATCAACCAGTATAATCATATTTGTTCTTGACTTGCACCCACAGGAGAAGAGAAGGTCGGAGAGAACAAAGAGAACATTGAAAAGATAGATGATAGATGAATCCGAAACCTCGAGCATTTTCGAGGCAGAGCTGAAACTAAAGGCGGATCCAGAATGAAAAATTAAAAAAAAAATTGGTGATGGACCATAAGTTCCCTCCATGTGTTCCTTATAGAATGAACCAGAGTTGGGGCACTGTACGAAGGATGGCCGCCGACCGAGCAAAGTGGAATCAATTTGTTGTTGTCCTACAAGACGCCACCAGGCGTAATGACCACTGACTGCTTTGACGGTCGGCGGCTAAGGATCAAAGAAAGAAAAGAAAAAAGTTCCTTATAGAACTGAAAGGATTGACGATGAAGAGGAAGGGAATGATGATGATAACGTCATATTGTATATGTTGAATAATCACAGGAGTATAAATATTGGATACAACAAATCCACATTTGAAAGCGTTAATAAAGTTTGGCTTTCATGAAAAGTTCATTGGATTTCTTTCAAAATCATTGTCCTTTTCGCTCTTTCTGGAGCGTGGAACCCCCTCCTATACAACTGGTATTCTTGACAGAAGCCTGCGCCAAGCATTCACGTATTCTAGCACCAGTGGTTTATGTAGCAATCTGTTTGACACGATGAGGTCACTGGCCTCAACCTCCTGTTGGTCGCCTCGTACGTTATGTCTGAAGTAGCAGTAGCCAGATTCTGTCTATGTCTCATCAGAGACCCCGGGAACTGGACTGGGATATTGGGTGTCTTCACTGTGCGCGTGTTACGTCAGTCTCAATCGTCATGACCATTATTTACCTTTTTTGCTCTCTACATAGCATAGAGCCACCAATGTGGCTGGTCCCCTTGCCAGGAAGCATGCAGAAAAAATTCCAATGCGCATGTAGCTGTGGTTTCTGTATCAATATAATGAGGTTGCTAGCCTCATGCACAACCTGATATTAATCACTTTGTGCAGCTTGTGTGAGGGAGTGTTAGTCCTGTGGAGCCCACGTGGTGCAATTTCATGTTAATTGATCTTCACCATCAACTCTCTCTCTCTCTGGAGCGTTGGTCTTAATCAGTTCACCCTAAGCTGTCCACTCCTGTGCTGTCTGTTCGAGTTTTTTCCCCCTATGTTTTCTCAGCTCTTTTCATATTTATCGCTGGTACATGATTTTATTTAATCAGTATGAATTGCAAACTTTCAACATTTAAAATCTGGACAATTTCATATCAGGAATAAAATCCGAAACAAATAACCACCCGATACAGAAGCCTTATTTTTTTAACTGTCCTCAACACTCTGAGACAAATGGTCACCATAAAACATTTGGGGAGCCTTCTGTGTTGTCTTAGACAACGCTTGCGTCAATCTGGGTCAGAGTCGGCTTCTAGATCTGTGTCCTTTACGTCAACAGCTTTTCACCAGTGATCTAACTCTTCATGCTCCGATTCTTTTTTTTTTTTTTTTTTTAATACTGTAGCTGTTTATTTCGCCAACCTGACGACTTTCCGTGTTCAGTTTGCCGAAAACCGTTAACTGGATTTCAAGCAACATTTTTTCCTATCGGCTTTCTCTTATTTTTTTTTATGCCGTTTGTTCGTGCACATATTTTTTTCCGAAAGCGAAGCGAATATATGGTGACGAAGCGAATATATGGTGACGAAGCGAATATATATGGTGAGTACTTTCTTTATTTTTAAAATTTTTTTTAATTTTTACCTTTTAATATTGTAACGGGTAGACGCAACAGCGGTAACTTCATGTTTCTTTTGTTTTCTTCTTCATCATCTTCAAATGCCATAGGGGACCCCAAGATGCAGCAATAGTGAATGCAGTCAGCGACCCATAGCTTGACTGCTTGCATCAGGATCAGCGGACCAGAGCTGATCAAGACCGTACTCCACCTCCACGTGGTGGTCCTGGAAACAGTCTGCAGCAGTGCAGTCTGGCTGAGCGAGTACGGATCGAAATGGGAAGGCAAACCCGGTCCCTAAAAAATGCCGTCCTGAAGTCGGATGTGTCGACCAAAAGGTGCAGATATCACAGCTTAGGCGTAAACAGACACAACGCAACCACCGTCCTTTTCAGGACGAACGAGGAAGAGGAAGAAGAAGAAATGCCATAGAAGGTGACGTAGGTGATCATGTTTCTCCACAACTCTCAGTCGTTAGAGCTCTTTATCAATTCTGTTGATGGCTTCTATCCATGCCACGATGTCAAACTGCCCTGCATCTTCTCACGTTGTCCTTTGTCTCGTGTTTCTTCAATCTTTCCCATTTGTAACAATGTATTTCAGCTTTCCTGTTGTATCAATGTGTTTCAGCTTTTCTGTTGTAACAATGTGTTTCAGCGTTCCTGTTGTAACAATATGTTTCAGCTTTCCTATTGTAACAATGTGTTCCAGCTTTCCTGTTGTAACAATGTGTTTCAGTTTCCCAGTTGTAACAATGAGTTCCAGCTTTCCTGTTGGAACAGTGGATTTCAGCTTTCCTGTTGGAACAGTGGATTTCAGCTTTCCTGTTGTAGCAATGTGTTCAACTTTCCTGTTGTAACAATGTGTTCCAGCTTTCTTTTTGTTATAGTGTGTTTCAGCTTTCCTGTTGTAACAACGTGTTCCATCTTTCCTGTTCTCATAATATCTCCAAAGAATGTGGACTTCTTCCTTCTAATACGTGTAATGAGTTTTCTGTGCCCACTGGCTTCCTTCAGGATATTTTCATTAATCGTTATAGCTGCCCGAGGTATTATTTTCATTCTTTCATAAAACCACAATTCTGTGCCCTCCAGGTACTAATCTGTCTACTCAATGTCCGTGATTCACTTCTATATGTCAGGACTGGTTCTACACATCACTGAACTATTATATTTCTTACTTCCATTGCCTTCTGCTGAAATACTTTTCATTTGAATGTCAATTCGTATAACCTCTTCACTCTCAAGTAACCGCATCTATCGTTCTTATAACTTTGGCAGTCCGTCACAGACATCTGTCGTCATCATACAGTTTCTCCCTCAAAAGGGTTAGACAGGGCTACGCTGCCACCCTGCTCCTCCCATGAAGCCGAGAGTCTTAGAGGATATGTTCTTCTGTCTGTTTGTCCTCCCCACATGGACACATCTGTCTGCCCGATTGTCAATATGTTGAACAAAAGGTATTTTAGTCTGCAATAGCCCGTTCTTAGTCTGAAAATTATTGCTGGATTTCTTCTTGGTAATGTGTATTATGGTTCTGCTGTATCGGTCTTGGGGTGTTTTTACTTCTATAGCTCTTTCTATTGCTGTCTGTGCACTATATACTCGTATATGTATATATATATATATATATATATATATATATATATATATATATATATATATATATATATATATATATATATATATATATATATATATTAATATGGCGTTATCCGAGCTTTTGACATCTACAAATACACACTGTTCAACACCTTTTTTTTTAATTTTTATTCCGCTTGTCACTGGTCTCATCATAATTCTTAAAAGTATTTTGGTCACGCGACTCATTAGACTGACACCCGGTGGTCTTCGCAATAAATGGCTCCATATTCTTTGGTGAAGCTATTAATATGAATTTTGAGGTATTCATACGATATGTGGCAACTAATATACATGGTGTTCAAAAGTTCTGTTGTTATGCCCGATCAAAATGTTCTCGTAGCACCAACTTCTCAACTGTTATATTATCTGCTCTTTGTCTTTCTTCATTTGACGCATGGTGGCCCCATTTTCTGCCACGAGCACTGATTGTTCGTGAGAATAACCTGTAATATGTAATCCTTACCTTCCATCATCATACAGCTCCTTTATCCATCTTTCTATTACGTTCTCTTAATCCAGTAATATTATTCCTTCTCTTGACTTCAACCAGCCAGTGGTCGTAGGTCATCTTCTACGTGTTGACGCATTTGCCTGCACATATATGTTGTGTCATATTATGTGCTTCCCTTCCAGCTATCTGTACTTCTGGATTAGCCAGTTTAAATAGCTCTCATTTATGTTTGTTATCTACTTAGTTAGTCCTTCATATTCTTCCCTCTTCGTTTTGCTTCTTCTTCCTTTTGGCATCTGCCATTTGAAAGACTTCTTATATATCATCCTGTCCTTCTTTACAGTCATATGTCTTCATGGTATTTCTTTTGATATTTGTTTATTGACTCTGTTAGCTTTTCCTATTGTTCGTCCTTACTCTATACTTTTGCTATGGTTCTGTATTAGTTACTCTGTGTTTTTGCCGAGGTCTCTGGGAAGGGAAAGAAAGAATAGCATCACTGCTCCATTAGGCTCATAGTTCAGAGTAAAAATATATTCAGTCACAAGATACAAAGTAAGCAAGTCCAGGTATAAAATGAGTGAAGGGGGAACGTGAATACATGAAGCTTTACGTCCAGTTTGTCATGAGATTCAGACAACATAAGCTCCTGTTTTCTGAGCCCATTATTTTTCTTTTTATTGCAAGTCACTGCATTTAAAACAAACAAAAAAACAGAAATCATGTCTACATACTTGGTCAAACATCATCGGTTGAATTTTAAAAAGTTTGTTACTTGCCTGTAGCAGGATGTCTTTTAACATCTCGTCATACGGTTGCTAGAGGTCTGTTATAACTCATCCTTGTGATCTGTTAACGCAATTAAATCTACGTATTCCAAAGTATATTTTCATTTGTGCTGAGCAATATTCTCATTTGATCTTCAGTAATTGTGTTAGATATCTAACTTATTTTCACCAGAACAGGAGAATAGGGAAGCAGAATTTGTATTGAAAAACATTAACAGAAAACAGATAACGGTCTAGAATAGTAATTATATATGCATCAATGACTAGAAAAAAGGTCGTTTACAGAGTCCACCATGATGTACTAACTGAATGCTTTCAAAAAGTAGATTTTGATGGAAAAAACTTATGGCTGCTTGATAAGACTAAAGCTGATAAAGGGGAAGTGATCTTGAAAATGTTAAGCGAATAGAATCGATTGCGGGTTACGTTGCTTGGTTAAGCTGATGTTAAGTTAAAATTGTATTAGGGGAATTCCCTCGTGTGATCGAGAAGTTTCCAAGTCGGTAAGCGTGGCGAACACTGGTCAGTTCAAATTGCGGAGATGTGTTTTCTCTGAACTGTCTTGAGCTGTGAGTAAGCTCGTGTGACTAGGCCATGCAATTATTGAGACTGAATTGAGTTTTTTAAACAGCCGAGTCTCGTGTCTTTTTTAGGCGGGACTAGTGTGTGAACTAGGAGCAGTCTGTTTTTGGGCACCGACTGGAGAGGTCGGCCCTACAGTGTGTGTTTTGAGTATGCCTGCGCAGTGCAAAAGTTATAGAGGCTATTATTTGTGTAGGCCAGTAATTCCTGAGTTTATTGAAGAATTATGTTTGTGAGTATTTTTGAAGAGGTAAGGATCCATGACTTATATTGTCAGATAATCGCGCTGAGATGAGTGAGGGCGAGATTACTGCAAACTGCCAGGGAGTGCAGTCTTGCGAGAAATTGCCGCGAGTATTCACCATTTATGTTGTTAGCACGGCGAGGTTGATGTCCGTTTGCTAACCGGATCCATTGAGGTGATTTGAGGAGGCCATTATTATTTATGTTATTAGCACGACGAGGATGACCGTTGCTAAAAGGATCCATGAGAATATTATAGCGCAGATTTGAGGAGGCCATTATTATTTATGTTATTAGCACGGCGACGATGACCGTTGCTAAAAGGATCCATGAGAATATTATAGCGCAGATCTGAGGAGGCCATTCATGTTGTCAGCACGGCGAAGATGACCGTTTGCTGAGAGGATCCATATTTATATTAGAGCGCCAATGTTGAGAGCGTCTTTGATGAGGCAGGTTTATTATATAAGCACGGTGATGCCGACCGTTGCTGAAGGGATCCATTAACTATTTATATGATGTTGAAAGCATCTTTGATGAGGTATATTTGTTATATTAGCACGGTGATGATGACCGTTGCTGAGAGGATCCAGTATTGATATTGTATAGCGCTAATGATTCTGAGAAGTGGAGATGTGACTATAGTACTTCCTTGTTGTGAGTTATGTTTGACTATGTGTATTTCATATTAACGTATTGTGACAATAAACTATGTTAAATGTCACCTGTAGTTCCACGACTCGTACGTGCGTATCTGTGGCGTGTGATTGTACCCACGCACACTCACTACAACATTTAACACGGTAGGAGAACAGTAAGCACGACGGTAGTAAAGCATGACCATAAATAGCATGTGTGGCGAAATCTATGTCAACAAACAGGTTGAATTCACCAACGGTATCTCGTGTGTAGCGGTGGTATGTCGTAGCACTAATCCTCATTAGTAACAAGACGTATTAGTAACAGTGATCTTCATGATTAACAATAATAATGGAATTATACCTATCTAGTAATACTACCTCGCTAGTAAATACCAATCACTATATCGAGTAACACTGGTAATCACCTTAAGGGGTAACAGTGGTGGCAAAATAGCGTTATATCATTTGGTGGTTTTACAGATTTAACGGAATGAAACCCACGGAATTCGCGTGATAAGGGAGCCCTGTGTGGGCGTGGCTTGTGTGAGTCTCCTGACCTTGCTTCATAATCCTCGACCTAGTTTGTTAATTGTGTCCAACACGGCGGAATATAACAGTAGACAGTCAAGTTTAACTAAATGTGAAGTGTTTTGAAGAGTCGTTTGCAGATTATCTCAAGTCAAGAGTTGCAGAGGATGCTGTGTGGTGTTTCCTGTGTGCTGATGCTGTGTTGAGCGCATTCTACACTTTGGCAAGAACCTGAAGAGAAGAAAGTCTAGTTCGTGTACCTTTCTGCGGTGGAACGTTTTTATCTGCAGAACTTTGTGATATCTAGTGTGTTGGCGGAAAGGACGAAAATATTTTAAGATAAGTGGTTTTGTTCTGTGTAGATTGTGCCACTTTTCTGCATTTCAGCAAGTCTGCCTGTACTATCCATCGCTATTTCCTGTTGATAATTGTCGTTGTGTTGTCGATAATTATATCGATTGATTGTACAATATGTTGATGCATAGGTAGTGTATGTTATATATAGGTACTATAACATGAATTGGTGTACAGTAATTGATTGATTCAGTTGAAACTCTTATAAAATGTGGGAGTATGACAAATACCGTGAACTATAAGGATATGGAGACCGTAAGCTGACTGAGTCTGAAATAACAATATTGATATGTGAAAAGCAAATTCATGAAAGTAATGAGAGGTATCAGAAAAGGAAGCTAGAAAAGAAGAAGCAACTGGACATAAAACAGAGTACCCTAGAGCAAAGGGAAAGTTTCATAGAATGTACTGCTGAAGTAAGTGAGTTACATGAAAAAGTCTCTAAACTTACAGATGATTTAGGCAAATCAAACTCAGAACTTGCTAGTGTTCAAGCAAGTTTGGATTCAGCATTGTTGAACATAAAGCAATTGGAAGTTCAGGTGAAAGAGAACGAACGAACGAACGAACGAACGAACTTTATTTTCAAAGGGTTAAGAATTGGGCACGCAGGCCCGTCTGACATTCTGCCCTTCCTCTCTCTCTCATCATATATACTATATCCTTTCATCCTCACATTTACTTTAAGCATAATTATGGCATTTATCATTATAAAAGTAATAATACATTTGCAATAATCATCATAATTAAAGTACGTTTTTAACATTAAAAAAGAATAATAATAATAATAATGAATGTAAAAATAAAATAAATAAAAATAAAAATAAACATTAATACATAGATTAGATAGATAGATAGATAGATAGATAGATAGATAGATAGATAGATAGATAGATAGATAGATAGATAGATAGATAGATAGATAGATAGATAGATAGATAGATAGATAGATAGATAGATAGATAGATAGATAGATAGATAGATAGATAGATAGATAGATAGATAGATAGATAGATAGATAGATAGATAGTTTATGGTGGTATATAATAAGAACTCGTGACATTTTGGGAATCCGCTGCTGAATGACCTGGGACTTAGTGTGTTGTCAGCACATGCGGAAAATGTTCTCACAGGTGAGCAGCTTTGAGTCCCAAACAGATACTGCCACAGGGAGTGAATTGTTTACGCCTCCACTATACGAGATCCAGCGTTATGACCTATGCTCCTTAGGGAGGTAAAGGGTATTGACTGATAGATAAGAATCGTGCATATAGGCCCGTCTTACATTTTGCCCTTCCTCTTATTCATCTTTTATTGCTAGTTATTCAGACATTCTCCATACTTAAGGTGTTAGTTTAATAGCGATGCAACATTATAAGTAGTATAAAAGCATACATTTACAGTATTTGATTACAATTAAGAAGTAAGATATATTAAAATGAAAAACTAGATCATTAGACCCTCCATACAGTATATTAGATAATAATTCGAAATATAATCCCTTAGGGCGGCATATAATTGGCACTCATAATGTATTTGAACAGTCTACGATTATATGAGTAGGGACTGTGCATGTTTTTAAGATCATGTGGAAGATTGTTCCAAAGATGAGCAGCTGAGTAAGCCAAGCTCTTCTTGAACAAATCTAGCCTGGGCTTGGGTACCTGTAACTGGTTTAAGCGGTTACTACGTTTTTCATTGAATTTTAAAAGAGGCCACAGATACGTTGGAGCATTCTGTGACAAGATTTTGTGAGCGAATTTAGCTTTGTTAAATAGGAAGCGCTTTCTAAGGGGTAATATTTTAAGATAGTTATATAAATCTGTACAATGTGTTTGGTGTTTATCAGCAACTAGGCGCACTGCACGTTTTTTGAAGTGAATGAAGCCTTTTTGTGTTGGATATGGAACAACCATCCCAGATTGTGGAACAATAGTCTAGGTATGTTTGTATGTGAGATGTGTAGAACATTTTCCTTGCCACTCATCCAGGAAGTATTTGATTTTGGCTAATTGGTAAACTTTTTGTGCCGTTAGCTTTGTGAGTGCACTTACATGTGAGTTCCAACTTAGGTGCTGGTCAACAGTTAGACCTAGAGTTTTATGTTCATTTACGTTTTCAATTAGTGATGTTCCAATGTAGAACTGAAGTGTTGTTTTCTGCGAGTTTTGTAGTTTTTGTCTGGTTGATATTAACATACATTTCGTTTTACTAATATTTATTTGCATTCGATTCTCGTTGCTCCACTTAATAATATTATGTGTATCAGTTTGTAAAGATAGTTCTAGTGTGGCGCAACTTTTGTCACTAGTGTAAACAGTACAGTCATCGGCAAACAGGTCACAGGATGAGTGTTTGATGTACAGAGGAAGATCATTAATGTATACGGCAAAGAGAAGAGGGCCGAGGATAGAACCCTGAGGAACACCGATATCGACAACAGTTGGGTTGGACAAAGAATTATTGTAAGACACCACTTGTTGTCTGTCTGTCAGGAATGATTTAATTAACTTCACCAGCTTAAGATTTACTTTCATTGTTTCTAATTTTCTGATTAAAATAGAGTGATCTATCATATCGAATGCTTTTTTAAAGTCTACAAAGATTGCTCCACATAAGTTATCGTTATTGATGTTTAGATGCCAGTTCTCTATCATTTTTGTTAAGGCTGTGTCGCATGAATGCTTTGGTCTAAACCCCGACTGACTATCAACAAGCAGGTCATTATTAGCTAGGTGTTCCATTGCTGTTTTGTGTATGTGTTTTTCCAGTGGTTTGGACAGCGATGATATAAGCGAAATGGGCCTATAGTTACCAAGGTTGCTATTATCTGATGAACCAGGTTTAACAAGAGGGTATACTTTAGCGATTTTAAAGGCAGATGGAAAGTAACTCCTTGCGAGACATTGATTATATATGTATGTTAGTGTATCAGTAATAGCTGGTGCAGCATAACGCAGTATTCGATTACTGATTCCATCAAGTCCCGATGAGTTATTATCTTTAAGATCAATAAGATAGTTATAAACTTCGTTAACTGTTATGAAAGGAATGTCGCATGGAATGGTGTTAGTACACTTGTTCTCGCAGAGCGTAGATAATTCGCTGAAGTCACAAGGGGAAGAAGGTATGGCGGATTTTATATTGTGGATGTCTGCCTGAAAATGATTGCTGACGAGAAGCAAATTGAGGTGGAAAATATTACACAGGAGGCCCAACAAAATAAGCAGAGTTATGAGAAATTGAAACTTGAGACTGATGAACATAATAGGACGTATACAGAAACGCTCCTTGATTTATTAGATGATATTGCAAATCTCGGTGGCAAACATGAAGAGAAAAAGTTTCATGAGCTTAATAAGAGCAGTGATGAGCAGTCATTACAATTAGAGGTGACTCAGTTTAGAGCAAATAAAGAACAATATGAGAAAGAGACATTAGTAGAGTTGATGGTTGAGAAAGAGAAGGTCATTCAGATTAAAGATTTACTAGCAGAGGAAAGCTGTAAAGTTTTAAGAGCTGAGAGCTTAAGCAAGAAATTAAGTGCAGATATTGCACTTAAAGATATTCAAATTTCAGAAGCCAGAATGAGAATAGATGGTCTACTCGACATTCTCTTGAAGAAAAAAATGTGGTCTTCTGTCAATGTTGACAGTGAAAGACATAAAGCAAAAAGTCAGTCCTATACACTTTTTGCTGATTCTAAAGTCAAGAATAGGGGAAGCAAATCTTTTCGTGGGAAATATAACTTTCAACGCAATGCCGATGATTCTAACGGTATTGGTTCCTGGCGACAAGCTAGCAAAGGAAAATCTACAGTATTAGATAGTCCTGTAGATAATGAAAGAAACAGGAATAGACATCAAGTCAGGGTGTTAAAAACAAACCAGGTATTAAGTGAGAACTCTGATGGCTTGATAACAGGGAAGAAAAATAGCACTCCTTGTTCCAAGAAGGAAACATATTTTGTGAAAAACAATAAAGAGATTGTCAAACCTTCAAGTCATACCCAGTCAAGGCAGTGTGACTCATTTCTTAAACACATTGCCACAAGCGAAGATAAAAACACTTTTGATAGGAGAAATAACCCTGAGGTTAGAATGTACCAAGGGAGTTCTTCATATAGTAACGTTTCTTCTCCTAAAAACAAGAAACAATTTGACAGATCACAAGATCGTGATTCTAAGAGTATTAGAAATTATAGTGGAAATAATTATGTGAAAGTTTGTCAATCTGGTAATAAGCGTTTTGATAAAAGCCAGTCCTATCTAGTAGATATTGTTATCCAAGAGAAAATGCTAATCGTAATTATGCTAACTGGGATGTAAAACAGTACAACTGTGTCAATAGAAAAACTAACAATGTTCTTAACAGCAATTATAGAAATCGTAACCAGGTTAGCTGTACTCTACATGAGAGCAAAGTTATTAACAAGCAAAGTAATAATACTATTGATTGTCACACTAGTGGTGTCGAAAGGTCATCTCGTTCTTGTGAATGTAGTAATTTTTTTCAGCCTACAACAGGGATGAACTTTCGTTACGGTCAAGTGGTCTCTAAGCCTTCTGTGATGTTTACACGTTTAAGGAGGACTTGCTGAGATGTGTGAAAAGGGGCCAAGACTCTACTCCAACACAAGGGATAGGTAAACGTGAAAGTTGATTTTCCGTTTTTCCTTATTAAATCTAACAGATGATTATAAGAGATTTTCATTTGTATTATCTCGTAGCGTGCGACGTTGTGATGAGTTGGCGCTCTTGTTGACATTATTCGTGAAGAATGTGGATTATCTATCAAGCGGAACCTATGAGCGCCTCGCTATACATCTGACGAGTCACTTTTTGGAGGATCAAGAATTATTGACAGATTGACGGGAATATTTTTTTTTTACAGCTGATTTATTTTTTAGAATAGTACATGTTAATGTATTCTGTGGATAATATATCATATGATGTTTTATTTAAATATTTGTAATTTCTTTGAAACATTATGATGTTCATCTTTATGCATCATTTGATTGCTATATATATATTTTTTGTAGAACATATATGATTGTTTCGATAATGTACCAGTCCAATTTTTTATGCCATTTGTATACTATTCTGTTTTGATTGTGTGTAACATATGTGTTGGTAATAATTTGTGTGTAATTTTTTATAAATGCAGTGAGCGGTGTCAAACCTGTGCTCATTTAGATCATAATTATTGATCTGTATATTTTTCGGGTTGTAGCTGTAATTGTTAGGATAATTATATGAATTTATTGTTATGTTGTGTAATATGATTTTGTAAAATTATCTTGCATGTATCAGAAATGATTTTGTATTTGAAATTAGTTATGACTTAGAATTACTTAAATAATAATTTTATTTTTTGATAACTTATCGTTCTGAAATATTTTGTTTGGTAATTTTGGGAAAAGAATTGTTTTTTGGCATTGTAATTTATTTTTGTGTGCCCTATGATTGAAAGGGATATTACTTCTTTGGAAACTTGTCTTATTTGATATTATGATGTATTTTTATTATTTAGCGGTTGATTGTGCGTTAGGTCAAAACTTAGTTATCGCAAATGCTATTATTTGTTTGTGTAAGGTTTATAATTTATTTTAAGTTAAGTATAACTTTTGTAACTTAGTTAAATTACTTATTAGACTTTGTTTAGTTATGAATTATTCTTTTTGTGGTGTTAGTATGGATATACTTTGACATTTTGTTTTGTGCCTTGTAATCATGTTTGTATTTAATTTTTGGAAGATATTGTCTGATCTAAACATTTATTAGTATGTATTGTTATTGACTTTCTATGCGTTCATACCTGTGCTTTCCATTTGTCTTTAATGATTATTCTTCATTTCATTCTATCTTTTTGTCGTCTTTTCGATATGTGTTCATATCTTGTTTATACTTTCGTATCACATCTTCGTTTCTCTTCATTCTACTTGTATACTTCATCTTCTTTCAATACTTATACTTTCATTCATTGTATTCTTGAGTGAATTATATAACTTAGTATAATGAAACTAGTCTAGTAGAGAAATTTGTATTTATTTTACATGAAATTGTTTACTTATTGATTATTATGTGGTATTGTTAATTGTTTCTCATTTTCCGATTTCTTACTTTCCTTTACTACAGATCATTCTTCTGTTGCTTGATCTTCTTCTTTCACTTTCTATTGGTTGTTGCTTGTACTAAATGTACTTAGCTTGGTGTCGTATTACGATTAACTTTGGTATGCTTGGATGATTAGGTTTGATGCTTTGGTTGTAATATTACATTTATTGCTGATATTTCTGGTAGATGTACTATTTTCATTTGTTATAGGTACATTTTTTTGTAGCCATATGATATAATTTCATTTACTTCTAAATTTTTGGGACTTAAATTTTCAACAACAACAAAATGATAAATCCTTTTTTTTCCCGGGCAGTGTGGCAACTGATAAGACTAAAGCTGATAAAGGGGAAGTGATCTTGAAAATGTTAAGCGAATAGATTCGATTGCGGGTTACGTTGCTTGGTTAAGCTGATGTTAAGTTAAAATTGTATTAGGGGAATTCCCTCGTGTGATCGAGAAGTTTCCAAGTCGGTAAGCGTGGCAAACACTGGTCAGTTCAAATTGCGGAGATGTGTTTTCTCTGAACTGTCTTGAGCTGTGAGTAAGCTCGTGTGACTAGCCCATGCAATTATTGAGACTGAGTTGAGTTTTTTAAACAGCCGAATCTCGTGTCTTTTTTAGGCGGGACTAGTGTGTGAACTAGGAGCAGTCTGTTTTTGGGCACCGACTGGAGAGGTCGGCCCTACAGTGTGTGTTTTGAGTATGCCTGCGCAGTGCAAAAGTTATAGAGGCCATTATTTGTGTAGGCCAGTAATTCCTGAGTTTATTGAAGAATTATGTTTGTGAGTATTGTCAGATAATCGCGCTGAGATGAGTGAGGGCGAGATTACTGCAAACTGCCAGGGAGTGCAGTCTTGCGAGAAATTGCCGCGAGTATTCACCATTTATGTTGTTAGCACGGCGAGGATGATGTCCGTTTGCTAACCGGATCCATTGAGGTGATTTGAGGAGGCCATTATTATTTATGTTATTAGCACGGCGAGGATTACCGTTACTAAAAGGATCAATGAGAATATTATAGCGCAGATTTGAGGAGGCCATTATTATTTATGTTATTAGCACGGCGAGGATGACCGTTGCTAAAAGGATCCATGAGAATATTATAGCGCAGATTTGAGGAGGCCATTCATGTTGTCAGCACGGCGAGGATGACCGTTTGCTGAGAGGATCCATATTTATATTAGAGCGCCAATGTTGAGAGCGTCTTTGATGAGGCAGGTTTATTATATAAGCACGGTGATGCCGACCGTTGCTGAAGGGATCCATTAACTATTTATATGATGTTGAAAGCATCTTTGATGAGGTATATTTGTTATAATAGCACGGTGATGATGACCGTTGCTGAGAGGATCCAGTATTGATATTGTATAGCGCTAATGATTCTGAGAAGTGGAGATGTGACTATAGTACTTCCTTGTTGTGAGTTATGTTTGACTATGTGTATTTCATATTAACGTATTGTGACAATAAACTATGTTAAATGTCACCTGTAGTTCCACGACTCGTACGTGCGTATCTGTGGCGTGTGATTGTACCCACGCACACTCACTACAACATTTAACACGGTAGGAGAACAGTAAGCACGACGGTAGTAAAGCATGACCATAAATAGCCTGTGTGGCGAAATCTATGTCAACAAACAGGTTGAATTCACTAACGGTATCTCGTGTGTAGCGGTGGTATGTCGTAGCACTAATCCTCATTAGTAACAAGACGTATTAGTAACAGTGATCTTCATGATTAACAATAATAATGGAATTATACCTATCTTGTAATAATACCTCTCTGGTAACAGCATACACTGGGAACAAACTGCGACAGTAAGATCTGGCACGAATTTATCTCTATATATTTATAAACCAAGAAGTATAACATAATTGTAGCGTTGCTTTTTATATTATTATCTGTAAATTTATGAGTTCCTCTGGCCAAGTTAGTTTAGGAACATACTGCCCAAACAACGCTCACAGCATATACCAAAAATATGCAAATTACCACCAAGGCCAAGTGGACAGTTAACATTTAATTTCACAAAATACAGCTCCATCATTATTATCTAGCAAGCCATTCTAGCATATGGCAGAATATAGTTATATAGCGTCAGTGGCTAGTAAAAATCTTGAAGTACAGAAATTGGTCTCAGGTAGAAATTAATCAAAGCCTCATAAATCTCAGGAGATCAAAAAACACGCCCACCGGCCATTCAACACACATCGCTCTCCCCCCTTCTCTAAACCAGTCACTCGTCTCACGAGACCCAGCCAAGCACATCAAGTGTGTTTTGAGCTTAACGTAGCTCAGCTTTCTCAACGTAGCTCAATTGTCTCAGTGACTCGTATAAAACACAACACAAGAAGCCGTCGCTAATATAATGTTGTGCAATAAAAATGACGAGACTAAACATCAGCGGACAGACATATTTACATACACAGGATGCATGACATGCACGTTTAAATGCATCAGATGCATAGTAGCACCAGACGGCAGAACAAGCAAAGACATCAACAACATAATTAATAAAGTGAGAACAGCCTTTGCTAGTCTCAGCAACATCTAGAAGTCTTCCCAGTACAGTACAAACACCAAATTAAGATTGTATGAGAGCTGTGTACTTTCTGTGCTTCTCTATGGCGCTGAATGCTGCAGAGTAACAGAGAAGGAAATGTCGAAATTGTCCTCTTTCCACACAATCTGCCTAAGGAAAATTCTTCGAATCTTTTGGTCGAATACCATCACCAATCAAGAACTGCTTGCTCGGAACAACCAAAAGGACATGGATACCATTATAGCTGGAAGACGCTGGAGTTGGGTTGACCACGTCCTCAGAAGAGACCCTTATGCCATCACAAGAACTGCTTTGCTATGAACCCCTGAAGGAAAGCGAAAGAGAGGCCGACCAAAAACAACTTGGCGGAGAACTGTGGAGACCGGGTGCAAAGAATAAACTAGAGCTGGGGCACTGCAAGACTTATGGCCGCCAACCGAGAAAAGTGGCAGCATTCTGTTGCTGCCCTACAAGACGCCACCAGGCTTGATGGCCACTCACTGCTTTGACAGTCGGCAGCTAAGGATCAAAAAAGAAAAAAAAACATCAGCGGGATATCAATAAACAACCTTACATGTCACAAGTGAGATACTGCTTTACAGTGATGGCCACTCACTGCTAAGGATCAAAAAAGAAAAAAAAACATCAGCGGGATATCAATAAACAACCTTACTGACTGTCACAGTGACTGATAATTTATTTACCATTCCGTTCCATATGTTATTAACTCTTTTAATGTTCTGTTTTCCTAGACATTTTGTATTCTTATTTTCTTTCATTTTCTCCTTCTCAAACCCTACCCGAGGTGTTTACGTTCTGGCTTTCAGTTGAAATCCCCCACTGGTCAGAAACGGTCAGCGTAGCGGTAATATTACATACACGCACCTGGTCCGTCCAGGGGAATTTCTCTGGTCGCTCTAAGTCTTTGATCACGAGCGGCTGGTACCCTTTGAGGCCTGGGTAACCGTTTCATCTTCGAAACAAGGGGGAGATAACAATCGCGGTCAGTCTCTGGGTTTTGCCCCTTAGACTAGTTAGAGCTCTCATAATATTATGCATTTCTCTACCTGAAGGAACTTTCTTGCGGTTGTTGACTTCGGATGTCTCTAGAATAACCTTTGTCTTACTCTCTTGATTACGCATTACGCCGATACATCTGTAGAATCAGGTCATGCAGGTGTCCTGGGTGGCGTTGTATGTAAACATATAAATCTAGAAGAGTCTTACTAGACAAAGACATTCGTGAATATTCCTGGCCCGTAGATGACCATCATGAGATAAGGCAAACTTTAACACAGTACTAGAATGTGTTTGCCTATGTTCTAGTCATTTTCGGGGTGAGTTGACATATCTTATAATTATTATATTATATTTATGTTAGCTTTTTATAAATATCTGATAGGAAGTGACGTGACTTCATTTTTGAGGACTTCTAGTAATTTAGTTCAGTGGTAATGTAGCGCTGTCTACGGCCTTAGTTAAGTGGTGCTTAAACTGTTACGGTTAATCATGGGTTAAATGTTAAACTTACAATAACAGATACTAGGCGTAGAATCAGTCCACAGATGCTTATCATGGGTTAAGAATAGGCTAAATTAACTGTCATTTCTGTAAGATAATGTCAGGTGTGGATTGTTCACTTAAAACTGAATAGTGAGATGCAGGTAATAATTCTGGATTATAGGAGATAGTCACTTATTCCTTTTGGATAGATATTTTTAGTGGCAAGGGAGAATCATTTTATGCTTACTTGTGTGGCTAGGCACTAGTCTATAACTTTCACTGAAAGCAGTCACCAGGCATAGATATAATTATATCTTATGATTCAGCCACAACTGTATTATTAAAGCAAGAACATTGCATTTTCTTTGTACTCATTTTGTGGAATATTAATATATTTCCCCAAAGGGACATATGATTTATTTGTGTAATGTCACATGCTGTAATCTGTTTATGTAAATTCATTTAATGTTGTAAGATGAATAAGCATATTCATTTAACTGTAACTACAGGGTTAGGTTTCCTGTATGTTGAGATTGGAAGAAGAGGAGTAGATTTTGCTGTCAGAACATTTAATGACAGGTACATGGGTGTACAAAATATATTACGCCTATGCGGGCACATGCTATAATTGATAGAATGGAAGGAGCGGAGCATGACTAGGTTATAAAATATTAGATTGATTTTGTTGTTGCTTGAGGTAAAGGGTGTTTTTTTGGGGTCTCAGTTTCAGGGAGACCGAATCGCTAGAGCAGACTCCAGTCAGGCGAAGAACGACATGTCCTCTTCGATCTAGAGGGTTTCTGAATACCGCTAGCGTCACGAGTAGTCAACCCCGTTCCTGAATCAAAACTCCTTTTGTCAACGCCAAGTTAAGCTCACGCAGTGCAACGGAGCCAACGCTAAATCTGGAATCACCAAATGCAGTAGTAGTTCCCTACTCGCCTATTGGATTACCAGCCAGAGCATTGCCGCTTCCAGAATATCAAAACCGCCCTGCATGTCTATAGCAGAATCTGATATCACCCAAATTTGTGTGCCTAAACGGGGCACTCAGCAAACCACAACCAAACCAGTTTAAACAGGATTTACAGCCAAGCAGAGCCTCGCGCCGGATAAGAGCGCCTGGGACTCCGGGTCCTCAAGTGACTTCTTCTGGTGTATTCTGGATACTTAAAACCTCGCACGAGCACATTTGGTCCCACGAAAAGCGGACAGGCTGTCGCTCAGTTCGTTTATTTGGTCAGCAGGAGATAAACAGCGTCTTCCAGTGTTCCCTCGCGCAATTAGGGGTCACCAACGTTTAGCCCGACAAGGAAAGTTTTGTATTTCACTTCATTCACCTTGAAGGATATGTACTTGTAAGACATTTTCTGGAGCTAGCGCCTTTGGTCCCACGAAAGCGGACCCACTGTCGGACAGCTTAGTTATTTTCTCCGTGTTCTACAGGTTTTATGAGTGTTGGTGGTATGTGTGTTTGTGTGTGTGTATTTGCATTATTGATGACCATTGATGAATATTTTGATTATTGATGTAATTTATGCTGTGTATGATGACATGCATTACTTTCATGCTTTTCTTCTTTAATAAAGTTTACACATTTATTAATGCGCTGTTCCCGACCCTTTTCATCCATAATTAAACTTTTTTTTAGCTCTTTACTATAATCTCTATGTTTGATAAGAGAAAAGAGTGAGAGCAGGAGGTGCTTAGACAGTAACAGTGAGTTGAGGCTTGGAGAGAGAGATCACTTTGATAAATCTTCTTCCAGGTTGTCTCAAGTCCATCTCCTATTTACACCTTTCTGTGTGTGTAATCTATAACTCTGTCAGTCCACTATCCCTTGTCGATTTCACTACTAATGTCCAACTCGACAAATACTCTACACTTTACTCAACCACGACACTGACGCAGGTGTTATGTTCTGCTAGCTGAAGGCAACATAAGCCATTGGGCATTAACCATGAGAAAACAAAAACTATGATGATTACCACAACAAACGGCAAACGAATTTTAGAAGTAAGAACGAAGAGAATGTATTAGAAATATTCAAGAGTTTCTCACATATTTGGAATATTCCCCTTATAAATAATTGTCTTATAGTGAACTAAGTGAAACTTAATGAACAATTTTGTCGCACTAGCGTCCGTTTGACAGAGTGGTTAGAGCACTGATCTCTTGCGGTAAAGATGCCGGATTCGGTTCACGGTTTTGCCACGCTTCATTCTACCCAACTGTAAATGGGTGCCTGGATTTGCACTTTAGTTAGCGGAGGAAATTGCAGCGAAGAAGAGAATTAATCACCCCCACCTCTCTTTGTTGGACCTAGTATAGTGAAGTCTCTAACATTTCACTCCACTACGGCAGTATCTGCTATGGGACCAGCTTTACCTGTAGTGTCACACTGTGAAATAAATAGACCTACTTTAAGACCACAAGGTTTTCATCAGGAGAAAATTAACTAAAACATTTTTAAAAAATTAAATAAATGAAGGGAGAATATGCTAAATGCATTAAAAAATAAATAAATAAAATTTATACGATCCGTAAATATCAGCTGCTGTTGTCACTCTAGTACATCCCAGTAGCAACATTGTTGCGTCTGGATAATCCAAAGAAAAATGTAAAGTAGCATAAGAGGTTTTGTTCTAGCCACAAATCCTATAATGTGGTTAAAAACCAAGACAGTTTAAAAACATCAGAACACTGAAAACTTTACCTGATCGCAAACAAGCGAGGAGTCACTTGTGTTGTACCACTAACAAGAATTATTGATGTAAACGTTGAAATAAATAACCCGAGGCCTGTGAGTCGTGAACAGTTAACAAAAGTAGATAAATGGAATGCACTTGCAAGAAACAAATAAAAAAGAATTAATAGGCACTCTGATAATTTAGTTTGAGTCGAGAACTGTCATGTGGCATGATAATGGCTAATCGCAGCGAGGCAGTGATGTCTTTCAGATGGACCTATGAAGGATTCTTACTTACTTAGTCGTTCCCCTTCTACCGTGTCTATGAAGGATCCACGGAGTATATATAATTTCTGCACCATTTTTTTTCCACTTTCTTTCTTTCTTACTAGTGCCCATTATCGCCCATAAGGGATATTTGTTCATGACTCGGGCTGCTTTCATTGTTTCTGTGCTTACATGTTCAGTACTAAGCCAACTAATGATATTTCATGCTTTCCTGTTCTTCTGTGATCTGTTGGACGCATTATTACGACATTCGTCGCGTATCTTATTTATTGCATACTTGTGATTAGGAAAGTTATGGAAGTAGCAGTCTATAAAAGACTGGGTCATTATTCCAGATTTGTGATTATCGTCGTAAAAGCACCTATCGTCAGCGACGAACTTTTTTGGAGTGCTTAGGCAGTGCGGTTCAGATGAACTGGATCGAATCGGTGGAGTGTCTGATGCTTCTGTTAATTTCCGGTTTTCTAGTTTTCTCATTATTTCATTCTTGCCAGCTGTGATAAACAAGCGCCAAGTCTTATCGCTCTCTTTTCCATCATCTTCCTTCATTGCATGTTCAACCACATTTTGCTCTTTTATCGCTGCTAAAGGTAATCTTTCAATCACCACAGGACTTTAACATGCCTTTGATTTATTCTGACAATTGATGTTATCGTGCCGACCCCAGATTGCCTTGTGAGAAATCTGGTGAAACACACATGGGCATGGTACAACTTCTTTGAAATCTCTCTCCCGTGTAAATATTGTCAGACAATGGCTAGTCCGCTGTTCAAACAGGCGATATGTCACCACAGTGGGGAACAATGGACGCACGCAAACAATGGACTCCGGACGTGGGACATCACAAGCCCGTGACACGGACAATCTTTTTTTCCATATGGTAGCTGGCGGTAGAAGGATAGGAATCTTAGATATGAAACAAGAAGAAAGGAAGCAGCAGGTAAGATAATGAAACAAAATTTACACGCAAAGCGACAAACAGACTAGAAAGCTTTGTGACAGAAGGCGGGTGATTTGTTTTTTCATTAGCTGGCCAATCATCAAACTCCTGTTTGTCATGCAGCACAGCATTGAAAGTTTGTGGCGAATAGCCCATCCCACTTTAGGTAGTGACACACGCTGACCGGGGACAAGAGAGATTCAAGGCCTGGGCGACCAGACGGTCTCTTGGGAATTGTTTTACGGCGGAGTTATACGTCACCGGGCCAATGGACCCACCTGGGACGTTTTAGAAATATAATGTAGCGTAATATTCCCTGAAGGTCAGTACGAAGTTCCCAACATTTGTGAGGCAGAAGATTTCCCCAGAGCAAAGCCTGCAATTAATTCAGTGTGGATAAAATAATTCATATCTATGGTGTTTTGTGTTAGGGTTACGAGTTTGCGAACGGGAAAAGGAGGTTAGTGAATCTTTTAAAAACTATTAATATGTTTTCTTAGTCTTTATTTAAGATCACTTTTGCACTTAGCATAATCGCTAAATGTACAGCAGACAGTTTTTCAAGTAATCCTTCTCATAAATGATTAATAAAATCAAAAGATTTTCGTTTAAGATGACAGGAGGTAATTGATAGTTCCTACTTCAACTTCATCTATATTGTTAGATCATCCGTACAGATTTGCTTGTGCACACACTCCAATACACAATATATTTAACACTCATCAGGTGCATTTCATGTCATATATAATTACTAGATAATTGAAATCATCATTTGTGAGGAGTAGTATAAAAGAGAGTACACCGTTGATATTTAGTGTGAAAACTTACGAAGACTTTTGTGTGTCTTCGGTTCAACAGAATTCTTAGTCTACACCTTACGTATTTGACGTCTAACCAGAAAGAATCTAGCAAAGTGTACGTCTGGATAGTAGAATTTGCCACTTAGGACATCCTTTACTTCCTAAGTTAAATGGGAAGCTTTCTCGCCCACGATTAAGACGGTGGACGCAGCATATTTATTCACCTTTTATCAAGTGCTCACAAGTTGATTACATATTCAAATATCAAGTTTAACTCACTCATAAGAACACAAGAATATATTACCCTTAAGCATATTTTATGAATCAAAAGTACCTACTCAAGTTGTTGAGTCTACATACCAAGATCATTTCGTGAAGAGCGGCAGTCTAGCCAGTACCTTTCAGAGATTAGACAGCAATCATTTTCTTAAGACAACAGTCAACGATTTGTCACCGCTACAGAGATAGTGCCAAACATCGAAGGACTGTATATCGTCAAAGTTCGCATTACAACACAAGTTTTCATCAGTACTTCTTCGCCTTTGAGATAACCCACATAACATAACCTACCTGGGACAGTCTACGCATACATTATCATCATACACGGAAGAATCATTTGGAGACACAGGACAGAGTAGATTAGACATCAGTTTGATAACAAATATCATATCACATCATCGTTTTGCTTCACATAGGTTCATTCTCCATTTTTAATTAACTACATTATTTATATCTCATCTGTGTGTTTTTGTGTGAAGTGTCTTTCACTTGTATCCCTAAATGTGTAGATATTTTAATTAATAACCCCAATAACCGTTTGATCATTATCTAGTTCGTTAATGTATCACGGGCTGAAGGTGTTACATATTTACATATATGTAAAATTCTACAATTAGATGAGATTGGGGGCTTGTCGTACATTTTTAGATAGGTATAGAGATTTAATTGGTCCCGTCTGATTAGAGCAGAAGGTGGGGGTATATGAGAAAGAAAGGTGTTAGCATAGATTCCACGAGTGAATAGATTAAGGTGAAGATCCGTCTCTGGAATGAGTGGTTTCTCTAGTCCAGCCTATCTATACGACTATCTTTAGAAGAAGACGATCAGTCAAACCTCCCTATAAGTATAATTATAAGTTTATTAATCACCCACACACAATTATGTGACAACAAGACACACAAACGTGAAAAACTATGGTAAATGGATATGGGTCTGACCAACACGCTAAATTAAGTTTTGTTTAGTTTATTATCACTTAAACTTTACAACATCCAACATATACAAATCAATATATTCATGTTTACAGATATAGGAAAATAACACAATAAGTGCCGTCCCCCCTGTTGAGAAAAGATCCCAAAAAAGAAGTTAAAAACCCAAAAGTTCAAAGATTGACACTAGGGTATAGAATAGACAATAAAGAGAAGAACAAGTTCGCACTAAAATGCTAACCAGAAAAAAATAAACAACAGTTTAAAAATAACAGAAGTTTGCAGGTACACTGTTTTCATGTAACAATAGAAAATATTTCACACTCTCTCTCTCTCTTTCTGTTATACGTGGCCACTCATTCGCTCCTTACCTAATCTGGTGAAGACAATCTTTTGGAAGAATAATCCGTGAATGTGCATATAAAGTCCAGTAGTTGTTATCATCTGAATCGGGCCCCAGTCCCTCCAAATAATAGTTAAATTTTACACGGGTGACGCCTAATTTGGTGGCAGATTTCTGGATACACAATTATCACCTAGAATAGTTAATGCCGGAGCTCTCTGAGATATGGCATTCCCAGTAAACAGCAGGAAAACATATGGTTGCTAAAACATACTGTTAATTATTATGCTGATGATAATCCTATCGGCTTGCTCTGGGTGAGTATTGATTATGAAACAGCGTATGCTCCTGGATAAAATCCACTTGGGTAAACGACTGTCAGAAGTCGGGGAAAATGTTATGTATTTTGCTGCAGCGGGCTGATAAATTTAATAAAACAATCTGGGTATTTGTAAGTCCAGTTAACTCAAAGTTACAGTTAATATGCCTTCAGTAACCGAGAAAAGGACCACAATAGAGAAAACACGCTGGCCGCTGGTTTTGACCAAGGACTATATTGGGAAGAAAACAAAACATTTAACCAAAATGATAATATCCTATCCTATTAAACGTAAGGTATGATCTCTTATCCTCTCCATCCCCTAATTAAATTAAAAGGCGCACGGTGTCTTAGCATATCTTATCGCGCTTCGCTTAGCGAATACGGGTTGGGTTTTAGGCATGCAGCCTCCCCCCCCCCCCACCCGGTAAAACACTCAGCGCACAATGTCAGTTTTTTTTATATTTTATGAATACGCGCCCTTAACAAATATCGCCTGTCATTACTAGCTAGTTGATTGTCGGCGTCTATCGTTTTGGCACATGATATTAACCTTAGTCATTTAAAAAATGTACACAAAGAAATATAATGCGCATACTACTCTGTCACTTTATCCGTCACTCATAGCATTATACTTAAGTCAGCTAAACCGTATCGTCTGGTGTAAAAAAATGGTTGATAGATTTTACATTACTGAACCACTGGTAAGAGAATAACTACGAGTTTGCTATTTCGCTAGTCTTAACGCTCGGGAATAGCAGTGAATAAAAATCATAAAACTTTTAACACATGTAATACTTAAGCACAACTTATATTATTATCACAAATCAGAAAATTAATTCCCCACGGGGCAATTTAACACATTCAGCGAATAAAATGGTTCTAGTCTGGCGTGATTAGATTATCCAAAATTTCCTGAGAGACTCGATAACTGACTAGGAGAGAAGGCAGTATACATACAGATTTTGTGTAAAATCTTTAACATATGTTACAATTCACACCTTCGGCGTTGCAGGGAAATCAGAAATCTAAATTCCCGAGATGAAAGATTTCTTGTTCACTCTACTCAGCGATCCTGATCTAAATCAGAAAGACATGCCGCGCGATCGAGCTTTCTTAGATTGTCTCCCCCTGCCGTAGATCAAATACTTAAGTCCTCTGAAAATGTAAACATCAAAGGTACGGGAATATTATTATCGCCCTTGAATTGCTTTGCCGTTGTTTCCACGTGCTGTGACTAATGACCGATAATTGGCAGCTCAGCTCACGTGAGAAAACTCAGGTAAGCAAACGTGATTCGCTCCCCTGTTATCTGGCATAACAAGGTGAAAATTGGTGAAACATAGGTAAACTACTCGTTAGCGCAAGAAAGACAGGAAAAATAGGCGTGGCTTCAATGGTGAGTCAACAGACAGCGAATTGCATGTTTTTTTCCTTCGCAACACATAAATGCTAACTGAGGAAACAATGGTGTTCGGATTTCTGAGGCTATATTTACATTTCCACGTCACAGGGCTCTTTCTTTTACGGGATCTGAGGACAGAAGCTAAGGTCGTGGGGAAATAGAACACTTTCCATAATTTACTAGAAAACTCTATCCAGTGGAAAGCATTCGCATTCTCTTCTTCTTGTCCTTATCTCGAATAGGTCTCTTTCTGTCTTAACGAGCCCGTTTCTGGAGACCTTCTTCATATTATTTTATGGGCCATCTCCAGCGAAAACTACTGTTATAGCTACACCAATATACACCATACGACATCAGCCCGTATACGTTATGTACGTTCGCTATTAGATTAAGAGTATATATATATATATATATATATATATATATATATATATATATATATATATATATATATATATATATATATATATATATATATATATATATATATATAATAGAACTAATTACCGGTTAATCATAACGTTCCATCCACTTTTATTCTATGCAATAGAATATATGAAAAATTTTATTTTCCAAAAGTGTTTTTGATAACAATAATACAAATGGGTCCCTACAACGTGTTTTCCCTTCACTTGCATCATCATAATCACTCTTCAGCTCCCAAAGGAGCATAGGACTACAACAAACGTATGCGAGGTCTTCCTGCCCCATGCCAACAGCTCAAAATCTCTCCATATTTTCTACAGCCCCTTCATATCTGCCTCAAGTTATCTTCTCGATGTGTTATGTGATCTCCCTCCATCTCTCTTAACCTCGGGATTCTAGAATAAGGACTGCCTTGCAATACCATCAACATTTGTCATCAATGTGATCTCCACAGTCAGTTTTGTAAAACCTCTTGTTCCACCAGCACTTGTCTGGTTCTTATCAACAGTTTCACACTTGTAATCTTGTCATACCACTTCAATCCTACTATTCTACGCATGCATCCATTTATGAAAGTCTGTAGCCTTTTAGTTGCTGTTTTTGTTCTTCTCCATGTTTCAGTGCCATATAATAAGAACGTGTGTTTTTTTTTAAATTATTAATTATTTATCTATTTATTCTTCACAAATGTGACCTTCAATTCTAGTCTGGGATGTATGAAAATATTCATCGTTATGTTAGTTTGCAGATATTTAACTTGAACCACATTGGATTTCAGCGCGTTACAAATCTTGGACATACAAAATCACTGAGGCGTGTGGTATAAGCTTAACCTCACTAAGTGTGTTCTAGAAATGTATTAGGTGTGTGCTACTATCGCGCGATCATTAGATGCCTGAAATAGAAAAAAGTGTTAAACTAAAAACGAATAGTCTGTTTTCAAGGAGTTGTGATCAACTAGATATAAGAGCGCAGTATCAAATGCTGTGCATTAATGCATAAAGTAACTGCGCTGTTGTCGTGTGGAGACATACATACACACGTGAGTCGTACTATGCAGTGGTATTATATATATATATATATATATATATATATATATATATATATATATATATATATATATATATATATAAACAAATAAACCGGTATTGAATCAGTTTTACAAATAAACAGTGCACACTAAACAAGGGACGTCCCTTGTTAAATATATATATATATATATATATATATATATATATATATATATATATATATATATATATATATATATATATATATATATATATATATATATATATATATATATATATATATATATATATAAAAGTTTGAGAATTAATTATGCTAAAGTGAAAGTATGAGAATTAATTATGGTAAAGTGAAAGTTTGAGAATTAATTATGATAAAGTGAAAGTATGAGAATTAATTATGCTAAAGTGAAAGTTTGAGAATAAATTATGCTAAAGTGAAAGTATGAGAATTAATTATGGTAAAGTGAAAGTATGAGAATTAACTATGGTAAAGTGAGCATGTAAGAATTAATTATTGTAAAGTGAAAGAATGAGAATAAATTATGGTAAAGGGAAAGTATGAGAATTAATTATGGTAAAGTGAAAGTATGAGAATTAATTATGGAAAGTGAAAGTATGAGAATTAATTATGGTAAAGTGAAAGTATGAAAATTAATTATGGTAAAGTGAAAGTATGAGAATTAATTATGGTATAGTGAAGTATGAAAATTAATTATTGTAAAGTGAAAGTAAATTAGAGAGTTAAAGAGAGAGTATGAGATTAAGAGCTGTAAAGAGACTGTAAGATGATGAGAGAAGTTAAGTGAGAGAGGCAAAGTGAGCATATGAGAATGAGTGAGGTAACGTGAAAGTAAATTAGAGAGTTAAAGAGAGAGCACGAGATTGAGAGAGGTAAAGTGAGAGTAGGAGAATGGGAGAGGTAAGGTGAGAGTGAGAGAATTGGAGAGGTAAAGTGAGAGTAGGAGAATGGGAGAGGTAAAGTGAGAGTAGGAGAATGAGAGAGGTAATGTGAGAGTTGGAGAATGGGAGATTTAACGTGAAAGTAAGAGAATGAGAGAGGTAAAGTGAGAGTAGGAGAATGGGAGAGGTAAATTGAGAGTAAAAGAATGGGAGAGGTTAAGTGAGAGTAAGAGAATGAGAGAGGTAAAGTGAGAGTAGGAGAATGGGAGAGGTAAAAAGAGAGGAAGAGAATGATAGATGTGACAAAACGTCTGAACAAGCTCTTTTGTGTGATCTCTTACACCTTCAGCCCTCCGGCAGTATCCTTTCTTTTTCTTCATTTTTCTCACTCGTCGCTTTTATTTGGCATAAATCATGCCTTTTCATTCGTTATTTCTACTATTTTGCTCTAGGCTGGACATAGCATGATGAATTCTGTAACACGGCAATCCCCTATGGCAGTATTTGCTATGGGAGTAATGCGTATCTTATTGTTTCACACTTCATTCCGAGACTGTTGTTACGCTTCACCAGGTTTGGTGACCCGGCCAGCGATAATATTTTATCTTGTAATCTGTCTGGCCACCTGTGGAAACGTGGCCGTCAAACATTTGACCCCATTGGTAAGCGGCTGATCGTGTTGACACAAGCTGGTTTTGTGATACGATGAAATAAGACCATATGGTCTGTCCTGACATCTGTCTGGCATAGGCACGCAGATAAAGGTGATAAACAGGGGTACGCCGGAAGTCTTAGGTAACGATATGACGTCACTGTTGTAAGAGGTCACGCGTGGATATTGAAATTAATATTTTAAATACGCGTGGGATGATAAATGATAAACTTCCCCACCCAAACAGTGCTAGATAGATTGGATTGGTTCGCCAGAATCTACAAAGATTTGATTGGAACTTTCGGCGGAAACACAGATGGGATTTGAAACTAAGGATTGGGAGATATAATCTAACAAACTCGGAGTCACAGCACACAGACAGACTGCATCGCAGCGTCAACTCAACACCTCCTACAAGCCAGAAGAAAGAAAGAGGATAGGACTTATCATTCCACAACTATATGTACCAGATCAAATATTGGGCAACTTTGGAATTTACAAGTAAACCTGCCATTTTAATACAACACTGGAAACATTTGGAATTTTATCACAAGGAGTCATAAAAGGAATTATAGATTTCCAGGCCAAGTGTTTCACCCGTCATAAGAGGAATTATAGATTTCCAGGCCAAGTGTTTCACCCGTCATAAGAGGAATTATAGATTTCCAAGCCAAGTGTTTCACCAGTCATAAGAGGATTTATAGATTTCCAGACCAAGTGTTTCACCTGTCATAAGAGGAATTTCCCAGACCTTAAGTGATTCGAACAGCGTCTAAATACAGGGCTGTGGGTCCATTCTAATCTGCGCCAGGAGAAGTGTGTATTCCCAAAATTTTAAGGTAAGTGTAAACAATTTACTTACTAATGTAAATTTTACAGGTTTCTTGCTAAGTGGTTATATCAGGGTGGCAATCTCAACGTATGAAAATAGTATATGCATGAACCAATACTGCAAGAGCTGGTAATGGTTTTTGACTAGTCGTGCGGGAAACCCGACAGCAGAGATGACCCTAGAACTCAGACGGGTGTAATGATGAGTAATGAGTGATGATTACATCACATGTGCCTAAAGTGTATAGAATCAAGTTGTGAGATTTATATACCATTTTTAATTTTAATTCAGGAAAATCATTATTCACGCACTCCAGATGCAATTTCCTAGTTGACACCCAGAAGGATATTGGTGAATTTTCATCAAATTCCCTGAGTTACATTGTGTGCTCGGGAATTTAATTCTTCTGAGAGGTTAACATTCGTGGGTGGAGCGCATGACAATGGGCCTGTTAGTTTGCGGAGAACAAATGTACTGAGGCATTTGTTTCTTTCTAATGTGTCACAGTTCGTGGTTACAAGACAACTTAAGTACTGAAGTTCCTACGCAACTATTGTGAGAGAAGAGTATCAACATTGACCGCCTACAGTGGACGAGTTACGTGGAGAAGTGTATTCATCACCAACAAGAATTGACGGAAACCACAGCTGCAGGACGCATCTGGAGCTAAGTTTCATATAACAGGCTACAGCAAAAATAAGGATATTATTATTAACGCCCTACCAAAACCTCAGTGAGGAAACTTTAATTTCAATTTTCACCAAATGTTCGACATTTATTCTCCCATGTTAAAAACTACTTGACTATTAAATTTGTTGTATGTTATTTTAAACTAAACAATATTAGTTGATTCAGTTTTATGTGTACGAAAGCAAACGTATGAGCCAATTTTTCTTGATAATATATATATATATATATATATATATATATATATATATATATATATATATATAATATATATATATATATATATATATATATATATATATATATATATATATATATATATATATATATATATATATATATATATATATATATATATATATATATATATATATATATATATATATAGCCATTAATTACGAGGGGCGTTCAGAAAGTAATGCACCACATCGTTTTTCTCAGGAGCTGTTTATCCAAAAAGCATGAAATTTATACACAATGTACATGGATATGTCATTTAAACATCGGTATTATTCAACATAATCCCCATCAACTTGTACGGCTTCATGCCAGCGCGAAACAAGTGCATGTATTCCTGGCCCGTACCAGATTTTGTCTTGATCATGTAGCCATTTCTTCGCTGCATGAATCACTCCTTCATCATCTTCAAACCCTGTCCCACAGAGTGCATCTTTAAGTGGACCAAATAGATGAAAATCAGAGGGTGCCAAATCGGGACTATAGGGTGGATGGGGTAGTACAGTCCAACCCAATTTGGTGATTGCTTCCCGTGTTGCCAGACTTGTGTGAGATCGCGCATTGTCGTGAAGGAGAAGCAGGTCTGCTGGATTCTTGTGCGGCCGAACTCTGCGAAAACGTTGATTGAGTTTTTTCAATGTTTTAATGTAAGCTTGCGAATTGATTGTCTCTCCTCTTGGCATAACGTCCACAAGAATCACACCTTCAATGTCCCAAAAGACAGTGATCATGACCTTTCCAGCTGAAGGAATTGTCTTGAATTTCTTTCTTCGTGGTGATAGCGGATGATGCCACTCCATTGACTGTCTTTTTGTCTCAGGTTCAAAATGATGTGCCCAGGTTTCGTCACCTGTAATGATCTTAGCCATTAAGTTCTCTCCATCAGCATTGAAACGCTCCAACAATTCAGAAGAAATTGCTTTCCTTTGCAATCGGTGGTCATTTGTGGGACTTCAAGGAACCCATCTTGCGCAAACCTTAGAAAATCCGACAGATTTTATAACTGCATTTGCACTACCAATGCTGACTGACAGCTGTAAGGCCAATTGTTGAGTAGTGATTTGCCTATCAGTAAGAATAATGCCCTCAGCGCATTTCAACATTTCTGCGTTGGTGGCTGTGGCACGACGTCCACAGCGTGGCCGATCAAGCAGCTCCGTATCTCCACTTCCTGATTCTTTGATTCTCTGAACCCAGCGACTGACTGTACTCCTGTCAACTGCAAAACTTCCATACACATCACGTAGACGCTTGTGAATGTTCACAACAGTTTCCTTCTCTGCAACGAGAAATTCTATCACAATTCGCTGCTTATAACGCAAGTTGCTAACATGCTCCATTTCAACGGTTTAGGGCAGCCGTATTATTTGGCCGGTTGCAGTGCAATTTGGTGCACACAATTGGCACATGCCATATCTAAAGTGTGCAAAATTTCATGCTTCTATCTTCATTATTAGCTGAGAAAAACGATGTGGTGCATTACTTTCTGAACGCCCGTCGTATAAGAGAGCATTCGTTGGATTACTCCAACTGGGGGCTTGACGGGCCAGAATTATTGCATAACCCCTTCACAAAAGGCGACGGACCAGATAATAAGTTAACAAATTTGCCAAGCCCTTAAGCAGCGTTTTGTTCTTGACATCTGGGAATTTCTTGTGAAGGCTCCCCTAAGGTAGAAACGTCATTCATCTTCTATCTATATCTTTGCCAAGAGTAATCTTGCGCGAAGATAGATACCTTGGACGACCCACTTTTAGATACGCTTGCGTGGTGACCATTAGTGGATCAATGCAAGGGGAGGCAATCCCGTGACAGTAGAGTAGGACAAGTGGGGTAAAGTGAGAGTAGGAGAATGGGAGAGGTAAAGTGAGAGTAGGAGAATGGGAGAGGTAAAGTGGTAGTAGGAGAATGGGAGAGGTAAAGTGAGAGTAGGAGAATGAGAGGGATAACGAGAGAGAGGAAGGGAATGAAAGATGTAAAGTGAAAGAAAGAGAAAGAGGGGTTAGTAAGAGAAATAGTTTTAAGGGGTATTAATAAACGAAATAAACTGAAAGCAAGAGATACTGAGAGAATGAAAGACACAAAGAGTGTTTAACAAACACAGACCTATAGCGAAAGGTTTTTAAGTATATAGTGTCAGTAATAGTTTGATGAATTTACCATGATACAACGTTAAAATATCTCCAAATTTAACGATAAAATGTAGGGTTAAAAATAATGCGTAAGATACTAGGAGACATGCTCGCTCATGCCAGCCTTTCCCACCGCCATTTAAAACTAACGAGTTAGACGAGCAGACGAAACGTTTACCCTTTGTAGACGGGAGAGAAACGGAGGACACACAAAAGGAAAAATATGACTGAACACGTGTTTGAATATCGCAAGGCTAAAAGACGCAATTGGTAGTAAAAGAAAATAAATTCACGTCACTAGTTGACACAAGGTAAGGAAGTGGACAAAAAACGACTTTAGCTCTTGTCAGAAACAGGCATTTCTTGGACTTTTACGATACTTGATTGTTATTTGAATTCAGCGGCAAACGCCGGGGAGAAGGTTCTCGAACATATTTCAAAAGAAAAAAACTAACCCTGAAAAAGTAACTTTTTCTTAATAATAATGTTAGGAATATAAAACCTAGCTAGTTTGATAGCCCGTCTTGAGCAGCGAAATAATATACTTTAAATTATACAGACGGATATATAATAAGGAAGATATTGACAAAAGACTGTGTTGTTCATATCAGACGAGCGACTGCACTGTTAAACAATGTCACTAAAGTTTCAAAATTTGCAGCCTTGAGACACGCTAGTGCAAAATCGAGCTGGAATTAAAGAGAGGGGAAATGGTGGAGAATTGTGGCTAAAAATAACTTCGGAGGCAGAAGGTGTAGGGTATTGCATGGCGTTGTTCCAAGAACCACGCGTGTTTTTTTTATGAAAAAACAAGTAGAGACAGACGGACCAACAGACAGTAATACATACTTGACTGAGAGCTGACTGAAATTTGACTTTTGGTTGTAGATTTGAAAGTTAGGGGGGGGGGGGAGTCGGTGATTGGATGAATGAAATCATATTGGCAGGACAGAGATGCGCATTTTTGCCATTCGTTACAAGACTGTCCAGAGAGACACAGTGGTTTAGTACCTGTGGTGTTGTTTCCAGAAGATAATACATAATTTTAGTGGGACGCCATCATATAGACAGCAGCTCAGCTGAGTTTTGCTAGCATTTAACTGTGTTCTCAATTCTGAATTCTGGTAAGAATGAAAGATTTCTTTTGTAAATTTTAATATTTCGAGTGATTGATACTGCCATATCATATAAACTGATTACGACAAGTAAGTGCTCGCTCTAGATCCCCAGCCCCAGTTCAGGGTCTAGAGACAAACAATATATGGACACCTACTAAAACTATGGACGGCGGATCTATTGTTGAGATCAGTGGAACATATCACCTATCTTATTGAATAGCAGGAAGCTATTGAACATATCTCAGATGCAATGTAGTCTTGGGGAACTAGTACTATATGAAAACAACTGGGTAAGATGAGCTGTGTGGTCAGAGAGATCTGACCCAGTCTGTGTGGTGTTGTTGTGTAGTGTTGTGTGCAGAAATGGCTCAGTAGGTAGAGTTCTGACACATGCCACAAAACTTTTATTTCAGAATTGTGAGTTTCTGTTTGGCACCGAAGAGGTGCCAAATGCTGTTGTGAAATACACAAGCGTGGACCAGTGCAGTCTAACATTGTGTCAGAGCAGCCGAAGATTGTACTCCAGCAGGGAGAGGAAGGGCCACCAGACTCCTATACAAGATCGACACAGTCGAGTTACGTGAGGATCTGGCCTGCTGGAAATTCACCAACTGAATTATCAACTAATTTATCAACTAATTTACCAACTAATTCACCATCTAATAAAGACATACCATTGTGGGAAAATAAACCATGTATTCATCCCATAAGTCAATGGACAATGTTTGGTAGTCATAGACTGGGAGTGATGATACCACCCCAACAGTGCATTCAGTAATAGTTCTCCTGGGACAATCTAAAATAATTAATATTAACCAGACTTTTAACCTACCTTTGTAATCACATTCCATTTTATTATGTCATATAATTATGCATTCCATTTATAACTCTATAATATTTCATATGTTCTGACCAACAAACATTTGGTTCAGAACAAATAAATTTAACAAAAGATTTAATATTTAAAACTAAAACAGCCTGAGTTAGTTCAGTGTGTTATAAATTTTATTATTATTATTAGACTTATTAAATATCTGTGTGTGTGGGTAATCGACTACAACACATTACATTTCAGTACCCTAGACTTTTAACGTAGCTACATTCATTAGTAAAAAAGATATGTTTGAGGTCGTAAGTGGTAGTAAGAAGGGACTTCTGTAATTCGCATCAACATTTATCTCAGGAGCCTTCACAGCTGACCTCATTCATTACACTAGGTAACATCTCAACCATACAATACCATCAAAATCCACTACAAATATTGGGGGCTCGTCCGGGATTTGAATTTTTTTCTATTTAGATACTTGTCAGATATAGGAATCTATATACTACAATATTAGGGTCTTGTCCAGGGATATTTAGATAATCATAAATATTAGAATCTCCTGGTGGGAGAACTAAACTAGTGAGGACAAATTGTAAAAATTTAAAAGTGTCCCTTAAAATATAAAAATGGAAAATCAAAGTTGGTGAATCTTCATAGCCAGTTAGTTAATTAATTAATTAATTAGAATTACTTGTCATTAAGTAAGTAGATTTACCCTGGTCAGTGTTATTTTGTATGATGGCTGAGCTGGCAAAGTTCAGATCAGCTGCTGTGCTAACGGCGAAGGAAATGGGAATGGATGATCAGGTTTTAATTCAGTATGTAACTGCTGAATGTGACAAGTATATTGAAAGGGAAGATAGGAGGTTAGCTGAAGAGAAGAGGTTACAAATTGAGGCTGATAGAGAACTTAAGAGGCTGCAGATTGAGGCTGACAAAGAGGCTAAAGCATTAGAGGCAGAAGAAAAACGACAGCAAAGGGAAGCAGAAGAAAAAAGATTGACTGCTGAAAGGGAGTCAGAAGAAAAAAGATTGACTGCCGAAAGGGAGGCAGAAGATAAAAGATTGACTGCCGAAAGGGAGGCAGAAGATAGAAGGTTACAAAGGGAGCACGAATTACGACTAAGGGAGCTGGAATTATAAGGCCATGCTCCTGAAAATGGTGCCAGCCCTTTTGCCTCAGATGCTACGCCCAGTCAGGGAGTCTCAAACTCAGCTATGGGGTTTCACTTAGACCATTTTGTTGAGAAAGACGATGACATCGAGGGGTACCTCAGTCGTTTTGAATTATTAGCTACTACATATGGGTTAGAGAGAGAGAGGTGGAGTTTAAAGTTATCACAGGGATTGAGAGGTACTTCTTATGAAGTCTTCGCAAAAATGAACAGAGAAGACCAAGACAATTATGACATGCTAAAGCAGGCTTTGTTATTAAGATACGAAAAAAATGGTGAATTTTACCGTAAGAAATTTAGAAATGCCAAACTGTTGTCTGGGGAGACATACCACCAATTCTCTGCCAGACTGGAAACCTATTTGGAGAAATGGACTGCTCTGGGGAAGACCCAAGATCTTAAAGAAATGATCATGATAGAGCAATTAAGAGAGTCCATGGCTCCAGACTTGAGAAAATTTCTCATGGAACAAGGTGCAGAGAGGTTGGGGGAGGTTTTAAATGTCGCTGAGAGGTATCAGGCAGCCCAGGCAGAGGTAAGTGGCACTAAAAAAAGCACATAGAAAATTTTAAAGCTCCACAGCAATTTAATAAATTTGATAACCGAGAACAGGGTAATAAAGGCAGGACAAACTTTGATAGGCCAAGAAATGACTATCGTGACAGAAACTCACAGTTCAATGACCAAAAATATAATGAAAGAAAACCGTTAAACCAAGGAAAAAGATGGTGCAAATGGTGTAAGAAAGACAACCATAACACCGAATTTTGTAGAAGGAAACCTTCAAACATTGCTGCAATGAAGTCGGGGACTCAAAGATTAAAGGTTAATCCTAATGGACAGCAGGAACCTTATCACCCCCCCAGTTTGTGAGGATGTTATTTGTAATGGGGTCACCATAAGGTGCCTTTATGATACAGGTTTAGATTATGATTCAGTTGTGAAGTCTAGCCTAGTGGACCCAAGTCAGTATACCACAGAAACAGTGGAAATACAAGGGGCGACTAAGGACATACCACTCATGACACTTCCCATCGCAAGGATAACGGTGAAAACACGCTATGTGGAAGGAGAAATCAGAGCAGCAGTGATAGATGAACCAATCTACCCTCTGATATTGGGGTGTAGGTACGTCTTCTTGGGGAATTCCGAGAGACCTGTGATCATGGCGACAGTGCAGACCAGGTCACAGAAAAAGGAGGAAGAAGGTGAACCTATAAATGCTCATCCAGAGGAGATGAGGAAGGCGCAGGCTGAGGATAGGACACTCAAGCCATGTTTTAAAAAATTGCCAAAATGCCACACACCTCCAAGCAAAGAAGAATACTTTATGAAGAACAAATTATTATATAGGAAGGCTGGAACTGGAACAAATGGTCACAACCAGCTGGTTCTTCCCACTTCATATAGGGATAAAGTGATGGATTTCGGGCATGCGATTCCCTTCAGTGGTCACATGGGGATCAGTGCCACAGGACAGCGTATAGCTTGTCATTACTTCTGGCCAGGGATAACGGAGGATATAAAAAGATATGTCAAATCCTGTCCAGAAATTGGATGGCAAGGTCCATATACGGTTCTAGAGAAGGTGTCTAGAACAGACTATAAAATTGACAAAAAGAGGAAGGAGAAAGTTTATCATGTAAACCTGTTAAAGAAGTACAGAGGCTGACAAAGAGGCTAAAGCATTAGAGGCAGAAGAAAAACGACAGCAAAGGGAAGCAGAAGAAAAAAGATTGACTTCAAACTCAGCTATGGGGTTTCACTTAGACCATTTTGTTGAGAAAGACGATGACATCGAGGGGTACCTCAGTCGTTTTGAATTATTAGCTACTACATATGGGTTAGAGAGAGAGAGGTGGAGTTTAAAGTTATCACAGGGATTGAGAGGTACTTCTTATGAAGTATTCGCAAAAATGAACAGAGAAGACCAAGACAATTATGACATGCTAAAGCAGGCTTTGTTATTAAGATACGAAAAAATGTTGAATTTTACCGTAAGAAATTTAGAAATGCCAAACTGTTGTCTGGGGAGACATACCACCAATTCTCTGCCAGACTGGAAACCTATTTGGAGAAATGGACTGCTCTGGGGAAGACCCAAGATCTTAAAGAAATGATCATGATAGAGCAATTAAGAGAGTCCATGGCTCCAGACTTGAGAAAATTTCTCATGGAACAAGGTGCAGAGAGGTTGGGGGAGGTTTTAAATGTCGCTGAGAGGTATCAGGCAGGCCAGGCAGAGGTAAGTGGCACTAAAAAAAGCACATAGAAAATTTTAAAGCTCCACAGCAATTTAATAAATTTGATAACCGAGAACAGGGTAATAAAGGCAGGACAAACTTTGATAGGCCAAGAAATGACTATCGTGACAGAAACTCACAGTTCAATGACCAAAAATATAATGAAAGAAAACCGTTAAACCAAGGAAAAAGATGGTGCAAATGGTGTAAGAAAGACAACCATAACACCGAATTTTGTAGAAGGAAACCTTCAAACATTGCTGCAATGAAGTCGGGGACTCAAAGATTAAAGGTTAATCCTAATGGACAGCAGGAACCTTATCACCCCCCAGTTTGTGAGGATGTTATTTGTAATGGGGTCACCATAAGGTGCCTTTATGATACAGGTTTGGATTATGATTCAGTTGTGAAGTCTAGCCTAGTGGACCCAAGTCAGTATACCACAGAAACAGTGGAAATACAAGGGGCGACTAAGGACATACCACTCATGACACTTCCCATCGCAAGGATAACGGTGAAAACACGCTATGTAGAAGGAGAAATCAGAGCAGCAGTGATAGATGAACCAATCTACCCTCTGATATTGGGGTGTAGGTACGTCTTCTTGGGGAATTCCGAGAGACCTGTGATCATGGCGACAGTGCAGACCAGGTCACAGAAAAAGGAGGAAGAAGGTGAACCTATAAATGCTCATCCAGAGGAGATGAGGAAGGCGCAGGCTGAGGATAGGACACTCAAGCCATGTTTTAAAAAATTGCCAAAATGCCACACACCTCCAAGCAAAGAAGAATACTTTATGAAGAACAAATTATTATATACGAAGGCCGGAACTGGAACAAATGGTCACAACCAGCTGGTTCTTCCCACTTCATATAGGGATAAAGTGATGGATTTCGGGCATGCGATTCCCTTCAGTGGTCACATGGGGATCAGTGCCACAGGACAGCGTATAGCTTGTCATTACTTCTGGCCAGGGATAACGGAGGATATAAAAAGATATGTCAAATCCTGTCCAGAATGTCAAAGGGTAGCTCCAAAGCACTGGACTGCTCCTGCAACTCTAGGGGAAATGCCCATAGTGGGAACACCTTTTGAGAGGGTTGCAGTGGATATTGTGGAACCTCTCACTCGGACCAAGAGGAGGAACAGTTACATCCTTACTCTGGTGGACACTTGTTCTATGGGGGGAGAGGCGGTAGCCCTGCCATCAATTGATTCAAAACATGTAGCAGAGGCACTACTTACAATATTCACAAGATTAGGATTCCCGCATCAAATCTTGACTGATAATGGCCCACAGTTCAAGGGGAAACTAACGGAAGAAGTTTTTAAGCTATTTCAAGCCAGACACTTTCATTGTAGTCCGTACCATCCACAAGGGAACGGCCAGGTAGAGAGGTTCAATGGGACTCTCATTTTTATCGTGAGGAAGCTGGCACACGAAAAACCGGATCTGTGGGATCAATTCCTGCCCGCCGCGTTGTTTGCGTATCGGGAGGTACCACATAGTTCAACCGGGATGGCTCCCGCAACTCTGCTATTTGGGAGGCCAATAAAAGGTCCATTGGAAGCTTTATTAAGGACCTGGACAGATGAGAAGGCAGAAGAGACTGTTACCTCATCGTATCAACATGTGAACGAACTGACCACTCGTCTGAAAGCTGGATGGAAACTGGCAAATGATAATTTGAGACAAGCCAGGAAGAAACATGCAGCATATTTTAATAGGAAGGCAAAGGACAGAGAACTAGCTGTGGGAGAGAAGGTGCTTCTTCTGCTACCCGGCAGCCAGAATAAATTACAAATTGGATGGCAAGGTCCATATACGGTTCTAGAGAAGGTGTCTAGAACAAACTATAAAATTGACAAAAAGGGGAAGGAGAAAGATTATCATGTAAACCTGTTAAAGAAGTATCTGGACAGACCACTCCAGGAAAGCACCCCCTTACTGACCTTGGCTATCGCAACTCAATTGCAAAAGGAACCACTCACCTCACATGAATACCCATTACATCCTTGTGAAACAGCGGCACAAGTAAAAGTCAGTAAGCACCTGACTAAAAATCAGAGGGAGAGAGTTCAACAGGTTCTAGAAAAACATACAGATGTATTAACAGATAAACCAGGACATACAAATTTGCTACAGTTTGACATGAAACTGGTAGACTCAAACCCAATCTGTATGAGGGCCTATTCTATTCCGTTCGCGAAGGAGAAGGCATTGAAAGAAGAAATAGAGCATTTGTTGAAGGAGGGGATTATTTCACACAGTGAATCATCTTTTAGCTCCAGTGTAGTTTTGTTGAGGAAACCGTCTGGGGAACACAGACTGTGCATAGATTACAGGAAACTGAATGCTGTCACAGAAGGACAAGTGGATCCATTACCAGACACAAAACAGTTATTTGCCAGATTAAACAAGGCAAAATACTTTTCAAAGGTGGATCTTAGTAAAGGCTATTACCAGATTCCAGTGAAGCCTGAAGTGAGACCTTATTTAGCTTTTAGCACCTCGGAAGGACATTATGAATTCAACATGCTACCATTCGGATTGAAAAATGCTCCGAGTGTATTTTCAAGGATGATGCGCAAATTGTTGGATCCCTTGAATAACCCATGTATCACGAATTTCATGGATGATATTCTCGTCGCCACAGAGACATTTGAAGAACACATTAACTCTCTGAAAATGTTGTTTGATAGGCTTAGGGAGGCGAACTTGGGTAACATGACCCCTGACCCCAAGAACTTGGAAAAACTGCAGAGAGCACCTAGACCACAAACAAAAAAGGACGTGCGATCATTCGTGTCGTTATGTGGATTTTACCAAAAATATATCAAAAATGTTAACTCTATTTGTGCTCCTCTGACTGATCTGACTCGCAAGGGACTTCCAGATAAAATTGTTTGGACTGCGCAATGTGAATTAGCTTTTCAAGAGTTAAAGGATAAACTCACTAGCAAGCCTATTCTCAAATTGCCTGATTTGACACAGGACTTCGTGGTGAGAACAGATGCAAGTAATGTAGGCCTCGGGGCGGCTTTGTTGCAAAGGTCATCTTCACCCGATGGGGAACTGAACCCAGTCGCTTATGCAAGCCGCAAATTGAATAAAGCGGAGCAAGGATTTTCCACAAGCGAAAAAGAATGTTTAGCGTTAATCTGGGCGATAAAAAAGTTTCAAATCTATCTGTATGGTAGGACTTTTGTGGTCCAGACGGATCATCAGCCCCTGGTATTTTTATCTCAGGCTAAGCATGAAAACGCAAGATTGTTGAGATGGTCTTTATTATTGCAACCTTATCAGTTTATTATCGAATACATCCCAGGGTCATTGAATGTCGGTGCAGATTTCCTCAGTCGGCACCCCTGTGATCAAGATTAGAGTAGTGGCAGGCGTGAGGAGTAATTTTATCTATGTGTATCACTGGTTTTGGAACTTGCCGTAGTGCATGTTCTCAGGTGGGGAGATGTGTGATGAATTTACCATAATACAACGTTAAAATATCTCCAAATTTAACGATAAAATATAGGGTTAAAAATAATGCGTAAGATACTAGGAGACATGCTCGCCCATGCCAGCCTTTCCCACCGCCATTTAAAACTAACGAGTTAGACGTGCAGACGAAACGTTTACCCTTTGTAGACGGGAGAGAAACGGAGGACACACAAAAGGAAAAATATGACTGAACACGTGTTTGAATATCGCAAGGCTAAAAGACGCAATTGGTAGTAAAAGAAAAAAAAATTCACGTCACTAGTTGACACAAGGTAAGGAAGTGGACAAAAAACGACTTTAGCTCTTGTCAGAAACAGTCATTTCTTGGACTTTTACGATACTTGATTGTTATTTGAATTCAGCGGCAAACGCCGGGGAGAAGGTTCTCGAACATATTTCAAAAGAAAAAAACTAACCCTGAAAAAGTAACTTTTTCTTAATAATAATGTTAGGAATATAAAACCTAGCTAGTTTGATAGCCCGTCTTGAGCAGCGAAATAATATACTTTAAATTATACAGACGGATATATAATTAGGAAGATATTGACAAAAGACTGTGTTGTTCATATCAGACGAGCGACTGCACTGTTAAACAATGTCACTAAAGTTTCAAAATTTGCAGCCTTGAGACACGCTAGTGCAAAATCGAGCTGGAATTAAAGAGAGGGGAAATGGTGGAGAATTGTGGCTAAAAATAACTTCGGAGGCAGAAGGTGTAGGGTATTGCATGGCGTTGTTCCAAGAACCACGCGTGTTTTTTTATGAAAAAACAAGTAGAGACAGACGGACCAACAGACAGTAATACATACTTGACTGAGAGCTGACTGAAATTTGACTTTTGGTTGTAGATTTGAAAGTTGGGGGGGGGGGGGGGGGGGGGGGGGGTGGGGGGGGGGCGGTGGGGGGGGGGGGGGGGGGGGGGGGGGGGGGGGGGGGGGGAGGGAGGCGGAGTCGGTGATTGGATGAATGAAATCATATTGGCAGGACAGAGATGCGCATTTTTGCCATTCGTTACAAGACTGTCCAGAGAGACACAGTGGTTTAGTACCTGTGGTGTTGTTTCCAGAAGATAATACATAATTTTAGTGGGACGCCATCATATAGACAGCAGCTCAGCTGAGTTTCGCTAGCATTTAACTGTGTTCTCAATTCTGAATTCTGGTAAGAATGAAAGATTTCTTTTGTACATTTTAATATTTCGAGTGATTGATACTGCCATATCATATAAACTGATTACGACAAGTAAGTGCTCGCTCTAGATCCCCAGCCCCAGTTCAGGGTCTAGAGACACACAATATATGGACGCCTACTAAAACTATGGACGGCGGATCTATTGTTGAGATCAGTGGAACATATCACCTATCTTATTGAATAGCAGGAAGCTATTGAACATATCTCAGATGCAATGTAGTCTTGGGGAACTAGTACTATATGAAAACAACTGGGTAAGATGTGCTGTGTGGTCAGAGAGATCTGACCCAGTCTGTGTGGTGTTATTGTGTAGTGTTGTGTGCAGAAGTGGCTCAGTCGGTAGAGTTCTGACACATGCCACAAAACTTTTATTTCAGAATTGTGAGTTTCTGTTTGGCACCGAAGAGGTGCCAAATGCTGTTGTGAAATACACAAGCGTGGACCAGTGCAGTCTAACATTGTGTCAGAGCAGCCGAAGATTGTACTCCAGCAGGGAGATGAAGGGCCACCAGACTCCTATACAAGATCGACGCAGTCGAGTTACGTGAGGATCTGGCCTGCTGGAAATTCACCAACTGAATTATCAACTAATTTATCAACTAATTTACCAACTAATTCACCATCTAATAAAGACATACCATTGTGGGAAAATAAACCATGTATTCATCCCATAAGTCAATGGACAATGTTTGGTAGTAATAGACTGGGAGTGATGATACCACCCCAACAGTACATTCAGTAATAGTTCTCCTGGGACAATCTAAAATAATTAATATTAACCAGACTTTTAACCTACCTTTGTAATCACATTCCATTTTATTATGTCATATAATTATGCATTCCATTTATAACTCCATAATATTTCATATGTTCTGACCAACAAACATTTGGTTCAGAACAAATAAATTTAACAAAAGATTTAATATTTAAAACTAAAACAGCCTGAGTTAGTTCAGTGTGTTATAAATTTTATTATTATTATTAGACTTATTAAATATATGTGTGTGTGTGGGTAATCTACTACAACACATTACATTTCAGTACCCTAGACTTTTAACGTAGCTACATTCATTAGTAAAAAAGATATGTTTGAGGTCGTAAGTGGTAGTAAGAAGGGCCTTCTGTAATTCGCATCAACATTTATCTCAGGAGCCTTCACAGCTGACCTCATTCATTACACTAGGTAACATCTCAACCATACAATACCATCAAAATCCACTACAAATAGTAGGGAAGAAAACAGAAATAGAATTCTGCCTGAAAATAGTGAAGTCCCAGTGCTTGAGAAAAACACTGGTATCACTAGGTAGTCACGGCTGTGAATGTGTCTGCTTCAGAAAGTATTTGGTATTACAGTCAGATCATACCTTGCCACCTTGCTATGTGATCACTTGTGATAATTAAATAAATCAGAACAAAAAAACTTCAACAATTATAAAGTTAAAAAGTCAGTTGAGTACAATTTCTGAATTTATTATTTATACTATCTACTATTCATGTGGGAGACGCGGTAGCACAGTGGTTAGTGCACTGGCTTCCTAGCTCAGTGGTCCATGGTTTTATCCCTGGTTGAGGTGGAAATTTTTTAGACCGAAAACGGCTCATGGGTCGACCCAGCCCTCAATTGGGTACCAGAGCAACTCTGGGAAGGTTAAGGCGGCCGGCGTGATGCTGACCACATCACCCCTAGTTTGCCGCATGTCGAGAAAATATGGGCCTAACACCATATTCTCAATATGCCACAATGGGCGTGAAACGGGATCCTTTACCTTTTTTATTCATGTGCTGAATTGTGAATGTTGGAAGCTGACATCAATGGATAAGTATTTTACAACAGTTGGATGATGGTGAATTTGTCTTAACTTAATTTTAAAAGTTCTTCTTGGATCTTCCAATAGTTTAGAAATGAAGTTTCTGAAATGTTCTGTTCTTTTAATCTCTGTCTATTCTAAAAGTCACTTTTATCATCATTGACGCGGACGGCTCACAATTGATGCAGGAATTGGTCCTATAGTATACTCAACTTTCGAGTAAGAACTGTCTTGTGTATAATGGCACACACACTCATTATTTTGAGGATCTTTTGTATTAGCCCACCCAATACTGAGGGGGACTAAGGCTGTAGTACATATAACAATCGATAGGCTCCTGTGAGTTCCCAGGCAGCTTAGATTACTCTAAACTTTAGATCTCCAGTTTTGATGACATATGAACCTGTGAACAATGACAGACATATGGCTAGTCTGTGTTTATGGAGCTCACAACTCATAGTGTCTATGATATGAGAGTGTCTCAGATGTTTGCATGTAGGTCAATGATACATGGCTCAGTATGATTTAGCAATAGCGAGACAAGACAGGTGTCTAACTGCAAAACATTTTTTTTTTCAAATAAAATAATACATAAATAAATTAAATTACATTGTATACCTATGTATGATGCTACCATTGCCTTTCACCTATGGAATGCCAAGTCAGTTCTGAAAAGGGCTTCAAGTCAGCTCTGAAAAGTGATGTACTTTTTATAACACATAAGGAAGGTGTTGCAGACTTTTCTTTGCTTGAGTGGGCTAATATTGTATTTCGTTTCATGCACTGTTTATTCATCTGTTCCGTCTTACACTAGGTATCGTTTTATGCTGCAACAATGGATTCATTTTGTAATTTTCAGAGGTTTGAAATGTAAACGTTCATTCAGTAAACTTCTTATGTAGTTATCTGACAGTGTTGTATTATTTCATTTCATTTCTTATTGGTTTGACCAATACATTGAAGGTCAACTGCCAATATTCATACAACAGAACTGGAACCTTCAAACAACTTCATTGACTTGACTAAGTCTCGTTTTGACGACTTATAATAGTTTAATAATTATTCATCTTTTCATCATGAATTGTAGACTATAACATATTTCACATTAGAGGACACTTGATATCATAGTTCAAAGTAGCAGTCTATCAGACATTGTACGTCTGTTATTTTCCCGTCTTAATTAACGCCTATTATCTCTTAGCCGAATTCTTGGCATAATTATTATAGTCTCACAGTATTAATATTTCTGCTAACTGTTCCATTAGGATCAATACCTAATACACATCGAAACTCTGTCTATATAAGACATTTAATTTGGCAGTACTCGCCAGGCTGTACCAGCCGTTATATTATCTCCGCGTTCGTATTTCACGAATATCGCGTCTAAGAATTATTGCGTTTAAATACTACCGCCTTACATAATTCTAGACTCACTGGTCCTTAAACACATTATTATTTTATTGGCTTTACAAGCATTATATTGACGGTTATACATAATCCTTAGTGGTTCTACCACACAATCCGAAAACACTGTTATATGCCCGAAGGCTACACAAAATACTCCGTGGTTACTAGCCTAACGCGTCATACAACGTTTTACGCGAACCTTATTATTTTATTTAGTGGAGATGTTGCATGGTGCGACCATCCGAATCAAGTTCAAACCAAAATGTTCGCAAACCATGCAACAATCCTCAACAGAAGGGAATTTTTTTATTTTTTGTGTGTCTAGTTTTCTACTTCTTTATTTCTTACGAGTGCCTGAAAACATAGGCCTACCTTTATGTTCGTCTAATATGTATTTACTGTACTATTTAGCAGATTACATTAATCCTGACAAGGACTGTTGACAGGACTCTGCTGAGTTATGTAGGTTATGTTGTTGGTTTCAATCTTCAGCAATCAAACTAGTAAAATATAAATATTCTGCATGGTGCATTCCTATCCAATAGATGTATATCAACCAACTAAACTTCTGAAATAAAAAAGTGATATTAATTTCACACACACACACGCGCACGCGCACGCGCACACGCACACGCACACACTCACACACACACACACACACATATATATATATATATATATATATATATATATATATATATATATATATATATATATATATATATATATATATATATATACTGAAGCACATTAAAAACGCACCACTATTATACTTGTATATACTGATGCCGAGAAGCTGGAAAAAAAAAAAGTGTGGGAATGGATTTTCCCCGTGTTTGTCATGAGGTAGAGAGCGAATTGCTGCTGGAATTGAAAGTGCATAATTCAACCCACGGGTTTGTGTACAAACCACATGAAAACAATGAAAGTTACACGTGCAACACGATTCCCAACAGCTATAACCCTGAAAATGTGTACGCGTTGTGGCAGTATACTCGGTATAAAAAGGCCGTTGAGACAAAACACCCAGTACATGTGCTTGAAATGCCACGACTATCTGAAAACGACCGCCAACGAGCCATTGGTATGTTGGAGATCGGAATGAGCTCGCGGGCCATTGCCAGAAAGATGAATTGCCACCACAGCACTATTGTACGTCTTATTGAACGTTACGGAACCACTGGCAGTGCCCGGGATAGACTTCGGAGTGGCCAACCACGAGTTACTACCCCTGCGCAAGATCGTCATATTGTGCTGAGTCACCTAAGGAATCGTTCTCTCCCGGCAAGTCAAACAGCAAGGGCAATAGTGGGTAGACGTGGGCAAGTCTCTCGAATGAGTCATACGACGACTCAGAGATACAGGCCTTACTGCAAGACGACCTTATGTTGGGCCAAACTCGACTCACAGACATCGTCAGCAGCGCCTGCAATGGACAGAGCAACATGTCAGATGGACTAGACTGCAGTGGAATGCTGTTCTATTCACAGACGAGAGCAGATTCAACATATCCTTTGATGATGAACATATGCGGATTTGGCGACGGTGTGGAGAGCGCTTTGCAGATTGCTGTGTTCGTCAGCACAGCCGATTTGGAGGTGGCAGTATTCACATTTGGGGAGGATTCAGTTTTCACCATCGCTTGCCTCTTCACGTCTTCCGTGGAAATGTTAATGCTGTGACATATCGAGATGAGGTTCTGGATGCATTGGTTGCTCCTGCGTTCGCAAATTATCCAGACTTGCAGCTTTTCCAGCAGGATAACGCACGTGCGCACACCGCAAGCATTACGCAGCAATATCTACAGCAGCAGAACATTGTGACGATTGATTGGCCTGCCCTATCACCAGACATGTCCCCTATATAACATCTGTGGGACGAGCTTGAACGCAGAGTCTACAGGCAAAATTCTTCAGCTAATCTGCAACAGCGCGAAGCTGCTCTTACACGTGAATGGGACTTGATTCCCCGGAATTTCCTTCAGAGACTTGTGCGTTCCATGCGGAGCCGCTGCCAAGCTTGTTTGCAAAGCACACGGTGGACATATCAGATACTGAGGATAGTGTGAATGAATTTTTTTATTGGTTGCATTTCTGGTTTTCTACCTTGCCTGCGCAGAATGCAATGAATTTCATAACAATCAAATGTACAAATTAATGACCAGCATGGATTCATAGGAAAATGAATAAAGATTCCAAATATGTAAACTTGTAAACACTTATATTTACATTTCACACTCTGTTCATGGATTATACAGGTGGTGCGTTTTTAATGTGCTTCAGTATATATATATATATATATATATATATATATATATATATATATATATATATATATATATATATATACTGAAGCACATTAAAAACGCACCACTATTATATATATACTGATGCCGAGAAGCTGGAAAAAAAAAGTGTGGGAATGGATTTTCCCCGTGTTTGCCAAGAGGTAGAGAGCGAATGGCTGCTGGGATGGAAAGTGCATGATTCAACCCACGGGTTTGTGTACAGACTACATGAAAACGATGAAAGTTACACGTGCAACACGATTCCCAACAGCTATGACCCTGAAAATGTGTACACGTTGTGGCAGTATACTCGGTATAAAAAGGCCGGTGAGACAAAACACCCAGTACATGTGCTTGAAATGCCACGACTATCTGAAAACGACCGCCAACGAGCCATTGGTATGTTGGAGACCAGAATGAGCTCGCGGGCCATTGCCAGAACGATGAATTGCCACCACAGCACTATTGTACGTCTCAATGAACGTTACGGAACCACTGGCAGTGCCCGGGATAGACTTCGGAGTGGCCAACCACGAGTTACTACCCCTGCGCAAGATCGTCATATTGTGCTGAGTTACCTAAGGAATCGTACTCTCCCGGCAAGTCAAACAGCAAGAGCAATAGTGGGTAGACATGGGCAAGTCTCTTGAATGACAGTCATACGACGACTCAGAGATACAGGCCTTACTGCAAGACGACCTTATGTTGGGCCAAACTTGACTCACAGACATCGTCAGCAGCGCCTGCAATGGGCAGAGCAACATGTCAGATGGACTAGACTGCAGTGGAATGCTGTTCTATTCACAGACGAGAGCAGATTCAACATATCCTTTGCTGATGGACGTATGCGGATTTGGCGACGGTGTGGAGAGCGCTTTGCAGATTGCTGTGTCAACCGATTTGGAGGTGGCAGTATTCACATTTGGGGATGATTCAGTTTTCACCATCGCTTGCCTCTTCACGTCTTCCGTGGAAATGTTAATGCTGTGACATATCGAGATGAGGTTCTGGATGCACTGGTTGCTCCTGCGTTCACAATTTATCCAGACTTGCAGCTTCTCCAGCAAGATAACGCACGTGCATTTTTTTGAATTTTTGCTTTTCTCCCTTGCCTGCACAGAATGCAATTAATTTCATAACAATCAAATGTACAAATTAATGACCAGCATGGATTCATAGGAAAATGAATAAAGATTCCAAATATGTAAACTTGTAAACACTTATATTTACATTTCACACTCTGTTCCTGGATTATACAGGTGGTGCGTTTTTAATGTGCTTCAGTATATTACACTCTAGAATCCTAGAGCAGAGACTCCGACGCCTAGCTGAGCCACAATTGGATGAGGTCCAGTGCGGATTCCGAGCAAACCGAAGTACTCTAGACCTAATCTTCACACTCAGACAGCTTAGTGAAAAGGCCCTTGAGTTTAAGAGTGAGATCCATCTTTATTTCATAGATCTGGAAAAGGCGTTTGACAGGGTCCCCTGGAGCAAACTTTGGGACTGTTTAGCAAGGAAGAACATTCCAGCACCTCTGATTCATGCTATACAGAGCTTCTACAATTCTTGCAGAAATTATGTGAGGACAGCAAACCATTAGACAGAAGAGTTCAGGATCACCACTGGTGTAAGACAAGGTGATATCCTGTCACCTTATCTTTTCATACTCCACATGGATGATGTTATCAATGCATGTAAGGAGAGAACAAGAAAGTATTCAGTGGGGTACTGGAAGATGAGATAGGTATGTATTTCAGAGCTGGCATTTGCTGATGATGTTGCCCTGATTGCTAAATCAGAGGCACATCTCCAATCCAACCTGCAAGTCTGGAAGGAAGAGCTGGAGAAGAGAGGGATGGTCATAAGCAGCTCTAAAACAAAATCCATGGTGATATCATGAGATGAAAGAAGACATTAGATTAAGCTGGGAGAACAGGTCCTGGAGCAGGTCGTCCACTTTAAATATCTCGGTGCTATTATAGACCGAAAGGGAGGCATAAAAAAAGAGTTGGCCACTTGAAAAGCAGCAGCTGGGAGACTTTTTAAGGCCATAAATCGAGCATTCCTCAGCAAGATAGAGGTTGGTAAGAAAACGAAGATGGCTGTATACCGCTCCACCTATGTCCCAGTCTTGATATATGGATGCGAGTCATGGGCAATGATTACAGCCCACAAAAGCTAGATCCAAACCTCAGAAATGAGGTATCTGAGGAAGGTGGTTGAAGTAACAAGAAGAGACATGGTCCGCAACCAGACGATACGTCAAGGCCTAAAATCCCACCCCCTGCAGACCCAAGTAGAACAGTCCCAACAAAGATGGTTTGGCCATGTCTGTAGAATGGGAGAAGATCGGCTACCACGACAAGCATGGGAAACAAAGAGGCAGGGATCCAGACCACCAGGACGACCCAGAGTCCGCTGGGAGGACAACATTAGACAATCTTTGAAGGACCGAGGACTAGAATGGAACCAGGCCAGGAGGAAGACAGCCGATAGGATAGTCTGGCGCTCTCTCTTCCAAACCTCTACACCACACGGTAGAAGGGGAACGACTAAGTAAGTAAGATATATATATATATATATATATATATATATATATATATATATATATATATATATATATATATATATATATATATATATATATAGTAATTCTACTTACCCTCTAGAATAGAGGAGTATTCAGCACAGATTAGACTTGAATTAGTGAAGTAATCAGCGCGGTATGCATACAGCAAAGTAATTAGCCTTGGCAGCTCTCCTCTTCTGTCTATCGCTCCGGCCTGTTTTGTTCTAGTGTGTGTTTTGAATACAGCGCGGCCTTCTTTTATAGGTCAGCAGCGAACGTATCAGAGAACACAGTCGATTGGCCCGTTTCAGTCCTCTAGGTTTTCGTACTTCCTAGTGAATCTGTGCAAGGTACCATCCAACCAATACTCCTTATCACCTTAACACATTCTTATGGACCGTCTTTCATTTCCCCTACTTTGAGCTATCTTTCCATATGCCTTATACTGTAATTGGGTATTATATGAAATACTTACAAATTTATAGTTTTTCGACACGATAATTTTCAATGTATTGGCTCAATCCATCTCGATTTTTTCCACAGGCATTTATTATATCCACACTTCCGTTTACATGCATATTCCTGGATGTATCCCACGAAAAACACAATAACTTCTATCACTCTTGGTTTCTGCACTTTACTTACTTATTTACTTAGTCGTTCCTCTTATACCGTGAGGTGTAGAGGTTTGTAAGAGAGAGCGCCATACTATTGTATCGACTGTCTTCCTCCTAGGCTTGGTTCCATTCTAGTCCTCGGTCCTTCAAAGATTGTCTAATGTTGTCCTCCCAGCGGACTCTGGGTCGTCCTGGAGGTCTGGATCCCTTGCTCTTAGTTTGCCATGCTTGCCGTGGTATCCGATCTTCTCCCATTCTGCAGACATGGCCAAACCATCTCAGTTGGGACTGTTCTACTTGGGTCTGCAAGGGTTGGGTATTTTAGGCCTTGACATATCGTCTGGTTGAGGACCATGTCTCTTCTTGTGACTTCAACCACCTTCCTCAGATACCTCATTTCTGAGGTTTGGATCTGGCTTTTGTGGTTTGTAGTCATTGCCCATGACTCGCATCTATACGTCAAGACTGGGACATAGGTGGAGCGGTATACAGCCATCTTCGTCTTGTAACCAACTTCTCTTTTGCTGAAGAATCCTCGATGATGATGGCTTGAAAAAGTCTCCCAGCTGCTGCTCTTCGGGAAGCCAACTATTCTTTGATGCCTCAATTCCGGTCTATGACAGCTCCAAGGTATTTAAAGTGGTCGACCTGCTCCAGGATTCGTTCTCCCAGCTTAATCTGATGTCTTCTTTCCTCTCGTGATATCACCATGGTGTTTGCTTTCGAGCTGCTTATGATCATCCCTCTCTTCTGCAGCTCTTCCTTCCAGACTTGCAGGTTGGATTGACGACGTGCCTCTGATTTAGCGATCAGGGCAACATCATCAGCAAATGCCAGCTCTGAAATACATACCTGTCTCAACTTCCATTACCCCACTGAATACTTTCTTGTCCTCTCCTTACATGCCTTGATGACATCATCCATGAGGAGTATGAAAAGATAAGGTGACAGGATATCACCTTGTCTTACACCAGTGATGGTCCTGAACTCTTCTTACTTATGGTTTGCTGTCCTCACATAATTTCTGCAAGACTTGTAGAAGCTCTGTATAGCATGAATCAGAGGTGCTGGAATGTTCTTCCTTGCCAAACAGTCCCAAAGTTTGCTCCAGGGGACCCTGTCAAACGCCTTTTCCAGATCTATGAAACAAAGATAGATCTCACTCTTATACTCAAGGGCCTTTTCACTCAGCTGTCTGAGTGTGAAGATTAGGTCTAGAGTACTTCGGTTTGCTCGGAATCCGCACTGGACCTCATCCAATTGTGGCTCAGCTAGGCGTCGGAGTCTGTGCTCTAGGATTCTAGAGTAGATTTTACCAGTGACACTGAGAAGGGATATGCCTCTGTGGTGAAGTGGGATGTTATAAATATTTATAGGGGACTTAGTGTACTGACTGAGATCAGCTGTGAAGGTATCTATATCTAATAAGAGTAGTGTATTATAGATAACCTTACTTGCTGCCACATATATATATATCTCAGTCAGAATTATTCTGGAATAGTGTGATGACTACGTTGTATGTCTAGGGTATGTGTATGATGAAGTGTAAGTCATAACAACAACAGACAGATAAACAATTTAATTTATTCCACCACACTTGACAACACTGTGACACTCACATACATAAAACACTCTACAAGGATATCTTAAAGGAGTCACTGATAACTTTTCAAATAACAATATGTATTCATTGCTGTCATGAATGAATATGTGTCCTGATTCAAATACAAAGGGAACCAGGAATCACAATCAATTTTAATTACAAGTTATATGTACAGAATTTATCAATATGAATATTGTAGTGACATATATTATTAAAAGTATCCTATGTGTGTCAGTTGTGTAGTAGTAATATGAGGTAATACTGGTTTTGTTTTGTTCAAGCTCTGTTGGTATTTGTCATCATGACTTCAATAGTTTTGTCTTTATTGGAACTAGTATTGGAGATGTTCTCAGTTCCTGATATTAAAACAATTTACTTCCCCTCTTAAGTTTATGTTACAATGTTATTTTAAGATGGGGGTACATAATTTTGAGCTCAGCTGGCCACATCAGCTTATCTTGCGTGATGGCGGCAGGAAAAGACTCCTCTGCTCGATTTCTCCCCTGTGCTCTGGAGACACCTCACTGATAGCTAAATGGACCAAGGAGTATGCTGTCCGACTCTGGATTCAGCAAGGCTCTGACCAGGTGCTGCTCAATACCATCAAGACCACGGTCCCTGAAAACAAGAAGGATGTACCTTCTACGTCATAACTAATTTATACTCTCTTTTTACACTGAGCACAATACATCACAAACATTGAGTTCAGAGCGTTAGGCCAACTGTCAGCTTCATCTGAAATACTTTATACCAGTATTAACCTCCTTAATGGTTACCACGCCTCTGCACTTCCAGCATTATTTCTTTCTAGTCAATCATCTAGGTGTCAGTGTACTGTTTGGCCATTCCATGCCGTTTTACTTTCCTCCGACACCTTCTGTTCAGGCTGGAGCATTATAGGCTTTACATCATGTTTGCTACTGAACTACACATATATACAGGCATAAATTAACAATTCACATTCAATTTTCATTAAAAGATACTGAATGTTTCAAGCTTACCACAATTCATAGAATAAACACAGATACGTTGACTAGCAATGAATTCTGGCACAAATTCCCATCTGCTTATGTTCCAGGCTTTATTTAGCAAAAATATGAGCTGGCTTCAACGCACTGTTGCTTTATCAAGCTTATTTGAACTAGTGGTCTCGAACTAACGCTCCTAAGTGATTATATCAGCGAGTCTGGCCAATGGAGCCACGTTTCGACAAGTGTTTGAAAAAATTTTACCTTCCTACGTCTCCCCTAACAACCAAAGATAGTATTTATAGTCCGACCAATCGTGTTTAGTCTTATATTTGTTGCGCTCCAATCAATTTGGAGTTTACATGGTAGGCTATTTCCGTACGCACGGTTTTTTTTTTAAACACGTTATAAAAAAATTTTATGAGCAGAAATGATTTCATGCTGTCAGGCATCCACACTATTTTATTTTGGTTATAACTTGTTAATTCCTAGACTATTTGCGTAACGTTTTACATATTCTTTGTCAGCAAGCCCTAAGGAACCCAAATATACAAATTTAATAGAGCTAATATGCTGCGTTCAAAATATGCAATTCCTTCTACCTCCTGTTTCGAAGATGTGCTGTCTGGGTACTGTAATGTTTTCAAACGTAAACCCATCTAATGTTATCTTTTCTAATAAGAGTTTTTCAGGATTTAAAAACCTAACTCTGGGAAGGTTAGTGTTTTTATCACTGTCCATCTGAAAAAAGTTAGTGCATGTGGCCTTACACGCGTGATAGTAGTAATTGTATATCGCGCGACGCGTGTTTAGTGTTGCACGAGTTCGGCTTTATGCCTCTCCCTTCTCTCTATCCTTTAGTCCATCTGTCTTTAGTTACGCCGTGTATAAAATGGAATGAATGAAATATTAAAATTAGGTCATTGTTCAGCTTGCGTATCTCACTGTTTTTCCAAGAAATACAGCACACGTTTCATTGAAGAAAGCGGGTAATAATACAGTAGGCTTTTACTATCAACGTGAAAGCGTTACAATTTGCAGACGAAGCATACAACAAAGGGGATTTTCGAGTACATTCTTGGTGACAGCACTGTTATTTTACCATTGCTCTTTCTTTTATTAAATTTATTTGTTAGGCTTTGCATTTACCTTTTAATTTATATATGTGGATTAGAATATTTCACGACAGCCTCTATGGTTTCCACAATGTCGATTGTCACCCTTTTTGAAAATTGATGTTATGATGGCAGTCTCCCAGTCCTTTGGTATGGTCTTGTTGCACCACGCTGCCTGTAGGACCCTTAAGAGTAAGAATTCGCCTGATGCTCCCATGTACTTAACCTTTTCTGGTGTTATACCATCATGCCCTGCTGCTTTGCCCATCTTGATTTTCTCCAGTGCTGCCATCAGTTCTTCCATCTTTATGTCATCTTCATCACCATTGGTTTCCCCTTCTGTGTCAGTGGTTATCATTTCTGATGCTTATCTTGCTCACCATCCAGGAGCTCTGAAAAATATTCTTTCCATCTTTCCATTACTTCTTTTCGGGCAGTAAGGAAATTCCCTTGCTTGTCCTTTATAAATTTAATAGGGCTCTGTTTTTCCTTCCTCATATTCTTTAGGGTCTTTTAGAACAATTTCTGGTTTTCTCGCGCATCGCTTTCTAGCTTTTCTCCAAATTCTTCCCAAGACCTGTTTTGCTGCTAGCACCTTGTTCTTTGCTTCTGTTCAGAGTATCATATATTCTCTGTATTTCAATTTTTTTCCTGGTGTGTTTTTTTGCTCCTAAGTATTGATTTCATGCCTTTTTCTTCTCTCTTATTTTCTCTTTAACCTCATCTGTCCACCAAGGTGTCCTCATTCTCTTATTCCCAAGTCGAACTTCACCACATGTTTCTGCTGCATCTGTCTTTATTATGTCCTTGAATTTAAGCCAGAGTGTTTCCAGGTGTTCAGGTTGTTGTTCTGTGTTTTTCACTGCTTTAGAATTAAGCCCCCGGTATCTGGTTTTCACTTCTTTCTCTCTCAGGTTGTAGGTCTTATTGTTTGTTTCCCCTGTTCGTTTACATAGCTTCTTGCGCGATGTTAGGCAGTTCCTATGCCGAGTAACTCTTTCAGTTGTTCTTTTAAGTGTTAACAAGTTGTGGTCACTTCAAATCTCTGGCCCCCTCCACACTCTAGCATCCCGGACATACTTGAATGAACTCTTCCTAACTATGGCAAAGTCGATCACTGACTTCTCATTCTTTGTTCGTTCACACATAGTGTATACATGTATGCGCTTATGGGAGAACTTTGTAATGATCAGATTCTGCTCAGTGTAGAATCTAAGGAGTTGCTTTCCATTGTCATTAAGAGTATCTTATCCATATCTTCGGATAACTCCACCCCATCTAGCATGGTCATTTCCAACTCTGGCATTGAAATCTCCGAGCAGGATTACTTCATCCAGGCAGTCGACCACTGTTCTTTGAAGCAGCTCAAAGCATTCCTATAAGTTTATAAACTAATAAAACGGTATTGAATCAGTTTTACAAATAACAGTTCACATGAGACAAGGGACGTTTCGGGTTTTACCCTTCGTCAGCCACAAACAGGTGACAAAGACAAAAATTACATATAGGTACTACAAAACTATACGATGATGAGAAACATACAACAAATGGGCGATACAAGCAGATGGAAAAAGTAAACAATAACAATACAAGAAAACAATACAAGAAAGCCCTTCATTTCAATAGACCTGACCATTCAGGTAATTCCGATATACATGTCACTGCCCTGCGTTCATGTGCCGGTAATGACAAGACTCGCTTTTCGTTGGAGAATCGCCTTATTTTTAAAATGGGCGTTCTAGCTCCCGGTGGTTTAAATATACAACATCATTTTGCATAAATTCTGGTAGCTTTTCTCTTTTTCATTCTTTATTCGTTGTCTTTATGATCTATCTTCTTGTGTTTTTGCTTTGGTTCGTTTCGTATCTTTTTATATCTCTTGTTTTATCGCTATCGTACGTGACTTCCTTGTGAATTCTGTGACAAGAGACTACCGCTTTCTTCCACGGATTCTTTGCATCGAGCTAAGCTAACTTTGACTAGTTCCACAGTTTTGTTTATTCTTCTTTTTTTCGTTTCGTTGGATTATTTACTTTCTTGTTTCAGTATTTCTTTTAGATTTTACGGTTTTCTTGTATTGTTATTGTTTACTTTTTCCATCTGCTTGTATCGCCCATTTGTTGTATGTTTCTCATCATCGTATAGTTTTGTAGTACCTATATGTAATTTTTGTCTTTGTCACCTGTTTGTGGCTGACGAAGGGTAAAACCCGAAACATCCCTTGTCTCATGTGAACTGTTATTTGTAAAACTGATTCAATACCGTTTTATTAGTTTATAAACTTATATTCCTTACCAGTTTTACTGCAGCCCCTTAATTTATCAAAGAATTCCTCCTTGACCTCTGCTCGCTCATCTTCATTTGGCCCATACACAATGACAAGGTAGACTATGGTTTCTCCTTCTTTTGGTTTTAGGACCATAATGCGTTCTGAGACAAAGTTCCATCCCTTGATACTATCCCTTTGGTTTTTGGTCACTATACAACCCACGCCCCCTTTAGCTCTTTCAGATGTGGGGACACCACTGTAGAGCAGCGTGTTGCCATCGAGATCCATAATGCCTTGTCCTTTTTTCTTTGCCTCTGTTAAAGCCAGGATTTCTAATTTGGCTTTCCCCATCTCTTCCACCAGCTCATCTTCCTTCTTATTTATACTTCTTGTGTTCCATGTTCCGTATGCCGTAGTCCGTTCCAGTTCGTCGCCTTTAAAATCAGTCCGGTTTTCTCTCTTATTTTTCTCGTAATCTGGTTTTTAAGACAAACAGGTGTTTCTGCACTTGCCTACACTAAATTAAAACCCTTCTAGAACTTCATCCCCTTCTTTCGCCATGATAAAACGCCATATTTTATCGATCGGTCTCTGCCGGTTCCTGCGTTTTGATTGGATCCCCTAGATTTGCTTTTCCAAGAATAAATCTAAGCAGCAGGCCTACACATGCCATACTTTTCTGTCTTGCAAGCATTAACTAGGCATTTGTTATAACTTACGCTACAAGACCTTTAGGTGATTATGCACGCCATTTCTAGTATCGTGTATTTCTTCCACAGGTTCCCCGATTAGAATAAAGTTGGCAGAAACAACCTGTGGATAACCTAGACTGAAGCCAGATTTCACCATCTCCAAGAGCAAAGAGCATCACGTGTGTATCCTTGAATACGATCTACACTTAACTTCACAAAATTCCTGGTCCACGGAATAAGGAGAGGTTATTTGACGATAAACGCAGTTCTATAGCAGAGACTGCCCCAGTTGAGAAAATTGTTCGAGACTTCACTATACTAGAGAGGGGGGGGAGTGACCAGTTCCTTTCTTCGCTGCCTTATTATTCCCTAACTCAAGAGCAAAGTCAGGTACCCATTTACTGCTGGGCAGACTAGGGCGTAACGCTTCCATGTGTCAATCCAGGTAACTGTTCCGCGAAAGGAAAGCGCTCTAAGCGCTTAATCAATCGGAAGTTCATTTGACAACACACAAGATAACAATTTTCAACAGATCTGTAAGATTAAAAGTCAACAAAAACGTTTAACATGGGACTAGGCAATCAGATAAGCCTTCTACTGTGGAAGAACTGGCTCATGCAAAAACGTAGAATTTGTGTGTCAGTCTTTGAGGTTCTACTTCCTGTTGCTTATGCCATCATTTTGGTCATTGTCCGTTTGGCGGTGGCAGCTAAAGATCACAATCTCCCCACGTATTACGACAGACAATGCGCCGCAAATTATACACAGTTCAACCAAGACGCCATCATTGGATATGTGCCTGGTATGTCTGAAACAGACCAGGTGATGACAACTGTCCTTCAGCTGATAAAAACGAATACTGTCAGCGGTGGAACGAGCAGTGAGTAACTTTGTGTCATCAATTTTTTGAGTCATCATTTTCATCCTAACCGTCATCATTATTGTCATAATACCTACAGAATAGTTTACTAGGCGGTTAAAAAAGTATAACTATTCGTAAGGACAAGCGAGGGTCTGTAATAACAAAAATGTGAAAGTAAACCAGTCAGTAAACACTACTAAACGTTATACACTAACTGACATTGCGTTCAACTTTCAGTACTATACTACAGGGTGATATAAAAATCACTTCCTATTTTTAAATTGTTATTTCTTCATTCCTAACCATTTTAATAAAACAAACGTCAAAATTAAGAAAACTGTCATTTTATTACGTAATATGCTATCACAATGACATTACGTTTCAACGTGAGATCCACTCTAGTCACTACTTGATTCCATAGCTGGCAGCCATAGCTGGCAGAAGTTGTGCTGCCTCGTGTAACATCAGTTTATTGATCGCTTTTGTTTTTATTTTGGTTCGTTTCTTAGAGCAAACAATTAAAAATAAAACTTATTACTCAAATGACAGTTATTTGACATTTGTTTTATGTACATCCAATAGATACAAGTGATGATATAAACATTAACAAATAGGAAGTGACATTTCAACCCTGTATCTCAATGTTTTGTCTTATTCACACATATAGAGACAGTCAAGACCAACATGATCATTGAATCCACTTTTCAAGCAAATCATCATCGGCATCATCATCACCCTCAGCTCCTCAAGGATCGTAGGAGCAGGAGGAGGATCGCGTTACGCGCCTATTGAGGCATATTGGGAATATGGTGTTAGGCCTACATTTTCTTGACCATTCAACACACTAGTGGTGCAACTGTGGTTGAAAGTTAGACAATAATTGTATTGTTTCTCTTATATGTACTCTTTCGAAAATAAAAAAGTGCGCAAATGACGGTGTGCATGAACAGTTTGATTATGGAAAGTCAAGATTTTAAAAGATGCACGAACAATTACGAGACATGTTGTCATAAAAGAAATATTAGTTATTTAGTCAATTTCCGGTCCATTAGATCATTATCACTGCTCCACATGTCATTTAGGAAGGTTACTCCATGTCATCATATTTAATACATCCATATAATTTTCACTACAAATATCTAATGACGGTCGCCTGCAATGAAATGACCACAGCAGTAATAGTACCGTCTGTAATACATGTAACAGAAGCAACACACTATAATTAAAAACCTGTCAATGTTGACGGGTTATTTCTAGTTTTAGAATAAAGAACCTACTGTGGAGTCTACAAAACAACAATATAGAGCATTTCCAGTAAAAATGTAAGAAGTATGAGCAACAAAAAATACCAAAACTAGATTATTTACAGGCATGCAATGTAACCATATCTGTAGACGAGATTTTGAGAATAGACAGACCTAGAGAACTGCATGCATAATATAATAAATCACAATACAACAAAACCAAAAATTAATGTATACTGCTTTGGGAGGGTTTAGTGGAAATGTGAAGGTCAGGTGAAGTAGCAAATACCGATAAGGACAAATAAATAGTGACTAAGGAGAGACATCCACACACCCCAGGCTTTTACACCATCCTCCCTCTTATTAACACCATGACGGATAATGGAAGCAAGCATATGAGGATAAACATCCATACACCATTGCACTTTAATTTACTAAATATACAATATTTTGAAAGGAGAGATGTTACTATGTACTTTAAATTAATAATGTTATATGGAATTAGAAACACACTACATAACCCAACTACATAATCCACCGGCGGTTGAATGGACTATTTTTGATCATAAATTTAAAAAAAAATCAAACTTAGCTAACTTTCACAGTATTTTAGGAATAAAAAATAGTGACCCTTTAAAGAATATAAATTCATAGTTACAGAAATTACATCTTTGACATTTAATGTTGTGGCTAATGACTTTAAGGGATCCCGTTACACGCCCTATTGAGGCATATTGGGAATATGGTGTTAGGCCCATATTTTCTCAACCGTCGGCACACTAGGGGTGATGTGGTCAGCATCACGCCGGCCGCCTTAACCTTCCCAGAGTTGCTCTGGTACCCATTTGGGGCTGGGTCGACCCAGGAGCCGTTTGCGGCCTAAAAAAATCCCACCTCATCTGGGGATCGAACAAAAGACCACTGAGCTAGGAAGCCAGTGCACTAACCACTATGCTACCGCGGCTCCCTAATGACTTTAGCTGAAGGTTTTTTTTCATTTTCAACTTTCTGATGACACTTGCCAGATGAGTGTGAGTGAAACAAGAGATGAGATAGGACACACACTGGGGAAACCTGCTGATAGCATTACAGGGAAGTTCTTTATCTGGGATTCCCAGGGTAAGACATGTAGAGGAAGACCACAGAACACACAGAGAAGAGAACTGGAGACAGACATGAATGGAGTGAGGAAGACATAGAAAAACCGTCAGCTGATGGCATGGAACAGGAAGTGTGTGGGTGTAGGGTTTGTTGAAGGCTTATACTTCTTGGAGAACTCAAGGGCACTGAATGAATGTTGACTAGTGTGTTTTAATGTTGTTTCACAAGGTTTTTTTTTTCTTCATAGAGTATCCCGTTCAACGCTTGATGGGTTATAATTAGGACATATAGTGTACTAATTCAAGAAAATAAAGTCAAATGTCCATTATCCAAATGTAGTACCTTCTTCTCTCCCCCCTCCCCTCCCCTCCCTCTCCTCCCCCCCCCCCCAACGCAGTCCAAATAGAGTAAATCAAAGTAAAACAAAATTTATGTGAATGTTTTTGTGTGTGACCAGTCCTTTCCAAGAAACAAATAAACAATAAAAATATAAAAAAACAAACGAATAAAACCAAACAAACAAAAAACTTAAATGAATCCTCTCATAACTGCCCTGTTGTTAACAAGGTGGAAAGGAGTGAGAAAGCCCAGGTTGTCTGAGATTACATCAAATCCACTAATTATCTGCCATCAGCCATACAAGCACTCCATCAGACTACCCCTTTTCCTCACACCATCATTGATCCTTACATATTATTTAGTTCTTATTATATACTGTTTTACTATATTGTGCAATTCTATAGGTCTATCTATTCTCAACACCTGTTCCACAGTTATGGATGAATTGCGTGCCTGTAAATAATCGAGTATTGGTTTTCTCTGTTGTCCATACTTCCTGCAGTTTAATAGGAAATGCTCTATATTATGTTTTTCTAGACAGTGCACAGTAAGGTTCTCCTGTTCTAAAATAGCCCATTTCTAGTTGCAGTCTAAGAAGTTTCTTATTGCTAGGAATTTTTAGTTCTCTAGATACCTGACATGTTCTTGTTGGAGCCTTGAACAATTTTTGCATGTCTGCCCTTCAGACTTCCAACACACTCTTCTGTCCATTGGTCAGTTATTATTCTTTTAATTAAGCTTTCGATCTCTGTTTTACTCATCCCCACATCTATTTGGTTTCTATGATTTCTACTTTTCTTAGCTTCTTTATCCGCCTGTTCATTTCCTTCTATGCCAACATGTGAAGGTATCTAAGCTTTTAGAACAGAACATCCTCTGGAGCATAGATAAGAATTTGCCAGTAATATCTCGTCTGCTATATCAGGTCTGGGACCCAAAGACGCAGCAATAGAGAACGCAGTCAGCGACTCATAGCTTGACTGCCTGCGTCAGGACCAGCGAATCAGAGCTGGTCAAGACCGCACTCCACCTCCACGTGGTGGTTCTGGAAACAGTCTGCAGCAGTGCAGTCTGGCTGAGCGAGTGTGGATCGCAATGGGAAGGCAAACCCGGTCCTAAAAAATGCCGTGCAGAAGTCGGATGTGTCGACCGAAAGGTGCAGATATCACAGTTTAGGCGTAAACAGACACAACGCAACCACCGTCCTTTTCAGGGCGAACGAGGAAAGAAGAAGAAGAATACCAGGTCTGGAATAATACCACATGAATAAAATGTTTTTAATTGCTTTTGTTTCTTTGTTTTACATAAGCTCGAACATGATTAAGATTTTGCTTATATTTCAGGTATATATTAAATGATTTAAGAAACAATGTATTCTGTTGTCTTTTATTTTGTGACCATTGTAACCAATTTTAAAACCAGGGAGTGGAATGCCCCACCATATTTTGGTTAATTTGAATTTTCAAATATGGAAGTAGATTTCACAGTGAACCCTCTCAGATATTTACGACATAAATGGTATGGCTTTTAATGCAAATTTAATTAAAAGTAATGACTTATAACACTTCCAGTTTCACTACAGAGCTTTACATCAGAAGATGAGGCCACAGACTTCTACCTGTTTAACTCAGATCGAATGCGACATCTTGTTGTGTTTGATGATGTATCGAAGACGAGCACAGAGTTGCCTAAAAAAATGAAGTTTACTGTGAGGCCTTACTCAGGGAGCACCAAATGGATGACTCGCCTAACGTACCCTGCCCTTCCAAGTAGCAGACCGAGAACTGAAACATACTGTAAGTGCACACAACAAAAAATCTTTGTACTAGCGTCCAATTGGCAGAGTGTTAGAGAGCTGGCCTCCCGCAGCAAACGTACCGGTTTCGACATAGTGTGGTGTCACGTTCCAGTCTATCTAGCTGTAAATGGGTATCTAACTCTGCTCATGAGTTAAGGAAGGCAAAGGCAGCGAGCACTGGTCATTCAACCTGACAAAGCTGGACAGTCTTTAACACTTCATCCCTACGGCAGTATCTGCAATGGTACTACCTTTTTTAACCTTAAACATTTAGAAAATGTGAACTTGACATTAGTATATCAAAAACATTCATTTACATACAAGTAGACTATCTTCATTGTTCACTAACTACTCCATCAGTGCTCCGATCTCCTCCCTTAGATCATACAAGGAGGATCTCAGCACAGACCACGAACTCCGTAGCAGCGGTGAGAATCCCAGTGTGTGTATATAGGAATCACACATTCTATAAATATTTTTGTGGTGGCTTAGGTTTCTAATTTTTTTCAATTTTGCCAGGGCAGCGGCCTGGTAGGCCTAGTCTTTACGATTTCCAACGGCGCGGGATTTTTAACGGGCGCAACTTACACACGGGACCTCCTATTTTTTCGCCCTTATCCGAGAAGACATCTGATCTCACTATCGGAGTATGACATCATTAGGAACACTGCTTCGGAAAAAAAAAACTTCCATAAATTATATTCCCTCAACTGGGAATCGAACTCGCTACCTCTAGAACTCAAGTAGATTCTCGATGAAGGTAATACCAAATAGATAAATCAGCAAAGGGAGTGAATTTTAAACTAATAATGAACAATGATTTTGAATTTAAAGGTGTATGTACATTTCCATTATGAAATGCATATAATTTCAAACGCAGTCCTTGATGCTACATTGTAGAACTGCAACACCATTTCTCGATTGTACACTGCTATAAATGCCCAAAACAATTTTAGGTAGCCTACATTTAACCCCTAAGTTGCGATGTTAACCAATCTGGTGGACTTCACCATTACCTAAAAATATTTTAACTTGATTCAGTGAATACATTGCTTTCATTTTTCTAAGAACTCAGATGATACAATTTTTGTTATGGAAATAAGCTACTTGGTCCCTTTATAAAGGGAATTTTGCAACGGAAATATTAGCATTACATATTTTATTAAACAATAAATGTTACACTTTTTTAAGAAAACATGACAATAATTAAACTAGTCTGTAACTCAAACTAGGAAACAATCCACTTTCTTTGGCCATGTTATAAGAGGAAGACAGCTGTGAGTACATTGTGACAACAGGAAATATTGACAGAAAAAATAGATAAAGGACAACAAGAGAGAAGATACTGGACATCATGACATGGAAGAAGTCAACAAAAGAATTTATCAGTTTTTATGTCGTTAACTGCACAGCCATCTTCCCTCTTCTCATCCTCTCGACTGTTGTAGACATAATTTCACAGTGAGTACTCTACAGATGCAATGTTTACTATTAAGTGGTACCAACAGCTTCAAATTCAGGAAGAAAAACAATGAAGTCTTATTCTCCAAAGCCTTTATGTTGTTGTTATTGTTAATCAGAATCGATCTCGCTGCACTCAGGGCAAATCCATATGTGCTCAATCTCCCTCAGCAAATGTCGAAGAGTATGAATGCTAATGGTACCTGTAGCACGCTGGTTGTACATACGACGGATGCATCCTCTCTCACGTCCATTTCTGCTAGTCCCACGTTTGATGCCAAACTCCAACAGTCTAAGCCTTGTTCATTCATCCATTGCAGTCTCATTAACTAGCAGGTGGTCATTAATTGCCCTTAGTATCTCTCCCTTATCCATTTCCAGTGTCCCCACTATGGGTGCTCTCGATGCCAGTCTGTCAGCTCTCTCGTTGCCACGTACAACTTCAGTTCTTGAAGACTTGAGGATTCTATTGATGTTTTCCATTCCTGCCTCAGCCATCCGTTATGAACTTTCCGGAGCATGGCTTGAGAGTTTGACAATATAACTGCCCTGGTTAATGGAGTTCCAGACAGCCACCTCAATGCTGCAGTAACTGCCTCTACCTCCATTCTCATGCTGAAAGTTGTTCTCATGTAGGCTCCGCTCTGTTCAGCAACGACCCTGCCCTTTATTCTCGCAGAGAAACCCCGTCCTGATTTCTCACCACGCATTACAGACCCATCAGTGTACACAATGGCGTCATCATCCCCAGCTTGATCACTTATCAGCTGATTAATCTCCAGCTCTGCTTTCCCATTGCCCCAAGATCTGCAGTCTCTGCAAAGGCTAATGATGACCTGCTGGTAGTTTATCCACACAGAGAGAGAAATGTTATTGATAAGTGAAAACACTGTGATTGGTTGAAACACAAAAAGAGAATAAATAAGCGATTGGTCAAAGCTGCTGCTGATTGGTTGATCTTTTGATCGCTGACGGCGATTGAATGATGAGCTTGACATGATGTTATAAGCGCCTTTATACAAAACCTCATCATACAGTGACTCCCTCGTATGGTGAACTGATTGTAACTGGAGGGTCGGCTGTATTCAACGTCATGTATACCATCCTCATGCTTATACATTTTTAGCATGTTTTCATGCACTAATTCCGGTTTTGATAATACTGTACTTTCAATAACTAATATCCAGTGTGTGGAAAAGCATGTTCCTTATGTTTTTTATATTATTTGTTTTCCATTGTTTCTGTTCTTATCTCAAACAGTGTATACCAGCGGTGGAGTGTTGGCCTTGCTAACTTCAGTTGGGGAGGCTGTGACAAAGTACTGGTTATCTAAGGATGGCAGAGGCTCAAACTCAGTCCATTTTGGTGTATGCACACAACGTATGGCCTATCCACCATACTTTGATGACCCAATGATAGACATACTTCAAAGCATACTACCCTTGTTCCTTGTTCTCAGTTTTATCCTCAGTGTAATTATCAGCACTAAGAACTTAATCTTTGAGAAAGAGAGAAAACTCAAGGTATGTGTTACGACTAACAGTATACAGTGTTCGATGTTTTATTTACTGTGTCTGAATTTGAAAGTCCATGCTAATACAAATTTCGGAATACAAATGGTAGGATGTTAGAGATCCAGCCTGATGGGAAACTATATACAGGGTATGCACAAATATGCACATCTTTTTTCTGTTTACCTTCTCAGCTGTCATTTGGTTTATTCCAGGCCCTCCTTCCGTTCACCGTGTATATTAAGGCTTTTTCCATGTCTTCTGCATCCGTGTTATGCCAGTTGCCTTTTCTCTATGGGTTTTTAGAAGTGCACATTATGTGCATTATTTGTTTCATGTGATATATTTAGCATTATTGTTATGGATAAAAAAGGTACTTTATCTTGCAAGACTCATCGGAGATGATGATTACCAAACAGGTGTATAGAACAAGTCTTTGACTCACTCTACAAATAATAAATTATGAAATTATAAAATAAGATTATCTACTAGTATATGTAAGACACGCACAGCTCTTTGTGAGGGACAACTTAGCAAAACAGCTTTGACATTAAAGCTGGAGTTCAACAATGAAGCCTCATGTCACCAGTGCTCTTCTTATTGGCTAATAATAATAATAGCCCCTTCAGTCGTAATTGACTATGGGAATGCACCCCTGAGATGACAACCATCAGCTACTTATTTTGCTGGTGTTCCTTTCGACGTTTTCTCCTCCCTTCTGCTTGCTGTGAGAGCTTCTTTGTCCCAAATCTGATGTGCACCGTACAGAGCATCGCCACTTGGTGCAATTTGCAGCTTCATCCTCCCAGGTTGCTGGATTCATGTCCACTGCCCTCATGTCTCTCTTCCACACATCTTTGAACCTCAGCTGCAGTAGCTCAACTGATCTTCTGCCAGTTGTCTGTAGAAGATGCCTTTCTTATTGGCTACAGGCTTCATTATGAAAACAGCATTAACCATCAGAAATAAGTTTATTGGACTGATGATCAGGTATTGCCAAGTCATTTACTTTTACTTCATCTTTTTGAGCTCCTATTTTATGTATTTCTGCTCTGGCAGACTGTGATGTAAACTGAGCATGTTAAAGACACTAACGATTGGATTCGTGGCTTTATCAAATATAAATATGTAGACTTTAAATAGAGAAAAAAGGTCAGACTAACAGATGGTTTCATCATTGCTATTCTCCTGGAGTCACATAAGTTTGGGTCTATTTCTTCTTCACTACGGCTTAATCAGTTACATTTGTTGTACCTGGAATTTCCGGGGGATCGACACATTTAATTATCTCTTATCAAACAGATACGTGGCATTTACAACAATTTGACACTCCTTTTTGCAATAATTCATCACATTTGTTTGGTGCTTCACAGCTTTGCGGAGATTAAAGCAGGCAATACCCATATGGGCCAGGTCATTTTTCGCATAGTTTTTTTTGTCCAAGCCGTGCCAGGCGATACAATTACTCGCCCGCAGACGGAGGCATACATGCACTCGGCGGAAACGAATGACATAATCGTTTCCTGCACACCTTGTTGCAAAGACATTACTTTAGAGGAAAGTAAGATGTTACATCTGAAACACATTGTCGAAAGAGTGTACGGACTTGTTACTTCCATATATTGGTGATGTGACCTTTTGCAACATGCACATAATTTTCCATGTCGGAATAATTTTGAATTACCCCACCTAAAAATGCAGTTTTTAAACGATTGACAGGGGTTCGAAATAGAGGAACCACCAAATTCCTGATTCGACCGTGCCTAAATCGTAAACAAAGTAGTGCGGGGGAGGTGAAGTACAATATAACCTGCCATTTTTGCAGATTTAAGACACTGTGAGAATCGCTTGCCAAGACGACAACCAGACTGCCAGAGTTAAGACTAGAATCAGCTCCATTAATCAGACCGGGCATTTGTTTGAGCGTCTAGCGGACTTAGAACGCAGGATAACTCTACTATTTTAACAAGGAAAACCAGGATCTGAGGAAACTGAAAACACAGAGTCAAAGGGGGAATTTATTGTTAAAGTAACGACCCCCATAAACACGTGTAAAAGGCATCTGCAAGTGCCTTAACCTACTTCTCTGAGCAAACAGTCTGTGAAACAAAATTTGCGTAAGTTGTACATTTTACATTCTATATTTTTCATTACTAACATGTGAACTAATATGTATATATTGCCATGTGAATATTAATATGTGAAAATTGCTAGTAGATGTCCAAGTCATTTGAGGCTGGCAACCTCAGCGTATAGAATGATGATTTCATGAACCACCACTGCAAGGGCTGGTGGCTGCTTTATTGCTAGTTTATTGAAGAGAATTAAAAAGCTTACGAAGTCCCAAGTTCCATATGGAGCAGGGAGAGAAAGATGAAAGAAATGGCGTACATTCTAATTATAATATTTATATTTACAATCCATTGTAAATGTCTATGCAAACATACTCACTTTAAAAATAATGAACGTTTTCAAACTTTTCAACCAGTGTAGATGTAACTGAAAACATAATAAATCTATGTTGTGAACATTTTTCAACCAGCGTAGATGTAAATGTAAACATATACTATCTATATTATTAACCTTTTCATTTGAATGTAAAGTAAATATAAAGCTATTCAAATAATTTAAATGTAAAGAAAGTTTTCTCTCGGGGGAATTAAGCTTAATTCTCATCGAGGTGAGAGGTAGATGGGATGGTGGAATAGGAAGATGGGGACACATAAGCATGTCTCGGGAAACTCAATATTCAGAGGGTATGTGTTTCTCTTCTTTCGCTATACTAGTTGGTGGTACCAGTTGAGGGTAATATCTCTGGATCAAGAAGGGTACAAGTGGCCTGAAGTCGAAGCTAGACACCATCATCAGACGGGGCTTAAAGACGATGGACCAACTTTGTAGACACTGCCTTACACGCATGGGAACGTGCTGCGCCCTACAGCTTTAACCAGTGATGAGCGGGATCAGCAATCCATTCTACCAAGAACCAACCCACCAGAAGGAGCAGAACTGTCACTGACAGCTAAGTAACACATAAAAGCTGCCAAGTGACCTCCTTTACAAACTACCATTACATCACACAGTGATGATAATTTTATGATAAGTAATTATTCATTAAAAAAAATTTAAAGCCTAAGTGATTATTAAATCTGTTATTTGTAAATATACAAATTTAACGTCGATTTAGTCATTTTGAATGTACTGCATGTTTGTTTGTCTCAGTCAATTTACTAAATACACTCTTAACAGAGCTATACCATAATAAGAAGAATTCCGCTGAGTAAATCAGGGTGGGGACTTGAACGAGCTGAAATTAATAATTGCTTAATTCTTCATACAAAACGGTGGATCAGATATGAATTAACAATTGCACTGCCCAACGCAGCATTGTTCTTGACATCTGAAATATCTTATGAACACTACCTTGTTATAGAAGCATCATTATCCTTCGATCTACAACTCTGCCAAGAATAACCTTGTGCAAAGGTAGACACCTTTGACGAACCATATTAGATACTCTTGAGTTTTGGTCACTGTTGGACCACTACTGCAAAGCAGGTGAGGCAATTCCGTGACACCTGTTTCATTCCAATGGAGCATGAATCTGCCACTGCAGCTGACTCCCTTACGATTCAGCCTGAATCAATGCACAAACTCCTACAGCAGTGGTTTATATAGAGGCAGGGAGCGTAAACCAAGATCTGCTTACTCGGAGCAAGCAAGAGGACATGCACACCATCATAGCTGGCAGACGCTGGAGCTGGGTTGGCCATGTCCTCAGAAGAGACCCCGATGCCATCACAAGAACAGCTATGCTATGGACCCCTGAATGAAAACGAAAGAGAGGCCGACCAAAAACAACTTGGCGGAGGACTGTGGAGGCTGAGATGCAAAGAATGAACCAGAGTTGGGACACTTTACGAAGGATGGCCGCCGACCGAGCAAAGTGGAATCAATTTGTTGTTGCCCTACAAGACGCCACCAGGCGTAATGGCCACTGACTGCTTTGACGGTCGGCGGCTAAGGATCAAAGAAGAAGAAGGGAGCGTAAAGGATCCCGTTACACGCCCATTGAGGCATATTGGGAATATGGTGTTAGGCCCATATTATCTTGACCGTCGGCACACGAGGGGTGATGTGGTCGGCATCACGCCGGCCGCCTTAACCTTCCCAGAGTAGCTCTGTACCCATTTGGGGCTGGGTCGACCCAGGAGCCGTTTGTGGACTAAAAATTTTCCGCCTCATCTGGGGATCGAACCATAGACCACTGCGCTAGGAAGCCAGTGCACTAACCACTATGCTACCGCGGCTCCCATATATATATATATATATATATATATATATATATATATATATATATATATATATATATATATATATAATATATATATATATATATATATATATACATATATATATATATATATATATATATATATATATATATATATATATATATATATATATATATATATATATATATATATATATATATATATATATATATATATATATATATATATATATATATATGGGCCCTCTGTTCTTTACTACTGTTCTTAAGTCTTCTATCATTTACTGGACACAGTATCAAGGTCTTTGTCTTGTGTGGACTGACATAAACTGTATAATAGGGAAACGACAGAAGTGATTGCGTAATTAATAGGCTAAGGTACCCATTGTAAACTTCCGGTAATGCCTAGCTGGCCGGGAGGATAGTGTGATTCGCTTGCATAGCTAGGCGGTGTTGTCGCACGGAAGGTTCAGGGTTCGAATCCTGGGTAAGCCACTCACGTCTGTTGTTTTTCTGTTGTCTAGTGTTCTACTTCTTTATTTCTTACGAGTGCCTGAAAACATACCTTTATGTTTGTCTAATATTTATTCTCGAATGCGTAGCATGACGGATTCCTGCAGCAGGTTCAAATAAACGGCACCAGTGACAGTGTTGTCAAAACAGAATGGTCCAGTTAAGCCCAACGCTGACAATCCACACCACACTCTAACCTCTGGTAAGTTCACATGGTGTTCCACCGTAACATGCGGATTCTCAGTTGTCCAGTAGCTGCAATTGTGGCGATTAATTGAGCCATTTAACTTAAATGTGGCCTCATCGCTCCAAACAATCTTGTTTGAAAACGGTGCGTCCTCTGCACATTTGGCCAGGTACCACTCACAAAGTTCAACTCTCCGGTCAGGATCATCTTCATTGAGGGCGTGGATTAATGTTGGAATAAAACTTTCCCAATGGGCGCGCTTCAAAATCCGATGAACGCTCGATTTTGAAATTCCTGTCTCACGAGCCGCTTGCAGAACAGATTTTCTTGGAGATTAGCGGTAATCAGCTCATTTTCTCTTGTGGAGGTCGTGGACATCCGCAGTCTTCCGAAACGCTGTTTCTGGACGCACTGAACAGTTCCATCTGCTTCAAACTTATCTCTAATTCGAATAATGATGAGTCGCGTTTGTGGATTTCTTTGAAAATCCCTTCTAAACTGTCTTTGCACTTCCAGTAGCACTTTAGAATAAATTTCCTTTCTCCAAAGCTTAGTCTCGTTTCAGCCATTATTTCAAATAAGTTACACCTGAAAAGAAAGACAATTTAGTGAGTTACAGGCTGCAATAATGTGTATAAATTTTTTGGGACACCCTATATATATATATATATATATATATATATATATATATATATATATATATATATATATATATATATATATATAATATATATATATATATATATATATATATATATATATATATATATAGATATATATATATATATATATATATATATATATATATATATATATATATATATATAGGGTGTCCCAGAGACATCCCTGTCACGCTACATATATATATATATATATATATATATATATATATATATGTAGCGTGACAGGGATGTCTCTGGTCACTGTTTGTTTAATTTTGTGAATACACTAATTTTTTAAACTAATTTTTGTTAAAACAATGTCTGAATACCATTTTCCATAAAAGTGACATAAAACAATTTGAAAGTTGCCCCAGTGTAGATCCCTGCTGTCTATGATGAGACTTACTTACTTACTTAGTCGTTCCCCTTCTACCGTGAGGTGTAGAGGTTTGGAAGAGAGAGCGCCAGACTATTCTATCGGCTGTCTTCCTCCTGGCCTGGTTCCATTCTAGTCCTCGGTCCTTCAAAGATTGTCTAATGTTGTCCTCCCAGGGGACTCTGGGTCGTCCTCGGGGTCTGGATCCTTGGCTCTTTGTTTCCCATGCTTGTCGTGGTAGCCGATCTTCTCCCATTCTGCAGACATGGCCAAACCATCTTAGTTGGGACTGTTCTACTTGGGTCTGTAGGGGGTGGCATTTTAGGCCTTGACGTATTGTCTGGTTGCGTACCATGTCTCTTCTTGTTACTTCAACCACCTTCCTCAGATACCTCATTTCTGAGGTTTGGATCTGGCTTTTATGGGTTGTAGTCATTGCCCATGACTCGCATCCATATGTCAAGACTGGGACATAGGTGGAGCGGTATACAGCCATCTTCGTTTTCTTACCAACTCTCTCTTGCTGAGGAATCCTCGATTTATGGCCTGAAAAAGTCTCCCAGCTGCTGCTTTTCGAGTGGCCAACTCTTCTTTGATGCCTCCCTTTCGGTCTATAATAGCTCCGAGGTATTTAAAGTGGTCGACCTGCTCCAGGACCTGTTCTCCCAGCTTAATCTGATGTCTTCTTTCTTCTCGTGATATCGCCATGGATTTTGTTTTAGAGCTGCTTATGACCATCCCTCTCTTCTCCAGCTCTTCCTTCCAGACTTGCAGGTTGGATTGGAGATGTGCCTCTGATTTAGCAATCAGGGCAACATCATCAGCAAATGCCAGCTCTGAAATATAGACCGGTCTCATCTTCCAGTACCCCACTGAATACTTTCTTGTTCTCTCCTTACATGCCTTGATGACATCGTCCATAAGGAGTATGAAGAGGTAAGGTGATAGGATATCACCTTGTCTTACACCAGTGGTGGTCCTGAACTCTTCTGACTTATGGTTTGCTGTCCTCACATAATTTCTGCAAGACTTGTAGAAGCTCTGTATAGCATGAATCAGAGGTGCTGGAATATTCTTCCTTGCCAAACAGTCCCAAAGTTTGCTCCAAGGGACCCTGTCAAACGCCTTTTCCAGATCTATGAAACAAAGATGGATCTCACTCTTATACTCAAGGGCCTTTTCACTCAGCTGTCTGAGTGTGAAGATTAGGTCTTGAGTACTTCGGTTTGCTCGGAATCCGCACTGGACCTCATCCAATTGTGGCTCAGCAAGGCGTCGGAGTCTCTGCTCTAGGATTCTAGAGTAGATTTTTCCAGGGACACTGAGAAGGGATATGCCTCTATGGTTTCCACACTGTCGATTGTCACCCTTTTTGAAAATTGGTGTTATGATGGCGATCTCCCAATCCTTTGGTATGGTCTTGTTGCACCATGCTGCCTGTAGGACCCTTAAGAGTAACAGGTCGCCTGATGCTCCCATGTACTTAACCATTTCTGGTGTTATACCATCATGCCCTGCTGCTTTGCCCATCTTGATTTTCTCCAGTGCTGCCTTCAGTTCTTCCATCTTTATGTCATCTTCATCACCATTGGTTTCCTCTTCTGTGCTAGTGGTTATCATTTCTGATGTTTGACCTTGCTCACCATCATTGAGTTCTGAGAAATATTCTGTCCATCTTTCCATTACTTCCTTCGGGGCAGTAAGCAATTTGCCTTGCTTGTCCTTTATAAATTTGAGAGGGCATTGTTTTGCCTTCCTCGTGTTCTTTAGGGTCTTATAGAACAATTTCTGGTTTTCTTGTGCATCTTTTTCTAGCTTTTCTCCAAATTCTTCCCAGGACTTCTGTTTTGCTGCTAGCACTTTGTTCTTTACTTCTGTTCTGAGTGTCACATATTCTCTATATTTTTCCATTTGTCCTGTTGTGTTTTTAGCTCTTAAGTATTGTTTCCATGCAATTTTCTTCTCTCTTATTTTCTCTTTGACTTCCTCTGTCCACCAAGGTGTCCTCTTTCTCTGGTTCCCAAGTCGGACTTCACCACATGCTTCTGCAGCAGCTGTCTTTATGATATCCTTGAATTTAATCCAGAGGGTTTCCAAGTCATCAGGTTGTTCTTCTGTGTTGCTCACCGCTGCAGCAATAAGCCCCTGATATCTGGTCTTAATTTCTGGCTCTCTCAGCTTGTAGGTCCTAATGCTCATTTCTCCTGCTCGTTTACTTGGTTTCTTGCGTGATGTTGGGCAGTTCCTAGGCTGAGCAACTCTTTCATTTGTTCGTTTGATTGTAAGCAGGTAGTGATCACTTCCAATCTCTGGCCCCCTCCAGACTCTTGCATCTCGGACATATTTGAATGAGCTTCTCCGAACAATGGCATAGTCGATCACTGACTTCTCATTCTTTGTTGGTTCACATCTAGTGTATGCATGTATGCGCTTATGGGGGAACTTTGTGTTTGTAATGATCAGATTCTGCTCACTGCAGACTCTAAGGAGTCGCTTTCCATTGTCATTGAGAGTATCTTCTCCATATCTTCCGATAACTCCACCCCATCTAGCATGGTCATTTCCAACTCTGGCATTAAAATCTCCGAGCATGATAACTTCATCTAGGCAATCATTCACTGTCCTTTGAAGCAGCTCGAAGAATTCCTCCTTGACCTCTGCTCTCTCATCCTCATTTGGCCCATACACTATGACCAGGTTGACTATGGTTTCTCCTTCTTTTAGTTTCACAACCATAATGCGCTCTGAGACAAAGTTCCACCCCTTGATACTATCTTTTTGATTTTGGGCTACAATGCAACCCACACCCCCTTTAGCTCTTTCGGATATGGGTACACCACTGTAGAGCAGCGTGTTGCCATTGAGATCCATGACTCCTTGTCCTTTTTTCTTTGTTTCCGTTTTAGCCAGGATTTCTAGTTTTGCTTTCCTCATCTCTTCCACCAGCTCCTCTTCCTTCCCATTTATACTTCTTGTGTTCCATGTTCCATAAGTCGTAGTCCGTTCCAGTTCGTCGCCTTTAGAATCAGTCCGGTTTTCTCTCTTGTGTTACTCGTAATCGTGGTTTAAAGCAAACAGGTGATTGGCCTGTTGTGCCTTTGCATGGTGGAGGGGCTGCCTCCTTACGGCCTCCATGCAGGCCGCCCTCCTCCTTTTTCATCCGGGCTTGGGAGTATGATGAGACAATGATAGAATATGACAACTGCTCGCTCAGGCATGTCGTACAAGGCAACTAATATAAGGTTGTGCATGGAATCTGGCAACCTGATCATTAAAACTAATTGCTACAGATACCATGACTACAAGAGCATGTAAATGCTCAGTCCAGGCTACCTCTATAGGGAGCACAAAGGAAAATGTGGACGACGATGAATTTAAAAGATATTGTTGAGCCGTAATAAACTACAGACTTTGTGCACTTCATCCTGTCAGTCAGAAATGTATCCTTTATTCTATCCACAGGAGTCCATGAAGCTGATGGGCCTAACATCTGCAGCATATTGGATCTCATGGTTTATTACTTTCAGCATTTATCTGATTCCAGCTATGGCAATTTATGCATTGCTTCTAGGCCTTAAAATGGTCCCTGCAGGTTCAGTTTTGGCTAACACAGATCCCAGCCTATTTTTTGTCTTTCTTGTGTGTTATGCCATGGCAATCATCACATATTGTTTAATGATCAGCGCATTTGTTCAGAAAGGTAAGTTCTGTTTTTTTTGTTTGTGGTTTTTAATTGATGGAGAAAAACATCATGCTCCATCCTGGTGGGTTATATTTAGGATATAGAGTGTTCATAATTTGAGATAGTTTATTCAACTGATACCATTTGTTTATGACATTATTTGAGATAGTTTATTCAACTGATACCATTTGTTGATGGCATTATTTGAGATAGTTTATTCAACTGATACCATTTGTTGATGGCATTATTTGAGATAGTTTATTCAACTGATATCATTTGTTGATGGCATTATTTGAGATAGTTTATTCAACTGATACCATTTGTTGATGGCATTATTTGAGATAGTTTATTCAACTGATACCATTTGTTGATGGCATTATTTGAGATAATTTATTCAACTGATACCATTTGTTGATGGCATTATTTGAGATATTTTATTCAACTGATATCATTTGTTGATGGCATTATTTGAGATAGTTTATTCAACTGATACCATTCGTAAATGGCATTATTTGAGATAGTTTATTCAACTGATACCATTTGTTGATGGCATTATTTGAGATAGTTTATTCAACTGATATCATTTGTTAATGGCATTATTTGAGATAGTTTATTCAACTGATACCATTTGTTGATGGCATTATTTGAGATAGTTTATTCAACTGATATCATTTGTTGATGGCATTATTTGAGATAGTTTATTCAACTGATACCATTTGTTGATGGCATTATTTGAGATAGTTTATTCAACTGATATCATTTGCTGATGGCGTTATTTGAGATAGTTTATTCAACTGATACCATTTGTTGATGGCATTATTTGAGATAGTTTATTCAACTGATACCATTTGTTGATGGCATTATTTGAGATAGTTTATTCAACTGATATCATTTGTTGATGGCATTATTTGAGATAGTTTATTCAACTGATACCAATTGTTGATGGCATTATTTGAGATAGATTATTCAACTGATATCATTTGTTGATGGCATTATTTGAGATAGTTTATTCAACTGATACCATTTGTTGATGGCATTAATTGAGATAGTTTATTCAACTGATATCATTTGTTGATGGCATTATTTGAGATAGTTTATTCAACTGATACCATTTGTTTATGGCATTATTTGAGATAGTTTATTCAACTGATACCATTTGTTGATGGCATTATTTGAGATAGTTTATTCAACTGATACCATTTGTTGATGGCATTATTTGAGATAGTTTATTCAACTGATATCATTTGTTGAGGGCATTATTTGAGATAGTTTATTCAACTGATACCATTTGTTGATGGCATTATTTGAGATAGTTTATTCAACTGATACCATTTGTTGATGGCATTATTTGAGATAGTTTATTCAACTGATACCATTTGTTGATGGCATTATTTGAGATAGTTTATTCAACTGATACCATTTGTTGATGGCATTATTTGAGATAGTTTATTCAACTGATACCATTTGTTGATGGCATTATTTGAGATAGTTTATTCAACTGATACCATTTGTTGATGGCATTAGTTGAGATAGTTTATTCAACTGATACCATTTGTTGATGGCATTATTTGAGATAGTTTATTCAACTGATATCATTTGTTGATGGCATTATTTGAGATAGTTTATTCAACTGATACCATTTGTTGATGGCATTATTTGAGATAGTTTATTCAACTGATATCATTTGTTGATGGCATTATTTGAGATAGTTTATTCAACTGATATCATTTGTTGATGGCATTATTTGAGATAGTTTATTCAACTGATATCATTTGTTGATGGCATTATTTGAGATAGTTTATTCAACTGATACCATTTGTTGATGGCATTATTTGAGATAGTTTATTCAACTGATACCATTTGTTGATGGCATTATTTGAGATAGTTTATTCAACTGATATCATTTGTTGATGGCATTATTTGAGATAGTTTATTCAACTGATACCATTTGTTGATGGCATTATTTTGAGATAGTTTATTCAACTGATATCATTTGTTGATGGCATTATTTGAGATAGTTTATTCAACTGATACATTTGTTGATGGGCATTATTTGAGATAGTTTATTCAACTGATATCATTTGTTGATGGCATTATTTGTGATAGTTTATTCAACTGATACAATTTGTTGATGGCATTATTTGAGATAGTTTATTCAACTGATACATTTGTTGATGGCATTATTTGAGATAGTTTATTCAACTGATACCATTTGTTGATGGCATTATTTGAGATAGTTTATTCAACTGATATCATTTGTTGATGGCATTATTTGAGATAGTTTATTCAACTGATATCATTTGTTGATGGCATTATTTGAGATAGTTTATTCAACTGATACCATTTGTTGATGGCATTATTTGAGATAGTTTATTCAACTGATACCATTTGTTGATGGCATTATTTGAGATAGTTTATTCAACTGATATCATTTGTTGATGGCATTATTTGAGATAGTTTATTCAACTGATACCATTTGTTGATGGCATTATTTGAGATAGTTTATTCAACTGATATCATTTGTTGATGGCATTATTTGAGATAGTTTATGATACCATTTGTTGTGGCATTATTTGAGATAGTTTATTCAACTGATACCATTTGTTGATGGCATTATTTGAGATAGTTTATTCAACTGATACCATTTGTTGATGGCATTATTTGAGATAGTTTATTCAACTGATATCATTTGTTGGCATTATTTGGATAGTTTATTCAACTGATACCATTTGTTGATTTGAGATAGTTTATTCAACTGATACATTTGTTGATGGCATTATTTGAGATAGTTTATTCAACTGATACCATTTGTTGATGGCATTATTTGAGATAGTTTATTCAACTGATACCATTTGTTGATGGCATTATTTGAGATAGTTTATTCAACTGATATCATTTGTTGATGGCATTATTTGAGATAGTTTATTCAACTGATACATTTGTTGATGGCATTATTTGAGATAGTTTAGTTTATTCAACTGATATCATTTGTTGATGGCATTATTTGAGATAGTTTATTCAACTGATACCATTTGTTGATTGCATTATTTGAGATAGTTTATTCAACTGATATCATTTGTTGATGGCATTATTTGAGATAGTTTATTCAACTGATATCATTTGTTGATGGCATTATTTGAGATAGTTTATTCAACTGATATCATTTGTTGATGGCATTATTTGAGATAGTTTATTCAACTGATACCATTTGTTGATTGCATTATTTGAGATAGTTTATTCAACTGATATCATTTGTTGATGGCATTATTTGAGATAGTTTATTCAACTGATATCATTTGTTGATGGCATTATTTGAGATAGTTTATTCAACTGATATCATTTGTTGATGGCATTATTTGAGATAGTTTATTCAACTGATATCATTTGTTGATGGCATTATTTGAGATAGTTTATTCAACTGATATCATTTGTTGATGGCATTATTTGAGATAGTTTATTCAACTGATATCATTTGTTGATGGCATTATTTGAGATAGTTTATTCAACTGATATCATTTGTTGATGGCATTATTTGAGATAGTTTATTCAACTGATATCATTTGTTGATGGCATTATTTGAGATAGTTTATTCAACTGATATCATTTGTTGATGGCATTATTTGAGATAGTTTATTCAACTGATATCATTTGTTGATGGCATTATTTGAGATAGTTTATTCAACTGATATCATTTGTTGATGGCATTATTTGAGATAGTTTATTCAACTGATACCATTTGTTGATGGCATTATTTGAGATAGTTTATTCAACTGATATCATTTGTTGATGGCATTATTTGAGATAGTTTATTCAACTGATATCATTTGTTGATGGCATTATTTGAGATAGTTTATTCAACTGATATCATTTGTTGATGGCATTATTTGAGATAGTTTATTCAACTGATACCATTTGTTGATGGCATTATTTGAGATAGTTTATTCAACTGATATCAACAAATGATATCAGTTGATGGCATTATTTGAGATAGTTTATTCAACTGATATCATTTGTTGATGGCATTATTTGAGATAGTTTATTCAACTGATATCATTTGTTGATGGCATTATTTGAGATAGTTTATTCAACTGATACCATCTCAAATAATGCCATCAACAACTGATATCATTTGTTGATGGCATTATTTGAGATAGTTTATTCAACTGATATCATTTGTTGATGGCATTATTTGAGATAGTTTATTCAATATCATGATATCATTTTTGAGATTGATACCATGTTGCATTATTTGAGATAGTTTATTCAACTGATATCATTTGTTGATGGCATTATTTGAGATAGTTTATTCAACTGATATCATTTGTTGATGGCATTATTTGAGATAGTTTATTCAACTGATACCATTTGTTGATGGCATTATTTGAGATAGTTTATTCAACTGATATCATTTGTTGATGGCATTATTTGAGATAGTTTATTCAACTGATATCATTTGTTGATGGCATTATTTGAGATAGTTTATTCAACTGATATCATTTGTTGATGGCATTATTTGAGATAGTTTATTCAACTGATATCATTTGTTGATGGCATTATTTGAGATAGTTTATTCAACTGATATCATTTGTTGATGGCATTATTTGAGATAGTTTATTCAACTGATACCATTTGTTGATGGCATTATTTGAGATAGTTTATTCAACTGATACCATTTGTTGATGGCATTATTTGAGATAGTTTATTCAACTGATATCATTTGTTGATGGCATTATTTGAGATAGTTTATTCAACTGATATCATTTGTTGATGGCATTATTTGAGATAATTCATTATTTGTTGATGGCATTATTTGAGATAGTTTATTCAACTGATATCATTTGTTGATGGCATTATTTGAGATAGTTTATTCAACTGATATCATTTGTTGATGGCATTATTTGAGATAGTTTATTCAACTGATATCAGTTGATGGCATTATTTGAGATAGTTTATTCAACTGATATCATTTGTTGATGGCATTATTTGAGATAGTTTATTCAACTGATACCATTTGTTGATGGCATTATTTGAGATAGTTTATTCAACTGATATCATTTGTTGATGGCATTATTTGAGATAGCTGATATCATTTGTTGATGGCATTATTTGAGATAGTTTATTCAACTGATATCATTTGTTGATGGCATTATTTGAGATAGTTTATTCAACTGATATCATTTGTTGATGGCATTATTTGAGATAGTTTATTCAACTGATATCATTTGTTGATGGCATTATTTGAGATAGTTTATTCAACTGATATCATTTGTTGATGGCATTATTTGAGATAGTTTATTCAACTGATATCATTTGTTGATGGCATTATTTGAGATAGTTTATTCAACTGATATCATTTGTTGATGGCATTATTTGAGATAGTTTATTCAACTGATACCATTTGTTGATGGCATTATTTGAGATAGTTTATTCAACTGATATCATTTGTTGATGGCATTAGTTGAGATAGTTTATTCAACTGATATCATTTGTTGATGGCATTATTTGAGATAGTTTATTCAACTGATATCATTTGTTGATGGCATTATTTGAGATAGTTTATTCAACTGATACCATTTGTTGATGGCATTATTTGAGATAGTTTATTCAACTGATATCATTTGTTGATGGCATTATTTGAGATAGTTTATTCAACTGATATCATTTGTTGATGGCATTATTTGAGATAGTTTATTCAACTGATATCATTTGTTGATGGCATTATTTGAGATAGTTTATTCAACTGATATCATTTGTTGATGGCATTATTTGAGATAGTTTATTCAACTGATATCATTTGTTGATGGCATTATTTGAGATAGTTTATTCAACTGATACCATTTGTTGATGGCATTATTTGAGATAGTTTATTCAACTGATATCCATTTTGTTGATGGCATTAGTTGAGATAGTTTATTCAACTGATACCATTTGTTGATGGCATTATTTGAAATAGTTTATTCAACTGATATCATTTGTTGATGGCATTAGTTGAGATAGTTTATTCAACTGATACCATTTGTTGATGGCATTATTTGAGATAGTTTATTCAACTGATATCATTTGTTGATGGCATTATTTGAGATAGTTTATTCAACTGATATCATTTGTTGATGGCATTATTTGAGATAGTTTATTCAACTGATACCATTTGTTGATGGCATTATTTGAGATAGTTTATTCAACTGATATCATTTGTTGATGGCATTATTTGAGATAGTTTATTCAACTGATACCATTTGTTGATGGCATTATTTGAGATAGTTTATTCAACTGATATCATTTGTTGATGGCATTATTTGAGATAGTTTATTCAACTGATACCATTTGTTGATGGCATTATTTGAGATAGTTTATTCAACTGATATCATTTGTTGATGGCATTATTTGAGATAGTTTATTCAACTGATACCATTTGTTGATGGCATTATTTGAGATAGTTTATTCAACTGATATCATTTGTTGATGGCATTATTTGAGATAGTTTATTCAACTGATATCATTTGTTGATGGCATTATTTGAGATAGTTTATTCAACTGATATCATTTGTTGATGGCATTATTTGAGATAGTTTATTCAACTGATACCATTTGTTGATGGCATTATTTGAGATAGTTTATTCAACTGATATCATTTGTTGATGGCATTATTTGAGATAGTTTATTCAACTGATATCATTTGTTGATGGCATTATTTGAGATAGTTTATTCAACTGATATCATTTGTTGATGGCATTATTTGAGATAGTTTATTCAACTGATATCATTTGTTGATGGCATTATTTGAGATAGTTTATTCAACTGATACCATTTTTGATGGCATTAATTGAGATAGTTTATTCAACTGATATCATTGTTGATGGCATTATTTGAGATAGTTTATTCAACTGATACCATTTGTTGATGGCATTATTTGAGATAGTTTATTCAACTGATATCATTTGTTGATGGCATTATTTGAGATAGTTTATTCAACTGATACCATTTGTTGATGGCATTATTTGAGATAGTTTATTCAACTGATATCATTTGTTGATGGCATTATTTGAGATAGTTTATTCAACTGATACCATTTGTTGATGGCATTATTTGAGATAGTTTATTCAACTGATACCATTTGTTGATGGCATTATTTGAGATAGTTTATTCAACTGATATCATTTGTTGATGGCATTATTTGAGATAGTTTATTCAACTGATACCATTTGTTGATGGCATTATTTGAGATAGTTTATTCAACTGATATCATTTGTTGATGGCATTATTTGAGATAGTTTATTCAACTGATACCATTTGTTGATGGCATTATTTGAGATAGTTTATTCAACTGATACCATTTGTTGATGGCATTATTTGAGATAGTTTATTCAACTGATACCATTTGTTGATGGCATTATTTGAGATAGTTTATTCAACTGATACCATTTGTTGATGGCATTATTTGAGATAGTTTATTCAACTGATACATTTGTTGATGGCTTTATTTGAGATAGTTTATTCAACTGTGACCATTTGTTGATGGCATTATTTGAGATAGTTTATTCAACTGATACCATTTGTTGATGGCATTATTTGAGATAGTTTATTCAACTGATACCATTTGTTGATGGCATTATTTGAGATAGTTTATTCAACTGATACCATTTGTTGATGGCATTATTTGAGATAGTTTATTCAACTGATACCATTTGTTGATGGCATTATTTGAGATAGTTTATTCAACTGATATCATTTTGTTGATGGCATTATTTGAGATAGTTTATTTAACTGATATCATTTGTTGATGGCATTATTTGAGATAGTTTATTCAACTGATATCATTTGTTGATGGCATTATTTGAGATAGTTTATTCAACTGATACATTTTGATGGCATTATTTAGAGATAGTTTATTCAACTGATACCATTTGTTGATGGCATTATTTGAGATAGTTTATTCAACTGATACCATTTGTTGATGGCATTATTTGAGATAGTTTATTCAACTGATACCATTTGTTGATGGCATTATTTGAGATAGTTTATTCAACTGATACCATTGGCATTATTTGAGATTCAACTGATACCATTTGCATTATTTGAGATAGTTTATTCAACTGATATCATTTGTTGATGGCATTATTTGAGATAGTTTATTCAACTGATACCATTTGTTGATGGCATTATTTGAGATAGTTTATTCAACTGATACCATTTGTTGATGGCATTATTTGAGATAGTTTATTCAACTGATACCATTTGTTGATGGCATTATTTGAGATAGTTTATTCAACTGATACCATTTGTTGATGGCATTATTTGAGATAGTTTATTCAACTGATATCATTTGTTGATGGCATTATTTGAGATAGTTTATTCAACTGATATCATTTGTTGATGGCATTATTTGAGATAGTTTATTCAACTGATATAATTTGTTGATGGCATTATTTGAGATAGTTTATTCAACTGATACCATTTGTTGATGGCATTATTTGAGATAGTTTATTCAACTGATACCATTTGTTGATGGCATTATTTGAGATAGTTTATTCAACTGATATCATTTGTTGATGGCATTATTTGAGATAGTTTATTCAACTGATATCATTTGTTGATGGCATTATTTGAGATAGTTTATTCAACTGATATCATTTGTTGATGGCATTATTTGAGATAGTTTATTCAACTGATACCATTTGTTGATGGCATTATTTGAGATAGTTTATTCAACTGATACCATTTGTTGATGGCATTATTTGAGATAGTTTATTCAACTGATACCATTTGTTGATGGCATTTGAGATAGTTTTATTAAACTGATACATATGGCATTAGTTGTAGTTTATTCAACTGATACCATTTGTTTGCATTATTTGAGATAGTTTATTCAACTGATACCATTTGTTGATGGCATTATTTGAGATAGTTTATTCAACTGATACCATTTGTTGATGGCATTATTTGAGATAGTTTATTCAACTGATACCATTTGTTGATGGCATTATTTGAGATAGTTTATTCAACTGATACATTTGTTGATGGCATTTGTTGATACCATTTGGCATTATTTGAGATAGTTTATTCAACTGATACCATTTGTTGATGGCATTATTTGAGATAGTTTATTCAACTGATACATTTGTTGATGGCATTATTTGAGATAGTTTATTCAACTGATACCATTTGTTGATGGCATTATTTGAGATAGTTTATTCAACTGATACCATTTGTTGATGGCATTATTTGAGATAGTTTATTCAACTGATATCATTTGTTGATGGCATTATTTGAGATAGTTTATTCAACTGATATCATTTGTTGATGGCATTATTTGAGATAGTTTATTCAACTGATACCATTTGTTGATGGCATTATTTGAGATAGTTTATTCAACTGATATCATTTGTTGATGGCATTATTTGAGATAGTTTATTCAACTGATACCAATTGTTGATGGCATTTTTGAGATGTTTATTCAACATTATTTGAGATAGTTTTATTCAACTGATATCATTTGTTGATGGCATTATTTGAGATAGTTTATTCAACTGATACCATTTGTTGATGGCATTATTTGAGAGATTTAGTTTATTCATGGCACTGATACCATTTGTTGATGGCATTATTTGAGATAGTTTATTCAACTGATACCATTTGTTGATGGCATTATTTGAGATAGTTTATTTAACTGATACCATTTGTTGATGGCATTATTTGAGATAGAGATATAGAGATTTTATTCAACTGATATCATTTGTTGATGGCATTATTTGAGATAGTTTATTAAACTGATATCATTTGTTGATGGCATTATTTGAGATAGTTTATTCAACTGTTGATGGCATTATTTGAGACAACATACCATTTGTTGATGGCATTATTTGAGATAGTTTATTCAACTGATACCATTTGTTGATGGCATTATTTGAGATAGTTTATTCAACTGATACCATTTGTTGATGGCATTATTTGAGATAGTTTATTCAACTGATATCATTTGTTGATGGCATTATTTGAGATAGTTTATTCAACTGATATCATTTGTTGATGGCATTATTTGAGATAGTTTATTCAACTGATATCATTTGTTGATGGCATTATTTGAGATAGTTTATTCAACTGATGGCATTATTTGAGATAGTTTATTCAACTGATACCATTTGTTGATGGCATTATTTGAGATAGTTTATTCAACTGATACCATTTGTTGATGGCATTATTTGAGATAGTTTATTCAACTGATACCATTTGTTGATGGCATTATTTGAGATAGTTTATTCAACTGATATCATTTGTTGATGGCATTATTTGAGATAGTTTATTCAACTGATATCATTTGTTGATGGCATTATTTGAGATAGTTTATTCAACTGATACCATTTGTTGGCATGGCATTATTATGAGATATTTGAGATAGTTTATTCAACTGATACCATTTGTTGATGGCATTATTTGAGATAGTTTATTCAACTGATACCATTTGTTGATGGCATTATTTGAGATAGTTTATTCAACTGATATCATTTGTTGATGGCATTATTTGAGATAGTTTATTCAACTGATATCATTTGTTGATGGCATTATTTGAGATAGTTTATTCAACTGATGAGATAGTTTATTCAACTGATACCATTTGTTGATGGCATTATTTGAGATAGTTTATTCAACTGATACCATTTGTTGATGGCATTATTTGAGATAGTTTATTCAACTGATATCATTTGTTGATGGCATTATTTGAGATAGTTTATTCAACTGATATCATTTGTTGATGGCATTATTTGAGATAGTTTATTCAACTGATATCATTTGTTGATGGCATTATTTGAGATAGTTTATTCAACTGATACCATTTGTTGATGGCATTATTTGAGATAGTTTATTCAACTGATATCATTTGTTGATGGCATTATTTGAGATAGTTTATTCAACTGATACCATTTGTTGATGGCATTATTTGAGATAGTTTATTCAACTGATACCATTTGTTGATGGCATTATTTGAGATAGTTTATTCAACTGATATCATTTGTTGATGGCATTATTTGAGATAGTTTATTCAACTGATATCATTTGTTGATGGCTATTCAACTGATATCATTTGTTGATGGCATTATTTGAGATAGTTTATTCAACTGATATCATTTGTTGATGGCATTATTTGAGATAGTTTATTCAACTGATACCATTTGTTGATGGCATTATTTGAGATAGTTTATTCAACTGATATCATTTGTTGATGGCATTATTTGAGATAGTTTATTCAACTGATATCATTTGTTGATGGCATTATTTGAGATAGTTTATTCAACTGATATCATTTGTTGATGGCTGAGATAGTTTATTCAACTTTGTTGATGGCATTATTTGAGATAGTTTATTCAACTGATATCATTTGTTGATGGCATTATTTGAGATAGTTTATTCAACTGATACCATTTGTTGATGGCATTATTTGAGATAGTTTATTCAACTGATATCATTTGTTGATGGCATTATTTGAGATAGTTTATTCAACTGATACCATTTGTTGACCATTTGTTGATGGCATTATTTGAGATAGTTTATTCAACTGATATCATTTGTTGATGGCATTATTTGAGATAGTTTATTCAACTGATATCATTTGTTGATGGCATTATTTGAGATAGTTTATTCAACTGATACCATTTGTTGATGGCATTATTTGAGATAGTTTATTCAACTGATACCATTTGTTGATGGCATTATTTGAGATAGTTTATTCAACTGATACCATTTGTTGATGGCATTATTTGAGATAGTTTATTCAACTGATATCATTTGTTGATGGCATTATTTGAGATAGTTTATTCAACTGATACCATTTGTTGATGGCATTATTTGAGATAGTTTATTCAACTGATATCATTTGTTGATGGCATTATTTGAGATAGTTTATTCAACTGATATCATTTGTTGATGGCATTATTTGAGATAGTTTATTCAACTGATATCATTTGTTGATGGCATTATTTGAGATAGTTTATTCAACTGATACCATTTGTTGATGGCATTATTTGAGATAGTTTATTCAACTGATATCATTTGTTGATGGCATTATTTGAGATAGTTTATTCAACTGATATCATTTGTTGATGGCATTATTTGAGATAGTTTATTCAACTGATACCATTTGTTGATGGCATTATTTGAGATAGTTTATTTAACTGATATCATTTGTTGATGGCATTATTTGAGATAGTTTATTCAACTGATACCATTTGTTGATGGCATTATTTGAGATAGTTTATTCAACTGATACCATTTGTTGATGGCATTATTTGAGATAGTTTATTCAACTGATATCATTTGTTGATGGCATTATTTGAGATAGTTTATTCAACTGATACCATTTGTTGATGGCATTATTTGAGATAGTTTATTCAACTGATATCATTTGTTGATGGCATTATTTGAGATAGTTTATTCAACTGATATCATTTGTTGATGGCATTATTTGAGATAGTTTTTTCAACTGATATCATTTGTTGATGGCATTATTTGAGATAGTTTATTCAACTGATACCATTTGTTGATGGCATTATTTGAGATAGTTTATTCAACTGATACCATTTGTTGATGGCATTATTTGAGATAGTTTATTCAACTGATACCATTTGTTGATGGCATTATTTGAGATAGTTTATTCAACTGATATCATTTGTTGATGGCATTATTTGAGATAGTTTATTCAACTGATATCATTTGTTGATGGCATTATTTGAGATAGTTTATTCAACTGATATCATTTGTTGATGGCATTATTTGAGATAGTTTATTCAACTGATACCATTTGTTGATGGCATTATTTGAGATAGTTTATTCAACTGATACCATTTGTTGATGGCATTATTTGAGATAGTTTATTCAACTGATACCATTTGTTGATGGCATTAATTGAGATAGTTTATTCAACTGATATCATTTGTTGATGGCATTATTTGAGATAGTTTATTTAACTGATTTTCATTTGAGATGGCATAGAGATTTTATTCAACTGATATCATTTGTTGATGGCATTATTTGAGATAGTTTATTCAACTGATATCATTTGTTGATGGCATTATTTGAGATAGTTTATTCAACTGATATCATTTGTTGATGGCATTATTTGAGATAGTTTATTCAACTGATACCATTTGTTGATGGCATTATTTGAGATAGTTTATTCAACTGATATCATTTGTTGATGGCATTATTTGAGATAGTTTATTCAACTGATATCATTTGTTGATGGCATTATTTGAGATAGTTTATTCAACTGATATCATTTGTTGATGGCATTATTTGAGATAGTTTATTCAACTGATACCATTTGTTGATGGCATTATTTGAGATAGTTTATTCAACTGATATCATTTGTTGATGGCATTATTTGAGATAGTTTATTCAACTGATATCATTTGTTGATGGCATTATTTGAGATAGTTTATTCAACTGATACCATTTGTTGATGGCATTATTTGAGATAGTTTATTCAACTGATATCATTTGTTGATGGCATTATTTGAGATAGTTTATTCAACTGATATCATTTGTTGATGGCATTATTTGAGATAGTTTATTCAACTGATCATTATTTGAGATAGTTTATTCAACTGATATCATTTGTTGATGGCATTATTTGAGATAGTTTATTCAACTGATATCATTTGTTGATGGCATTATTTGAGATAGTTTATTCAACTGATATCATTTGTTGATGGCATTATTTGATAGTTTATTCAACTTATGTTGATGGCATATTTGTTTAGTTTATTCAACTGATATCATTTGTTGATGGCATTATTTGAGATAGTTTATTCAACTGATATCATTTTGTTGATGGCATTATTTGAGATAGTTTATTCAACTGATATCTGTTGATGGCATTTGTTGATGGCATTATTTGAGATAGTTTATTCAACTGATATCATTTGTTGATGGCATTATTTGAGATAGTTTATTCAACTGATATCATTTGTTGATGGCATTATTTGAGATAGTTTATTCAACTGATATCATTTGTTGATGGCATTATTTGAGATAGTTTATTCAACTGATATCATTTGTTGATGGCATTATTTGAGATAGTTTATTCAACTGATATCATTTGTTGATGGCATTATTTGAGATAGTTTATTCAACTAATACCATTTGTTGATGGCATTATTTGAGATAGTTTATTCAACTGATATCATTTGTTGATGGCATTATTTGAGATAGTTTATTCAACTGATATCATTTGTTGATGGCATTATTTGAGATAGTTTATTCAACTGATACCATTTGTTGATGGCATTAGTTGAGATAGTTTATTCAACTGATATCATTTGTTGATGGCATTATTTGAGATAGTTTATTCAACTGATATCATTTGTTGATGGCATTAGTTGAGATAGTTTATTCAACTGATACCATTTGTTGATGGCATTATTTGAGATAGTTTATTCAACTGATATCATTTGTTGATGGCATTAGTTGAGATAGTTTATTCAACTGATATCATTTGTTGATGGCATTAGTTGAGATAGTTTATTCAACTGATATCATTTGTTGATGGCATTATTTGAGATAGTTTATTCAACTGATATCATTTGTTGATGGCATTATTTGAGATAGTTTATTCAACTGATATCATTTGTTGATGGCATTATTTGAGATAGTTTATTCAACTGATATCATTTGTTGATGGCATTATTTGAGATAGTTTATTCAACTGATATCATTTGTTGATGGCATTATTTGAGATAGTTTATTCAACTGATACCATTTGTTGATGGCATTATTTGAGATAGTTTATTCAACTGATATCATTTGTTGATGGCATTATTTGAGATAGTTTATTCAACTGATACCATTTGTTGATGGCATTATTTGAGATAGTTTATTCAACTGATATCATTTGTTGATGGCATTATTTGAGATAGTTTATTCAACTGATACCATTTGTTGATGGCATTATTTGAGATAGTTTATTCAACTGATATCATTTGTTGATGGCATTATTTGAGATAGTTTATTCAACTGATATCATTTGTTGATGGCATTATTTGAGATAGTTTATTCAACTGATATCATTTGTTGATGGCATTATTTGAGATAGTTTATTCAACTGATACCATTTGTTGATGGCATTATTTGAGATAGTTTATTCAACTGATATCATTTGTTGATGGCATTATTTGAGATAGTTTATTCAACTGATACCATTTGTTGATGGCATTATTTGAGATAGTTTATTCAACTGATACCATTTGTTGATGGCATTATTTGAGATAGTTTATTCAACTGATATCATTTGTTGATGGCATTATTTGAGATAGTTTATTCAACTGATACCATTTGTTGATGGCATTATTTGAGATAGTTTATTCAACTGATATCATTTGTTGATGGCATTATTTGAGATAGTTTATTTAACTGATACCATTTGTTGATGGCATTAATTGAGATAGTTTATTCAACTGATACCATTTGTTGATGGCATTATTTGAGATAGTTTATTCAACTGATACCATTTGTTGATGGCATTATTTGAGATAGTTTATTCAACTGATATCATTTGTTGATGGCATTATTTGAGATAGTTTATTCAACTGATATCATTTGTTGATGGCATTATTTGAGATAGTTTATTCAACTGATACCATTTGTTGATGGCATTATTTGAGATAGTTTATTCAACTGATACCATTTGTTGATGGCATTATTTGAGATAGTTTATTCAACTGATACCATTTGTTGATGGCATTATTTGAGATAGTTTATTCAACTGATATCATTTGTTGATGGCATTATTTGAGATAGTTTATTCAACTGATACCATTTGTTGATGGCATTATTTGAGATAGTTTATTCAACTGATACCATTTGTTGATGGCATTATTTGAGATAGTTTATTCAACTGATACCATTTGTTGATGGCATTATTTGAGATAGTTTATTCAACTGATACCATTTGTTGATGGCATTATTTGAGATAGTTTATTCAACTGATATCATTTGTTGATGGCATTATTTGAGATAGTTTATTCAACTGATACCATTTGTTGATGGCATTATTTGAGATAGTTTATTCAACTGATACCATTTGTTGATGGCATTATTTGAGATAGTTTATTCAACTGATATCATTTGTTGATGGCATTATTTGAGATAGTTTATTCAACTGATACCATTTGTTGATGGCATTATTTGAGATAGTTTATTCAACTGATACCATTTGTTGATGGCATTATTTGAGATAGTTTATTCAACTGATACCATTTGTTGATGGCATTATTTGAGATAGTTTATTCAACTGATATCATTTGTTGATGGCATTATTTGAGATAGTTTATTCAACTGATACCATTTGTTGATGGCATTATTTGAGATAGTTTTATTCAACTGATATCATTTGTTGATGGCATTATTTGAGATAGTTTATTCAACTGATACCATTTGTTGATGGCATTATTTGAGATAGTTTATTCAACTGATACCATTTGTTGATGGCATTATTTGAGATAGTTTATTCAACTGATACCATTTGTTGATGGCATTATTTGAGATAGTTTATTCAACTGATATCATTTGTTGATGGCATTATTTGAGATAGTTTATTCAACTGATATCATTTGTTGATGGCATTATTTGAGATAGTTATTCAACTGATACCATTTGTTGATGGCATTATTTGAGATAGTTTATTCAACTGATACCATTTGTTGATGGCATTATTTGAGATAGTTTATTCAACTGATACCATTTGTTGATGGCATTATTTGAGATAGTTTTATTCAACTGATACCATTTGTTGATGGCATTATTTGAGATAGTTTATTCAACTGATATCATTTGTTGATGGCATTATTTGAGATAGTTTATTCAACTGATATCATTTGTTGATGGCATTATTTGAGATAGTTTATTCAACTGATACCATTTGTTGATGGCATTATTTGAGATAGTTTATTCAACTGATACCATTTGTTGATGGCATTATTTGAGATAGTTTATTCAACTGATACCATTTGTTGATGGCATTATTTGAGATAGTTTATTCAACTGATATCATTTGTTGATGGCATTATTTGAGATAGTTTATTCAACTGATATCATTTGTTGATGGCATTATTTGAGATAGTTTATTCAACTGATACCATTTGTTGATGGCATTATTTGAGATAGTTTATTCAACTGATACCATTTGTTGATGGCATTATTTGAGATAGTTTATTCAACTGATACCATTTGTTGATGGCATTATTTGAGATAGTTTATTCAACTGATACCATTTGTTGATGGCATTATTTGAGATAGTTTATTTAACTGATATCATTTGTTGATGGCATTAGTTGAGATAGTTTATTCAACTGATACCATTTGTTTGTGGCATTATTTGAGATAGTTTATTCAACTGATACCATTTGTTGATGGCATTATTTGAGATAGTTTATTCAACTGATACCATTTGTTGATGGCATTATTTGAGATAGTTTATTCAACTGATACCATTTGTTGATGGCATTATTTGAGATAGTTTATTTAACTGATATCATTTGTTGATGGCATTAGTTGAGATAGTTTATTCAACTGATACCATTTGTTTGTGGCATTATTTGAGATAGTTTATTCAACTGATACCATTTGTTGATGGCATTATTTGAGATAGTTTATTCAACTGATACCATTTGTTTGTGGCATTATTTGAGATAGTTTATTCAACTGATACCATTTGTTGATGGCATTATTTGAGATAGTTTATTCAACTGATACCATTTGTTGATGGCATTATTTGAGATAGTTTATTCAACTGATATCATTTGTTGATGGCATTATTTGAGATAGTTTATTCAACTGATACCATTTGTTGATGGCATTATTTGAGATAGTTTATTCAACTGATATCATTTGTTGATGGCATTATTTGAGATAGTTTATTCAACTGATACCATTTGTTGATGGCATTATTTGAGATAGTTTATTCAACTGATATCATTTGTTGATGGCATTATTTGAGATAGTTTATTCAACTGATATCATTTGTTGATGGCATTATTTGAGATAGTTTATTCAACTGATACCATTTGTTGATGGCATTATTTGAGATAGTTTATTCAACTGATATCATTTGTTGATGGCATTATTTGAGATAGTTTATTCAACTGATACCATTTGTTGATGGCATTATTTGAGATAGTTTATTTAACTGATATCATTTGTTGATGGCATTATTTGAGATAGTTTATTCAACTGATATCATTTGTTGATGGCATTATTTGAGATAGTTTATTCAACTGATACCATTTGTTGATGGCATTATTTGAGATAGTTTATTCAACTGATACCATTTGTTGATGGCATTATTTGAGATAGTTTATTCAACTGATACCATTTGTTGATGGCATTATTTGAGATAGTTTATTCAACTGATACCATTTGTTGATGGCATTATTTGAGATAGTTTATTCAACTGATACCATTTGTTGATGGCATTATTTGAGATAGTTTATTCAACTGATATCATTTGTTGATGGCATTATTTGAGATAGTTTATTCAACTGATATCATTTGTTGATGGCATTATTTGAGATAGTTTATTCAACTGATACCATTTGTTGATGGCATTATTTGAGATAGTTTATTCAACTGATACCATTTGTTGATGGCATTATTTGAGATAGTTTATTCAACTGATATCATTTGTTGATGGCATTATTTGAGATAGTTTATTCAACTGATACCATTTGTTGATGGCATTATTTGAGATAGTTTATTCAACTGATACCATTTGTTGATGGCATTATTTGAGATAGTTTATTCAACTGATACCATTTGTTGATGGCATTATTTGAGATAGTTTATTCAACTGATACCATTTGTTGATGGCATTATTTGAGATAGTTTATTCAACTGATACCATTTGTTGATGGCATTATTTGAGATAGTTTATTTAACTGATACCATTTGTTGATGGCATTATTTGAGATAGTTTATTCAACTGATACCATTTGTTGATGGCATTATTTGAGATAGTTTATTCAACTGATACCATTTGTTGATGGCATTATTTGAGATAGTTTATTTAACTGATACCATTTGTTGATGGCATTATTTGAGATAGTTTTATTCAACTGATACCATTTGTTGATGGCATTATTTGAGATAGTTTATTCAACTGATATCATTTGTTGATGGCATTATTTGAGATAGTTTATTCAACTGATACCATTTGTTGATGGCATTATTTGAGATAGTTTATTCAACTGATATCATTTGTTGATGGCATTATTTGAGATAGTTTATTCAACTGATACCATTTGTTGATGGCATTATTTGAGATAGTTTATTCAACTGATACCATTTGTTGATGGCATTATTTGAGATAGTTTATTCAACTGATATCATTTGTTGATGGCATTATTTGAGATAGTTTATTCAACTGATACCATTTGTTGATGGCATTATTTGAGATAGTTTATTCAACTGATACCATTTGTTGATGGCATTATTTGAGATAGTTTTTTATTCAACTGATACCATTTGTTGATGGCATTATTTGAGATAGTTTATTCAACTGATACCATTTGTTGATGGCATTATTTGAGATAGTTTATTCAACTGATACCATTTGTTGATGGCATTATTTGAGATAGTTTATTTAACTGATACCATTTGTTGATGGCATTATTTGAGATAGTTTATTCAACTGATACCATTTGTTGATGGCATTATTTGAGATAGTTTATTCAACTGATACCATTTGTTGATGGCATTATTTGAGATAGTTTATTTAACTGATACCATTTGTTGATGGCATTATTTGAGATAGTTTATTCAACTGATACCATTTGTTGATGGCATTATTTGAGATAGTTTATTCAACTGATATCATTTGTTGATGGCATTATTTGAGATAGTTTATTCAACTGATATCATTTGTTGATGGCATTATTTGAGATAGTTTATTCAACTGATATCATTTGTTGATGGCATTATTTGAGATAGTTTATTCAACTGATATCATTTGTTGATGGCATTATTTGAGATAGTTTATTCAACTGATATCATTTGTTGATGGCATTATTTGAGATAGTTTATTCAACTGATATCATTTGTTGATGGCATTATTTGAGATAGTTTATTCAACTGATATCATTTGTTGATGGCATTATTTGAGATAGTTTATTCAACTGATATCATTTGTTGATGGCATTATTTGAGATAGTTTATTCAACTGATACCATTTGTTGATGGCATTATTTGAGATAGTTTATTCAACTGATACCATTTGTTGATGGCATTATTTGAGATAGTTTATTCAACTGATACCATTTGTTGATGGCATTATTTGAGATAGTTTATTCAACTGATATCATTTGTTGATGGCATTATTTGAGATAGTTTATTCAACTGATACCATTTGTTGATGGCATTATCACTCCAAGTCATTTATTTCATAACAAAAAGGTAAAGGTAGTCCCTTAGCAGATACTGCCACAGGGGAGTGAAGTGTTAGAGACTTCACTATACTGGGTAGAGAGCATCAAGACGTGGGGTGACCAGTTCCCTTCTTCGCTGCCTTTTCCTTCCCTAACTCAAGAGCAACATCAGGTATTTATCTACAGCTGGGTAGACTGGAGCGTGATGATGCCGTGAATCGAACCCGGTACCTTAGCCGTGAAAGACCAGCGCTCTAACCACTCTGTTAATCGGAGCCTATTTATTGCATACTCAGTATATAAATATTTTCTGTTATATCTGAGTTTTTTTTTATAATGTTTTTTTTTGGGTAGATTCTTCATACTTGTTGTGGGGACCTAAGACGCGTCAAAAGTGGAATGCAGTCAGCGACCCATAGCTGACTGCTTGCGTCAGGGTCAGCGAACCAGAGCTGACCAAGACCCTACTCCACCTCCATACGGTTTTCCTGGAAACAGGCTGCATCACTGCAGTCTTGCTGAGAGAGTAGGGATCGAAGTGGGAAGGCAAACCCGGTCCTAAAAAATGCTGTGCCGAAGTCAGATGTGTCGGCTGAAAGGCGCAAATATTGCAGCTTTGCTGTAAACAGACACAACGCAACCAACGTGCTTTTCAGGACGAACGAGGAAGAAGAAGATACTTGTTGTGGTGTGTATTTTTGGACCTAATTAGAAAAAAAAAAAAAAGACTTCGTGTGAAAGCTGGGGTGTATTATTCTAATGTAATTTGGACTACAGAAAAATAGAAGGTGACAATGAGGGCCTTTTAAATGAAAGATCTAAATAAGCATAAAGTAAACAGACTACATGGTGGTTTTAACAAAATGTTTATGCTGTCTTCCAGCATATGCCACAGAGATGACACAAATGCTTTGCTGCTTTGAGACGAGCTTCAAGATGAATAGAATAACAGATCAGGATGGACAATATCTGAAGTTGTAAACCAAACTAAAAAAAGTACTTCCATTAAGTGGAAACAGTTCGCTGAATATTTATACATGCTTATAACACAGTTTTCGTAATTTGGAATAAGCAAGCACTACAGGCAGTGCTAATAAAAAGAAAGAAACAGCAAATGACCCACCTTAACTTTAAATAGCAATAGTTATCTCAGAGAAGAAGAGACACCATAATGCAATGTAATAATAAATGGTATATTTGAGTCGCCGAAAGGGAGGCATCAAAGAAGAGTTGGCCACTCGAAAAGCAGCAGCTGGGAGACTTTTTCAGGCCATAAATCGAGGATTCCTCAGCAAGAGAGAGTTGGTAAGAAAACGAAGATGGCTGTATACCGCTCCACCTATGTCCCAGTCTTGACATACGGATGCGAGTCATGGGCAATGACTACAACCCATAAAAGCCAGATCCAAACCTCAGAAATGAGGTATCTGAGGAAGGTTGTTGAAGTAACAAGAAGAGGCATGGTACGCAACCAGACGATACGTCAAGGCCTTAAATCCTACCCCCTGCAGACCCAAGTAGAACAGTCCCAATTAAGATGGTTTGGCCATGTCTGCAGAATGGGAGAAGATCGGATACCACGACAAGCATGGGAAACAAAGAGCCAAGGATCCAGACCCCGAGGACGACCCAGAGTCCGCTGGGAGGACAACATTAGACAATCTTTGAAGGATCGAGGACTAGAATGGAACCAGGCCAGGAGGAAGACAGCCGATAGGATAGTCTGGCGCTCTCTCTTCCAAACCTCTACACCTCACGGTAGAAGGGGAATGACTAAGTAAGTAAGTAAGTATATTTGAGTCGAAGATTCTTATTTGTATGTTGTACATGATTTCCTTATATTTCCCAGTGCATTGAAAGCTTTTCTTGCCAAAAAGTAATATTATTATCTATTCCTCCAACTTTGTCTATATTGCTGCCAAGGTATGTGTATGATTCCACATTTAGTTGGGATGTATCTCTAAGTGCAATCTAGTTATTGTTTGTGACATGTATTCTCATAATCTGTGTATTTTCTCTGTACATTTTCAAACACTTCAGCTTTGACATTCACATTTTTTCCTTCATCTGGTTACTGTTGGGGAACCGAAGAATCAAGTCTACAAAATCGACATTATTCAAGCTGTTTTGTCCACTGATTGATATGTAGTAGCTTTCATAATCCAGTCAACAGCCAGTAAGAAAAAAGAATGGTGACAAGAGGCATCCCAGTGTACACACATTAGGGATCCTCGCCAGTGCTATGGAGTTTGTGTACTGTGCTGAGATCCTCCTTGTGTGATCTAAGGGAGGAGACTGGAGCACTAATGGAGTTGTCCATGTGCAATGAAGATGGACCTTCAAACCAAACCAAACCAAACCAGTCCACTCCAGTTCTTATTGTAAAGGCTCTGTGAATTGTCCTTCATTGAGAATTATGCATTTCATGTCTTCATATATTTTATTATGCTGATGAACTGAAGTTGGATTCCATAGTGTCTCGTTAATATCCCTAGCTATTGATTCTCTGTCTAAATTATCAAATGCCTTTTCATAGGCTACAAATCCAATGTAGAGTGATGAGTTCAGTTAGAAGCTCTGTTCAGCTATTATGAACAGTGTGACTATCAGGTCTTTACAGGATCTGTTTTGTCAGAAAACTGCCTGTTTGTCTGTCACCTGTAGTCTATAACCTATTCTAATCTCTCAAGGATGATCCTGTTTAATATTCTCCCTAGCAGTGATAATAATAATACTGTTCCTGTGTCATTTATTAAATCTTTCTAATCTTCTTTCTTTTGCAACTTGGCCATATACATGTCATTCTAGTCTGCTAGCATTTTGTCTCTCTCCTAAATTTTAATAAGTGATTTGTATATTATCTCAGAAAAGGTGTCAGTGTCTGCTTAGATGGTTTCTGCTGTAGTGCCATCTGGGCCTGCACGTTTTCTTTTTCTTAGAATCTTGATGGTTTTGTTTATTTCTTCCTTACTTGGTTTTTCACAGTTAACTTGTAACTGTTTTTCTCTTCTTGTACTTCTTTCTTCTTTTTCTGTATCTGTTTATATTTCACGAGGCTTGGCTCTTGGGTTTCTGATTTGCTTCAGTTCAAATCTGCTTTCATATTTTTCCTTTCTTCTGTCTTTTGATAGTTTCTACAGCTGTATTGTTATCTAGTTTTGTGCTGATGTTTTCTTTTGCCCAAGAACGTCTTACATATCTCATTTCATATATTTGTTATCTGTTGCCAGTAGTGATCTGTTTTTGCTTCATTGTCTGGTTGTTGAATCACTTGTATTTACAGGATCCTTGTACAGTAAATGCATCTTTTGTTTCTTGCTTTCTGAGAAATGCCACATTAAAAATTTCATTTTTATTTTGGCTATATACACTTTTATGGCACGTAATGATAACACTGACTAACAAAAAAAAAATATTTTTTCTTTCTCTAACATTTCTATGTTTTTCTGGTCAATTTTAATGCGCTGTTTTTAAATCTGCAAACCGTTTTTCTCTATCAGGTCGGGATCTCTAGAAATACGCAATTCAAGTTTTTTAACAACGCATACAGTATTACAACATCATTCATACAAGAAGTGTAACAGTTATGTAGGCTTGAATTTCTTTGCAGTCGACTTTCGTCGGTGAATGACATGTGGTACATCGCGATGAAGCATCCAACAATAATCGGCAAGCATGGTTACACTACACCGTCCTTGATAGCGTGACTCCATTACGGCGATATCTTGATGGAATCGTTCTCCACGTTCATCGCTGACTTCGCCAAGGTTGTCAGGGAAAAAGTCAAGATGCGAATCGAGCAAATGGATTTTGAGGGACATGTTACAGCCCATAATTCTGTATGCATCTATGCACTGCTTAACAATATGCACATAGTCGACAGATTTGTGATTTCCCAGAAAGTTATCGATGATCGATTTGAATGCCAGCCATGCGCGAAGTTCACAACCATGTAACAAGTTCTCGAATTGTTTGTCTGCAATAACTTTCCTAATCTGAGGTCCTACAAAGATACCTTCCTTTATCTTTGCATCGCTAACTTGCGGAAACTTTTCTCGAAGATAAGTGAAAGCTTTGCTCGTTTTATCTAACGCTTTTACGAAATTCTTCATGAGCCCCAACTTTATATGTAACGGTGGTAAAATGATGCTGTCTTTGTTAACTAATGGCTCATGTATTACATTTTTATGCCCGAGCTGCATACGATCCCTGATAGGCCACACCTTTCTTGCATAATGTTCCTGTCTGTTGCGGCTGTCCCATTCACATAGAAAGCAACAAAATTTTGTATACCCAGTCTGCATGCCCGTGAGCATTGCAATGACCTTTAGGTCTCCACAAATCCCCCATTGGTAGTCATTGTACTTTATTTTTGCCAAAAGTATAGCCATATTGTCATAAGTTTCGTTCATATGAACAGAGTAGGCGACTGGAATTGATGAAAATAAATTTCCGTTATGCAATAACACGGCTTTTAGACTAGTCTTGGAAGAGTCGATGAAAAGTCGCCATTCGTTGACTATGTGCTCATGACCGAGGTGCACCATTAGACCGTTTACATCTTTGCAATAGCAAATGCCATCATCCATCTCAAAGTATTGAACAAGTTCTCTGTGTCTACGATGAAATTTAGATATCTGAGTATTGGGCGCTAAAAGATTCCATTCTTTGAGTCGCGAACTGAGTAATTCCGCTTGTCCTTTGGTAAGAGCGAGATCACATATTAGATCTGACAGTTCTGAATGGTTAATTAAGTGAACACCATCATTCACCGGTATATAATCCGAGTCAGAATTAGTTTCTAAAGCAGATAAACTATCACTTTCTGATGGTTCATTCACGTCCAACGGATATTGTTCTGGTGGAAATGGGATTGGACATGTGATTGGATCATGAGGCACTGGTTTCGAAACCAATTCAATATTTGGATAAACCACAGACTTTCTAGTTTTAAAAGTAAAACCATGGATATTTGTCAAGCAGAAGTAACAATCAGTAGCGTGATTTGTCGGTTCACGCCATATTACTGGCACTCCAAAAGGCATCGACTTATGCTTCGGCGATTTTCGTAACCAACCTGCCAATGTATTTGCACAAGTCGAACAAACTGCATTTGGCTTCCAAGATTTATTTGCATCATCAACTTTCGAATCGAAATAACGTTCATATGCTTTCTTTAGTAATGGTGTAAAGTTTTTCTGGTGAACACGATCGGTAAAATATCCGCACACGTAACAGAACAGATCAGCCGAATTTCTACAACTTCTAGAAGCCATATTTCGCTCAGAATTATTTCAAAATACAGTAACTATTTGAAAAATAACGTAACATATGTCATGCATCTTTTAGCAGTATAAAAAGTAGAATTATTTTGCATTTTATTAATTTTTAATAAGTTATATAGTAAAAATGAAACGGAGCAAATAACGGTTTCCCAAAAATATATTTATTCCCAAATATCTTAAGAATCTGACGTGATAGAGATAAACGGATTTCAGATTTGAAATCAGCGCAAGAAACTGACCTAAGAACACTTATTCTTATATAAGAAAGAAAAATGTTGTTTGTCAGTGTAATCTGAACATCTTGTTTTTGTCATGTGATAAATCTGATTTTCTGTCCTGTTGTCTGGTGATATTCATGTTGCTTTAGGTATTTGTTTATGTGGAAACAAGCTTCCTCCTATACCAAGTTAATTTGAACCATAGAAGGTAATGAGTATTTCTCCATTTTCTTTCATTTTCGCTGGTCTTTCTTTCCTAAAATCTCTTCTAACCATTGGTTGTCTAAACCTATCAATGCACTGAGGTTAGCTAATTAAGACTGTAATGTTGCCGTAGAATTTTGAAGTCTTCTTTCACAGATTCTTCTTTGTCATTAGTTAGAGCATAACAAAGGATAAAGTTCACTTTTATTTTCATTTTAGCATTTTTCTTGCTAACCAATAGGTTTTTCTTGCCATAATACCATTGGTTGTCTATCAATGCACTGAGGTTAGCTAATTAAGACTGTAATGTTGCCGTAGAATTTTGAAGTCTTCTTTCACAGATTCTTCTTTGTCATTAGTTAGAGCATAACAAAGGATAAAGTTCACTTTTATTTTCATTTTAGCAGTTTTGAATGTTGCTAATAATAGTCTGTGTCCCATTGCTTGCCATTATATACATGCCTTCTGCCATTCCTTTGTCACCTTTAGAGTTATGCCTTCACTATGAAATGTCATTCTTCCTCAGTTCCTGAGGGTAGTACTTTTTCTTCATTTCTTAATTTCTACGGTCTGCAGTCTTGTTTCCAATGGCCCTATGGTATCATTTTGGTAGTTTCTCATTTCTGCTGGTGCATTAGCAGTTTTTCTTTTGTTATTTAGTTTGTAAAATTTCCAGATGTTCAGTATGGAGATTTTCATAGTAGTACGAAGGTGAGTCAGCTGTCCAGACTTCTGCTGACTTTCTCTGGACTGTATCATAAACCTCATTAATAGAGGACCTTCTTCCATCGAGAATGTCCAAGTTGAATTATCTGAATTATTTGCTTTGGATGACTTGTTCATGTTGTTGAAGATTTTTGTCTATAAGAATCTGGAGGATAGGGTGGTGGCCCGATGCCCAACCCTCCATAGTTGGCTTCTACAAAATACCTGGTGATGTGCAACATTAATATTCTTTGTTGTTTGCCTTTTAGGCCTTGGTGACATATGAGCATGTTGTCTGTATGTTTTTATCCATTTCATTGGTATACACACATTTTGGTGCCTTAAATTTTATAGCTGTTCTTGGGTAATTTTGAGTTGCTGATTCCAAAAATGTAATCAGATTTTTTCTATCAGCTCTAGTTTTTGAGATAACTAAGAATGACCATATTAGTAGGGCAATTGTTATGTACAATCCTAGAGTTAGGTGCTATCAGTGGCATTTTGACTTTAGTCTGCATTCATATTATATGTAATTACTGTGCATATATTACCAAAAATGTAATAAAACTTTATCACTAGCACTTGTTTAGTCAACACGCAAAAAGGATCTTTTCGAGGACTTCCTGGAATGTGATATGCCTGGACAGTCACGCTTAAGGGTTCAACAGTAATCTGCCATCATGTGGGCATCCCAAAGTCCCTGGTATCTCTCTTCCATTGTTTTTATATCTAGGTGAAATCTTTCACCTTGCTCCTCACTAAAGTCGCCAAGATTCTCCAGAAATAAATGTTAATGGTTATGGAGGTAGTGCAATTTTATGCTCATGTTGCATCCAAGTTCACAAAAACTCGACAGCATGTTTCCAACTAATTCAGAATAATTGTCTGCTTTAAAGTTACCCAGAAAGTTTTGCACAACTAAAACAAATGATGACCAGGCTGTGGACTCTGTTTTGTTCATGGAATCAATAAAATTTGGATCATTTATTAACTTTCTAATTTGAGGTCCATCAAAAAATCCAGCTTTAAGTTTGTCTATGCTCAATTCTGGAAACTTTCTGCATAAGTAATTAAAACAGGTACCATCTTTGTTCAGTGCCTTAACAAATTGCTTCATCAAGCCAAGCTTTATATGTAATGGTGGCAGTAGAACTCTTTTTCGATCAATGAGAGGCTTATTGACAATATTTTTTTCTCCAACTTTAAATTCATCCCTCAACGGCCACTGTTTCTTTGTCCAGTGCATATCTTTTGCCCTGCTATCCCACAAACATATAAAGCATGGATATTTGGTGAATCCCATTTGCTGGCCAAGCAAGAAGTTCATCATTTTAAGATCTACACAAATCATCCAGTTATGTTCTAAATACTTCAATTTTTCCAGAACTGTGCTTATTGTAGCATACTCCTCCTTCATTGTAGTAGAATGAGCAATTCGAATTGAGCCATATTTGTTACCATTGTGTAAAGAGAACACCCTTCAAACTTCTTTTAGAGCTGTCAATGAAAAGTCGCCACTCATCTGGTGTATAACTTACACCCATTTTGTTAACAAGACCTCCTACATTAGTACAAAACACAAGGTTGTTTTCTTTACAAAAGAATGGAATAAAACCTTGCTCTCTGCTGCGATAAAATGTAACCTTTGTTTCAGCAGTCAGTAATTTTTTTTCTTTCAATCTTGAAGCCAAAAGTTCTGAAGATTCCTTGGAGAGATATAGATCTCGGATTAGATCATTTAATTCAAGCTGGTCGAAGCGTTGAGCATCTGAAAAATCATCTTCGAAATCACTATCACTGTGGGGCAAAGTCTTTTACAGACAGGGGGTATGATGTGCTGGTGTTGTGGGTAGTGGGTTTCCCTCCTTGCTTCACCCTGGGCCTAGTGAATTCTTGTTCATGAAAGGAGCGACCATGGTGGTGTTAGTCTCTTGGCCTAGCAAAACCTCTCATACCCCAAAATCGTTGTGCGTGGTGAAGAGCCACACCCTCCTCGAGGTAGTCCTGGTAACTGAGGGTGCGAATCCTCAGGCTAAACACAACGGATCTAGAGGAGCAAACCTCGATAATAAAACCGGTGCACTACACCGTACACGCCCTCTGTGGGTGGGAAGGAGCCAGATGGATACTGAACAAGTCTTGGGAGTGGGAACGAGTGTGGACTGCTCCCTGAAGATCGGAACCCATCGTACAGGCACAGAGACTCAGGACTTGACGATCCTATTGCCTTCAACTCTTGGTCACATGCCTAGAGCCTCGGAGAACTCGGCGTAACCAGCAGGCAATTTGGTGGCGGGGAAAGAGCACTGTGAGCCCTACCTTGGCTACGTATCACAAGGAGACGCAGAAACACCCCCTTTATCTCCCACAGAGCTGGCACAGTACACTTCTGGCTTCTACCCGGGGCGGTAGGAAATCCACATCAAACCTGGCAGAGCAAGTCCTCCATCAGATGCGGCCGATGCTGGGCCCACTGGCTCGTGGACACGTCCCGATCCCCATCGAGACTTGCCCGGGGAACCCACCCCGGCTCAAAAAAGCAGAGAAGGCCACTCTCCAAACCTCCGATGTCTTTCGGGCAGTGTTAGGATGTGCAAGAGCATGGACAGGAAGACTCCACAACTTCCCCACTGAAGACACGCCCACGGCGACCGTTGCCTCAATTGGCTGTGTGTGGTGTACCCGGAAACGGGGCCTCCCAGTACTGAGGCACAGTTAAGTCCCCGATGTCACTTATCGGTGCAGAGTTGAGAGAGATGGCTGAGCATCACAATCCCCCCTGTGTTGCAGCATGATGAGAACCCAGCATTGCACACTGAGCTTGGGGGGATCACCTGGGCACCAGACTTAATACTGGCTCTTGACTGGATGGCCGCATGCAGGAGATTTCTACAATGGAGGGTTGGCAGGTGGTGGGTATCTGGAAGTGGCTCTGTGCAGGACGTGAGGATTCCTTGGGAGAGCCCAGAACCAGAGCACAGCATTGTGCAAGCTCTGCATAGTTGGAGAGCCCCCTGGATGACGGGGAATGAACAGTGTGCTACCCCACCTATCCCCAACTGCTAACTTAGAACCAGAAGTGGGGTCCTCTGTATGCGTGCCAGGCCAGGATAAAATGCCTTGGAAAGAGACTGGAGCTCAGAACTCCCTAACTCAAAGTTGCAGGATGGCAGAAAAGCCATGGGAAAGACAGGGCTATTTTGAAGATAACACAACCATATTTTCACCATACGAGCTCGGACGCCGCCTCGGTAAACAAGGTCCGCGCAGAGCAGTGACACCCCCAGGCTGCTTGCGAATAGTCTACTACTGGGAACATAAACAGATTAGGGATGAGCCCACTCTCCCGTTGAACAGGTGCTAAAGTCATAGATACTGGGCCAGAAGGCGCACCGGAAACCACAGTATCACGCAACTCGCTTTTTTTTCTACTATCACTGTCACTTGTCGTTCCACATGCCACTGCTGTCTCATCTTCTAGCAGGGAATCCGAAATCTGACTGAAAGTTGGAATTGGTATGTCATCTCCATGTGGAACAGGTCACGTAGCAGAATCTAAATCTGGATATTTCCACTTTTTGTGATTTTTTCCATTAATTCCCTTAATATTCACAACACAGAAATAACAGTCATCATAGTGGTTCTTGGGCTCTCTCCAAAACCATTGGAATTCCAAATTTTAAACATTTTCTTTTCCCACAAGTCCACTGTCGCAGGTGTTCAACACATGTTTTGCAAACAATATGAGGAGCCCAAGACTTGTCCTGGTCACCTAGTTTTACTTTAAAGTAAGCAAAGTATGCCTTTTTCACAAAAACAGTAATATGCTTCCTATGTTCTTCTTTGAAAGTGTACTCTCCACAAATATAACAAAATAAATGCGGTGAAAGAAAACATGCTCTTCTTGAAGATGATGCCATTCTTTGTTAGAAGTGTAATAAAATAAGTAGCATACTAACATGCATGCAGTGGCTTAAAATAAAAAAAAAGGAAATTCTGGGAAGATTCTTGGAAAACTGAAACTGAGAGTAAACAAGCAGTTTTCTTATGTAAAGGACTAGACAGCAATAGTTATTTTACATAGCCTTATAAAGAAAATATTGTAATAATACAGGGTGACCAAAAAAAAATGGGCCCGCGCGCGCACATATTAGTGCACGCGCTGGCCCGTTTTTTTTTTTTTTTTGGGTCACCCTGTATTAATGAAATACAAAAATGTCTGTATCTCAAAAACTAGAGCTGCTACAGACAAGTAAATGTGATATTTGGATTGAGCAGGCCTCATTTATGTACAATCAAGAGTAAAATGTTTGGCACCAAAAAAAAATTTTTTTTTGTAGGGCTGTGTTATGTTTTAATCTTGTATTTTTCTATCCTTCATGTTTTCATCTTTTATGTTTTTATTTTTATGTGTTAATCTTTTAAGTTTTTATCCTACATGTTTTAATCTTTTATTTTTTTGTTGCTTTCAGCCAACATTGGAGCAGCCGTAGCAGGAATCATATTTTTTGCTTTGTACTTCCCTTACTACTTTGTCCAGAATAATTATCAGGACTTGGGTAAAGGTCCAAAACTGGCTGTATCCATTCTTTTCAACTGTGCAATGGCTTTGGGAGCAAACTGTCTGGGCTTTTATGAGGGAACTGGTAAGCCACTCCACTACTACATATTTCTTTATATTCATATCACAACCGATCTCAAATTTTTACTTTTAAACGTTTTCATGCTAGGGTTGTTAAACGTGATAGTAAAAACGTAGCTCAGAAGAAAGGTAAAATTAATTCACTTATCTAGTTTACATGAATTCTTGTGAGTTATTTGTGTTTATTTCACAGCATCAAATTGAACAGATCTGCATAATGGCATGCATACTTTCGTTGATCAGAATACTTTAAAAAAAATCAATTTATACTGCATTTGATGCTTGAATTAACAGATTATATCCAGTAGTAAATACATGAATGCAGTCAGTGTTTATCTCTTCACTGTTTGTGCTCATTCTTAACACATCATAAGTTTCATATTTAAAAAATGGAGAACATTACATTTTGGCAGAAAATTGCATTTATATTTTTTTTAATTCAATAATGAAAAATATCTTGTTCAAACTCTGACGGGTTATAATTGGGATATATATTGTTTTCAATTCCAAATAATATGAATAATTGCCAATACGAGAAAGTGGCATCACATCTGTCAAATCATTGTAAATATGGCACATCATAATTACCAATTTTGCTTGTATGTTAAAAAAACAACAACAATAAAAAAAAAAAACCAAACAAACAAAAACGAGATAAAACAAAACAAAACAAAACAAAAATAATATCCAGGGAGAAGGGTATTTCCAGTTAGATATTTAATTGACTTTCACTTACCATAAGTCACGTGTATTATAAGAACATCATCAGACTTTCACCTTCCCAATTACTATATATTTTGTTCTTGTTAAATACTGTTTGACTATATTATGCAGTTCCCTAGTACTGTCTATTCTTAATACCTCCTCTATATTTATAGGTACATTTGATGCCTGCAAATAATCTAATATTGGGATTCTCATTTTACATTTTAACAAGAAATGTTCTTCACTATTGTCTTGAAGATCAGTAATGTTCTTCTATTCTGAAATAGCCTTTTCCCAGCTGTAATCTGAGAAGTTTCTTATTACTGGGAAATTTCAATTCCCCAGATATCTGACATTTTCTTGATGGAGCCCTAAACATCTTATATGCATGTCTTCCTTTCAGATTTTTATTCCGCTCTGCTTTCCATTCATCTGTTATTATTTCTTTAATTAAGGTTTTAATCTCTGATTTACTTATCACTACATTTATTACATTTTTATTAGTTCTACCTTTCTTAACTTCTTTATCTGCCCCTTAATATTATTCTTGTTTGGAGTTTCTGTTTATTTTGTTCGTTTTTTTGGCTTTCTTTAACATACAAGCATAATTGGTAATTGTGATTTCCCCTATTTATAATGACAAAACAAGTGTGATGCCACTTTCCCATATCGGCAGTTGTTCATATTATTTTGGAATTGAAAACAATATATATCCTAATTATAACCCATCAGAGGTTGAGCGGGATATTTTTTATCATTAATATAATTATATTACTGCACACAGTAACAAGATTAAATTAGCAGAATTCAGCATCAAGCTTTATGTACAACAGCAGGTGCAATCAGATCAACATCAATTGGGGCTCTAGAGGTGGCTTTAGCAATTCTGCCATTGGAATTACGAAGAAAGGAGTTAAGACTAAATTTCATGAACAAAGTTATGCTAGGTAAATCTCAGCCACTGGTGACTCTGGATAACTTTGTGCTGATCGCATGGCCTCACGTGCCGGCGACGCATCTTTCAAATGTCTGCCCTATCAAATGTCGATGGTACGTGGCATGCCTACCATGTTTGTAACGGGTAACGGGGAATCAGGGTTCGATTCCAGAGAGAGAGCATGAGAAACGGCTACCACATCCAAGGAAGGCAGCAGGCGCGCAACTTACCCACTCCCGGCATGGGGAGGTAGTGACGAAAAATAACAATACGGGTATTGATAAACCAGACAGATCGCTGTGTGTGGTACACCCATGTTGGCCCGCGCCCCCCCCCCCCCCTTCTTTCCCAGTATTGAGAAACCAGACAGATCGACTGTGTGTGGTACACCCATGTTGCCCCCCTCCCAGTATTGATAAACGAGACAGATCTCTGTGTGTGGTACACCCATGTTGCCCTCCCCCCCCCCATCCCTACCCCCTTCCCAGTATTAAGAAACCAGACAGATCACTGTGTGTGGTACACCCATGTTGCCCCATTGATAAACCAGACAGACCGCTGTGTGTGGTACACCCATGTTGCCCCCTCCCACCCCTTTCCCAGTATTAAGAAACCAGACAGATCGCTGTGTGTGGTACACCCATGTTGCCCTCCCCCCCCCCCCCTTTTCCCAATATTAAGAAACCAGACAGATCGCTGTGTCCGTTTCAGGTCCTGAGTATTCCTCTATAAATGCCTCCGGGCAGAAGAGGAAAGGGCATCCTCGACACCTTTGGGTATAAGAGGCTCTGTCCGTTCTGGCTGGACTTCACCCAGAAGAATCGATGGTTTTATAGCGATTGAGAGTACACTTGAGGGCAAGTCCGGACACAATGGGCTAATCACCTGTTTGTCAAACCTTTTGATTATATGTTTTGCCCAGGAGTTTTGTGCTCTTTGGGTCACCTCTACACTTCGTTTTACTGGGGTAGAAAAGGTTCCGATTATGAGATGAGATGAAATCTCAGCATATACAGCTTTTACCAAATGCCAGATAGCAACTCATGTCAATCTAATCCCCATCAAGGCCAGCTCCTTGACGTGGAGATGGGGCTCAAGTACAGCCATCAGCGGCTGAAAAACCAAGACTGGCCAGGCCCTCCTAGACTCGAGCAAGACCACAGTCTGCCCTAGCAAGTCAAGGTGCTGAAGACGGAGGCAACCATCCAAGAGGCGCACCACAGCAATCAGGATGCCACGCACATGCGCTATGGGAAGTATGCCTATATCTGCAAAACGTTATGGCACTCGCCCTGTGACGGACACCCAGGCAGGCGCAGTGCCGGGCCCTCTGCCTCGGAAGGGCCCAACCCCTACTACTGGGGGTCCTTCTCAATTGCCCCGTGGAGCCAGGAGGCATGAGAATAGAGCTACTGGCCAAGCAAAGAAAAGACCATTTAAAATAATGCACTGAAATGCTGAAGGCGTCAATAGTAAAAAAGACGGCTACAGCAAAAAATTAGAGCTCGAAAATATCTTGAATGAAGAGCAAGTAAATGTATGTTGCTTGCAAGAAACCCACCTCAACAAAGACATAGCCTTCAAAATCAGAGGCTACCAGTGCTACCGATCTGACCGAATAGACAGGCGAAAAGGTGGAATACTGACACTCGTGAGGAATAACATCAGTGCATGTCAGCTTGAAACATATGGAGGGGGCGGAATACCAGATGCTTCATCTCAGGGAAGAAAGTTCAGAATTCCACCTGCTCAACTACTACTGTCCGAGCGACCGCCCACTGGCACTAGATACAATCCCAGCAAAAGAAGGCTGATTGTATGCGGAGACTTCAACAGCCACTCACAGAGCTGGGGCTATGATCACATGGACAGGAGAGGTGAGGAGCTTGAAAACTGGCAGGATGACAATGGGCTTATCCTGATTAACCAGCCAATCGACCCACCAACCTTCTACTCGAGATCATGGCACACCACCTCTACACCAGACCTGGCATTCCACTCACCCAGCTTGGAGTGGAACACCACACGCATTGTAGGGAAACAACTTGGAGGCAGCGACCACCGGCCAGTCTTCCTAATTGTGGAAAATGAACTTGTCAAGGAGAGCAGCACTCTCTCTAGGTGGAACTACAAGAAGGCAGACTGGACAATGTACCAGCACCGTACTAGTATACTGGCTAGAGATCTGACTGTAGACAAAGACATCAATAAGCTAGTTGATGAATTCAGCAGATGCATATTACAGGCTGCTCGTGAAACAATACCTAGAGGGGCTCGTAAGCACTACAAACCATATTGGAATAGTGAACTAGAGCAGCTGCACAACGACGTGGAAACATCTCGAAAGCAGGCAGAGACCAGTCCATGCCAAGAACACAACAATAACTACCAGAAAGCTAAGGTCAAATTTCAAAGGGCCAAGTTGCAGGCCAGGCGAAGAAGCTGGAAGGAGAAAACAGAGTCCTTGAACTTTGAAAGAGATACGAGGAAACTGTGGAAGCTGGTAAAGCAACTTAACGATGAAGGTACAGAGAGAAACTCAAGGATTGCTCTGTACAAAGATGGAAACATCCTCATGGGAAAACAGGCAGCTGATCACTTTGCAGACTCCTTTGCTAAAGACAACAACATCGAAGTTAGCCCAGAGAAGCAACAGGAGACTCGTGAGAAACAACACGCAGGACGAGATGGAACCATACCTGAAGTTATGGAGGCACCAATCACATTCAGAGAACTGGAGCTTGCAATATCCAAATTGAAAATGAGAAAGTCGCCAGGAGTTGATGGAGTGTCCAATGAAATGATTAAGAACTTGGGAACCGCAGCAAAAACAAAGCTGCTGCAGATCTTCAATATCTGTTGGAACTCAGGCAGAGTTCCACAGACCTGGAGGGAAGCAATCATGATACCACTCCTAAAACCAGGAAAAGACAGTTCCACTGCCTCCAGCTACAGACCAATCAGCCTTACAAGCTGCCTCTGCAAAACAATGGAACGTATCATCAACCTCAGGCTACAGTGGTACCTTGAAAGTGAAAACCTTCTTGTACCACAGCAGGCGGGCTTTAGGCAGTGTTATTCCACCGAAGATCAGGCAACTTACCTTTCCCAAGAGATTGAGGATGCGTTCCAAGATAAGAAACTGGTACTAGCAGCATGGATAGATCTAAGGAAAGCATTTGACAAGGTTTGAAAAGGAGGGCTTCTGAAGAAACTGAGAAATTGTAGAGTGAATGGTAAGATGTACAAATGGGTGAAAGCATACTTGCATAACAGAAGAGCCCGAGTACAACTAGATGGCCTCAAGAGTAAGAAAATTCTACTGCGTCATGGCGTCCCTCAGGGAGGGGTTCTGCCCCCCACACTTTTCCTAGTCAACATCAACGACCTGGTTGCTGAACTACCACATGGAATGAAAGTGGCAATGTACGCTGATGACCTGGTAATATGGTGCACAGATGAGCATGCAACAGTGGCCACCAAACTGCTACAAAGAGCTATAGATGCCTTAACCTCATGGGCAAATAGATGGTGTGTCAGCATCAACACAGACAAGTGCAGCACTACGCTCTTCACCCTCTCTCCCAAACAAAAAGCTGGTGTCATCAAGATAAACGAAGAGCTCCTGAGAGAAGATAAACAACCCACCTATCTCGGAGTTACATTCGATGATAGGCTGACATGGAAGCAGCACATCAACAAGGCAGCAACAAAGGCCAGGAGGAAGCTAGCCATCCTGAGAAAACTAAGTGGAACCACATGGGGAGCCAGAGGGAAAATACTTAGTAAAGTTTACCAGCAGGGCATACGACCACACCTGGAATATGGGTCAGCTGCGTGGTGTCCAGCATCAAACACCACATTACAAGAGCTAGATAAGGTGCAAAACCAGGCGCTTAGGGTCATCACGGGGGCAATGAAATCAACGCCTATAGTGGAGATGGAGAAAATGGGGAGGATACAAGCACTGAGAGAACGCAGAGACACGAAAGTGCTAACACAGGCAGAAAAGTTTCTCTGTATGCCGAGCCATCCAATGAAGGACAGATTCCAAAACCTAGCAATGGGGCGACTGAAAAGAAGCAGCTTTATCCACCAGGCCAAACGATTTCGTAGACAAACCTCAGACCTGCCTGAAGTTAACAGCCATCTAAAGTCTGTGCCAGAACAAACCCCTTGGAGAGAGGAGTATGGACTATCAGTATACATCCACACAAAAGTGAAAGGAATATTCGACAGGGATGAACAGAACAGCGTGCAACGTAGGATTGTCACTCTCAGTTTCCTGGATGATGAATACTCACAGGACCTCTGGGTCCAAGTATACACGGATGGGTCAGCACAGAATGCAGTAAAGAATGGTGGAGCAGGAGTGTACATAGAATACCCAAACAACACTAGGGATACGGTCAGAGTACCAACGGGGAAATTCTGTAACAACTATGATGCAGAAGTCCAGGCAATCAAGGTGGCAACTGAGAAACTACTGAACACCAATCTCGGTCCACAGCCTGTAGTATTCCTGACAGATGCAAGATCAGCACTCCAAGCACTTCAGTCCAGAAAATTGCCAGTTATACAGGCCCTACTTTCTGAACTGTGCAACCAGCGCAGGGTCGCCATGCAGTGGATACCGTCTCATTGTGGAATACCAGGAAACGAGAGAGCAGACGGACTGGCTAAAGAAGGTGCTGCAGACGAACAACCGGATGTACCAGTTACGTACCATCAGAAGAAAAAGATGATCAAATCTATCAGAAAGCCACCAACATCAACGCAGGATGACTACCAAGCTATGAACAGATCAGAACAAATAGTCATTCTGCGCCTCAGAACAGGACACAACCGCCTCCGCAGCCACATGTATACAAAATTCAAGATTGGCAATTCAGCCATGTGTACATGTGGACAGGCACCCCAGACAGCGGAGCACGTACTGCAAGATTGCCCCGAATATGATATATTGAGGCAAACCCACTGGCCCAGAGAAACAACACTGGAAGCAAAACTATATGGACCTCTGTATGAACTACAAAAGACAGTGAAGTTTATACAAGAAACAACATTGCAGATATAGACAATATATTTTAAGCGAACGAAAGAAGAAGAAGAAATGTCAATCTAATGAATACCAATAGATACCCTACAGGATGGAAGTGTAAGGAGGAAATTGTCCACCTGGGTACTTCAATTACATCAATTAATAACAGTTGTGAATACAAGCCAGTGGTTCCACCCAGGGAGATCAAGAAACCAGACACAGACTACCACCTTGCAGAAATACTTAAGAATGCAAATAATACAGAAAATATTAAAAACAAAGCCCAAAAATATATACAACAAATATCAAAAGAAAAGCATTACTGTATACACAGATGAATCCAAGGGAGAGGATGGCAAATTTGGATAGGAATATATATTCCAATTTGGAAAATTGCATGTGGGATATTTGGTCTGTATGAGTGTATGAGCATAATTTCTTTTGAGAAATCATGACTAAAGGTTGACAGGAGAAAACATTAATAGATACTGCTTGTAGTATGCTTGTTGCATGAAGATTAATTTTCTTGAAAGTATTGTTATTGGTTTTACACCTTTGCTTTTCTGAGTGACATGCTGTTGTAGCTGTTAATCTAAGGAAGACATGTTTGCTTGAAAATTACAATCTAGGTAGTCTAGTTTTGTTTTTATTTGACATTGATTTGCTGGTTCACTTACTCATTAATAGTTTACACATAAGTAGTACATCAAGATGTATGCAACATTTTAATCCAAGACTGGATAACTTGTCTGACGAAACATGAAGCTATGTGCCCCTGTGATTTTTATATAATTGACAAAACATTTGCAAAAACACGATCAGCATTGGTTAACACCATATGACATGTCTATCATCATCATCAGTTGCCATCTCCACAACGAAGGTTGGCTGTAATGGATCTCCAACGTCTTCTGTCTCTTGTCTTGGTGGTGCACTCTGATAGACTCTTTCCTGTCCATCTTTTGATGTTATCTTCCCACTTATAGCGCTGTCTTCCCCTTGCACGTTTGCCTTCAACTCTCCCTTCTGTTATGGTCTTCTGAAAGGGGTTATGCCTTTTTATGTGGCCAAAGTATTTTAGCTGCCGAACTTTGACCTCCCTCATTAGTTCTCTTTTCATACCTAGATTTTCTAGGACCTCCTTATTTGTTTTCATCTCTTTCCATGAGATACGCCCCATTCTTCTATATATCCACATTTCAAGAGCCTCAATTCTTTCTTCCAAATGCTTATTCATCGTCCATGTTTCTGCACCATACAGAAATGCAGAATATATATAACACTTTATGATTCTCAGTTTTAATTTGTGAGATAACTGTTTGGATGTCAGTATATGTTTCATGTTGTTGAATGTAGCTTTGGCCATTCCTATTCTCTTCTTGATTTCTGTTTCACATCTGCCATCTTCTGTTATTATATGACCAAGATATACGTAGCTCTTGACTTGTTCCAGGATTTTCCATATACGCTTATCTTTAATGTGGGTTTATCGTCTGTTTTGCTAATTATCATAGTTTTTGTTTTCTCAATATTAATGTCGAGTCCATATTCATGACTTATACTGTTCACTTGCTTCACTAGTTCTTGTAACTCCTGTTCGCTTTCAGCTAACAACACGGTATCATCTGCATATCTAAGGTTGTTTATTGACCTTCCACTGATGTTCAGTCCTGGTATTTCCTGTATCTGTTTGAAAATTTTTTCGGTGTATAAATTAAATAGGCAGGGGGACAGCACACAACCTTGTCTGACACCTCTTTTTCTATACCATGTTGTTAGTAACTTTATTTGTAAGGGATACTGAAAGGCTTGTTCAGCCCCCATGAGGGCAATGCTGGGTAATGCTCACGAACAGTAAACTCATTCCTACAGGTGTCAATAAATATGTTGCTTGCAACAAGCCTTGATAGCCTGTAGAATACATAAGAAATTAGATTAAGTTACTAGTCAAACATTATAAACTTTCTGCTGCCAAATTGGCTCAGGTGTTAAAAATGAAAACAAGGGGATTTAAGTAAAGAAATGTAACAATTTTCACAACCACAGGAGAAGGAGCTCAGTGGAACAACTTTCATAAACCAGCCACAGTTGATGACAACTTCAGTCTATTGGAATGTATGATAATGTTGTTGGTTGACTCTGTAATACACTTCATCATCACTTGGTACTTGGACAATGTTATGCCTGGAGAATTTGGAGTACCTAAGCCATTTTACTTCTGTTTTACGGTATGTAAATTGTGATTTGACCACACATCTATTTAAGTCAGACAACTTCTGCTTTACTGTAATGTGTAGTGTAGTCTTTAAGCTATTTTTCAATGTTTGGTTTACCTTCTGTAGATTGTTGTGATTTTACTGTGCCAGTGTATAATGTATTTTACTCTTCTTTTACAGTACATACATCTTTATTTGGTCAACCTCTTATGTAAGACATGTACTTTTATTTTACAGTACACAGATTTTGATGTGGTCAGTTGTATGTAAGACATTTTACTTCTTTAATATTATGTAAATTTTGACGCAATCAGCATCAGACATTCTGAATGACACTTTGGACTTTACTTTGAAGGGTTATTTAAAGTTTGCAAAAGAGCAAGCATGCACTCTTAGTTATGAAGTGCTGAAACTATGCAAAAAAAAAAAGAAATCAAAGTTTGAATAACCCAGTGCTCATACACTCTTTACTTGTGTATGATGCAGAGACACTGATTCATCAGTGCAAAGAAAGAATTTGTATCCTTGTTCCAAAGGATAACACATTTCATGGAAATAAAAAACAATGAAACAAAAATATCCTAAAACTGAAAAAATTCAACAGGACAAATCATACTGATATGTCATGCCCACTGGTTTTAATGATTTTCTCTCTGAACTACCTTGTTTGTGAGCAATGCAGCCCTTCTCATACTTTTTATTGTCATCTTGTTCTCTCATTCTGGATCATTTCTCTGACTTTCTCTGCTTTTGTTTTTAGTGTTACTGTTGTCATCATGTTTTCCCATACTATTCTTTTTTGGTATGTGGTCAATGAATTTTGCCTATTATTTTACATTTGTTGTCCATGATCTTGTATCATTATTTCTAAGCTGTGTGTCATGGTGCTCCTTTATCATCCACTTTTTTCTATAGACTTTTCACAATCATTGTGCAGCCTATCACAGTATCTGAAAGTATTCATAACCTCATGTGTTACTTTGTACGTTTGTTTCTAACATATTGTTAAGAAAGTATATTTACTTCTATTGACTGACCTGCCTACTGGTATATTTTCAAATTGCTGAAATAATATTTTATAATTAACCCCTTGAATGCTGCCTCATGAAGTGCTTTGTCATGATTATTGTATTCATCAGTCCAGTATAGTGAAGCCTTCATCATAAACAATCATGTGGGATACAATTTCTAGCACTGGCAAATACCTTTTTGTCTAGCAGTCAGAGTTAATTTAATGGGTGCAAGGAGCAACATTTTTAATTGATATAATTTATTCTCTGGATCCTTTGTGTGAGGGCCAGTCAATAAGGAAGAATATATGATAGCCTTAAAAAACTGCAAGACGTCGGAAAAACATGTTTAACCTAGAAACAATTATATAGAGACCAATTTGCTAAAGACATTAAATCTAACTGCAACAGCAAATGTAGTATGCATCAAAAAGGCATAAAATCTAAAATACACCAATAGCTACATCATACAACACCATGCAACAGAGCCATCTTTATCTCTACATTATTTCCAGCATACATCACACAAGAATCGTGTAAACAGCTAACAGTCAGCTCTAAATAACAGTTTTGTGAGAAAAAAAAATCAACAGACCTCAGAAACTGTTTAGTAGGTCGTACTTACTTAGTATTTAGTGGTTAGAGCACTGGTCTCTCGCAGCAAAGGTGCTATGTTTGAATCATGGTACCGACAAGCTTCAGTCTACCCAGCTGGGTACCTGACTCTGCTCTTTGAGTTAGATAAGAAAAAGGCAGTGAGGAAGGGAAGTGGTCACACCACCTCTCGATGCTAGACCTAATGTATCACCTTTTTTCGATTTTTTTTCACACCCATCCATTGTAGACCTAATGTAGTAAGTCTGTAACACTTCACTCCCTATCTCATGGCAGTATCTGCTATGGGACTACTTTTACCTTTTACTTACTTAGTTGTTCCCCTTCTACACTGGGATGTAGAGGTTTGCCAGGGAGAGTGCAAAACTATCCTATTGGCTGTCTTCTTCCTGGCCTGGTTCCAATCTAGCACTCGGTCCTTCTACCTTCTAAGCCCCTATTTTAAATTCCTCTTTAGTATAATGCTTTCCTTCTTTGTGAATGTCTTCTTGGGCTTATATGTATTTATACAACTTTTTTTTTTTTTAATCTCTTAGATAACTATTTGTTAACTGTTTGCTAGTGTATGGGCCTAAATGACTTTTAAGAAATGGAATGTTATTAATTATTTATATACATGATATTTTATTTTTTATTTTCCATTCTCTGTAATTATTATTCTGTACTTACCTACTCTCATTCTACCTTTTACAGTGGTTTTTATTCACTTCTTTGTCAATGACCGATATATTCTGTTTTTGTAGAAGTCATACTGGTGTGAAAGTTCTACTTCCTGGAATAGCGAGAACGAGAATGAAATAAATCAGAGTACATATTTTGAGAAAGAACCCACAGGCAAAGCTGCTGGAATACGCATTTGCAAATTGACAAAGGTATGTGCAAACATGATATTATTTGAGATTTTTAAGTAGCACTTTAGACTTCATTATAATTCAACGCTTTCTTTTTACTTTCTCTCTATCTTTCACTTTTCTGGGAATGAAATGTTTTAGTTTTTAAAAAAAGTAAGAGAGAGACAAAAGACTTAATGTTAGAAGAGATTGCATGCCTAACTCAACGCTCTGAAAATAAAGTTTGCCCTTTTTCTTTTTTCTGTCTGTTTTACTTTCTGTCTCTCTTTCTGTCAGGCGTTATAACAGTTGTTTCCTACTCTTCTTTTTTTCTTCATCTTCTTCAAGTACCATGTCAACTGAAGAAGGTGTCCGTATCCCTCTGACTCCAGTTTTTTTAATTTCTATTGTTGACCTTATGATCACATATACTATCAAATTAACTATCATTGTGTTTAATTATCTGGTGGTAGTCTTTAATGGAACAAATTATGGCCAATTATAAAAAACATCCTTGACTGTTAATGTGCTAAAAAAACAACAGCAACAAAAAAAACCCCAAAAAACTACGAATTTGACATCTATAATTGGTGTGTTAGTTGACAAGAGGAGGAACTCAGTATCTTAGACCTCATACCTTTTTTCTGTGTTTTCCAGTTTCTCTAATCATGTTTTATGCTGAGTTTTGTTTCTTGAACATCTATCTTTAATTTGTTTTTGATTGCTCTGTTGATATTTCACTGTGTCCCAATTTTTTATCCATGTTTCACCATGACACATTTATCTGCCAGTGTTTCACTATGAACCATTCTTCTGCTAAATTCTCATTAAACTTTTTTTGATGCTGCTTCTTTTGGTGCTACAAATGTGGCTAAAAACTAAAACATGGTTTATTAATGGCTCTTAGAACGTTTTATTAACTTCATAATATGTTTATCTTAAGATTCGTGAGTACTGAAATGTGAAGGTGCAGGAGTATACATTATGCAAGTAATGAAAGCTACTTTTATAATTACATATTTATTTACGAAAATATGTAACCACATAAACTCCAACAGGCACTCATTTTTATTTAAACTTAAATGTTATCTTTTTTTGTCTTTTTCTCTGTGTGGAGTTGTGATGACAACAATTTGCGTTTTATTATTATTATTTTTTTTCTCAGAAATTTGGAAAGAAAGTCGTAGTTGCAGGAACATCTTTGAACATGTATCAAGGGCAGATAACTGTATTGTTAGGCCATAATGGAGCTGGGAAGACCACAACAATGTCTATGCTTACAGGTATGGTTAAAATAATACATCTTCCTTTCATTGGGTCTTTCAATACATTCATGTTTGTCATTAGGGGGTCAGACTGGCTAAGAGGTATGGCATCCATCTCTAATTATAAGGGTACCGCGTTCAGTTCCCAGTACAAGAAATGTATTTGATGGAAATTTGTTCAGAACCAGTGGGTCCTTCTAATGTCATACCCCCCTCCCCCCCGACCCTGAAATCCTGGGTAGCAAGGTCGGATGCTTAGCCTTCTCAGATTAGGGCAAAAAAATAGTAGGTCCTGTGTGCAAATTGTGCACATTAAAATCCCTGGACAGTTGGAAATTGTAAAGAGTAGGCCATACGGCGGCTGCCCTAGCAAAATTTACAACATTAGGAAACCTATCCACTACAACAATATTTATAGAATGTGTGACTCCTGTATAAACACACTAGGATCCTCACTGGTGCTTCAGAGTTTGTACACTGTGCTGAGATCCTCCTTGTGTGAATTTAGGGAGGAGATCGGATCACTGATGGAGTTGTCCGTGTGCAATGAAGATGGTCCTTAAAAAGCAAACCATGTCTGTCATACCTGTCTTACCTGTCATAACTGTCGTCTATGTTTCTATCATTCCTTATATTTGTAAGACTTAGATCATTCCATCATTATTATGTACCATGCCTGGCAGTGTTAATGATCAACTGATTAAATAATGAAAAAACACACAACTAAGTACACACACACAAAAGTGCCTCATCAGCGGTGGTTGCTCCCATGAAACTGTACACAACTATGGAAAATAGGACCTGGAAATGACCCATACGTGTATAGACTCAGTCACCTATATAACTTTCCTATCAGCCAGAATAAGCCAACTAATGCACAAAGGTTTAATACTTGTGTCAAGTACATCATAGTGGAAGATGAGCAACAGACAATAGCACTGGCTGGTTTAAGGTGTAAAAACATAGAAATAAATAAATAGGTCAACCCAAAGCCCGTGAGTAGTAAAAAGAGAATGAAAATAGGTGAACAATAGAACCTATTTCAAAATTATGTAGGTGATTGAATCTATTAAAGTCTAGACCGTTTCTGGGTCCTATATTCCATAGCTGCAAATAGTGTCATTATGAGAATGGTCACTGCCAGTGAGACACTTTTTTGTAAGAAACAAAGGGTGGGTCAGCAGCCATGACTTCTTTCGGCTGTTTCTGGGCTACATCATAAACTACCTTACTACTACTAGAGGACCTTCTTCCATTGGATGGCTGAGTTTAATTATTTGAATTTCTTACTTTGGATGACTTGCTCATTCTGTTGTTGACATTATTTTGGCTTAAAGATTCTAAAGCATGGTTTCTTAACCTTTTTTGTGCCATGGACAACTTTGATTGTCCGATGGAGGCTATGGACCCCGTCTTGGAAAAAATGTACATAAATGCATAATTAAAAAACTATACATTTTAAATTTTATGTTATGTATGCTGACCTCCTAGAGTCCATTCACAGACCCCCAATGGGTCCATGGACCACAGGTTAAGAAACCCTGTTCTACAGAATGTGGTATTCAGCCCCATGCCCAATCCTTCTTAGTCAACTTCTATGACATGCCTGGTAGGGCACAGTGTTACTATTCTTTGATCCTATTGGATGCTGCAACAATACACTGGCAAATAGTACTGGATATCTAAACCATATATATATATATATATATATATATATATATATATATATATATATATATATATATATAGTCACAGTATAAATATTATAAAATATTAAGCTGGTCACGCTGTAGAGTTTCGACCCTGATACTAATTTTAAAACCCGTTTGGTCAGTTGGGCCAGAACGGAAGAGGATATGAAACTTTTGGAGGGAAGGCATTCTAGGAGATGTCTACCGTCCCGTGCGGACGTTGTCCCTTTGTCAGCTGTGGTGCTGGGATTATGTGAATGCCATTTTGGTTTATATTTCTTGCCAATTTTCAGGTGGTCAGGATTATGTGGTATACTGCTAGAACGTTGGTGTAAATTCTAGTGGTTTTTTCCTGGATATTATTTATGTTAAGTATCTTATTCATGTAGTGCTTGCTTCAGTACAGGGCTTAGCTAGTGAGCGAAAGTCATTGTGTAGTCACTGGATAGATTAGATCGGTGATTATGTTACTGCTATATTGAGCTGTTAATTGTGGCAAGTAGTTTGGCAGTTCCATTGCATCGTTATCCTATGTGTATTATTAGCCGTTTGTGGCTTCTGTGTGTGCGCAATATTTATTAAAGGGACCAAACCTGTTTCAGGTGTTATTGCATTATTTAATGTCAGCTATTGTGTGCTGTGGTCATACCTTTAGATAATGAGCCAGAGGATATAGATTGCCATGTGTCACGTAGCGTTTGGAAGATAAGAATTATTTAGAGGAAATAATAGATCTGATTGTGGAAGATCTGGCTCAAGGAATTCCTGCTGGGTTTTCCACCACTGAAGGGAGACAAAGATGGTAAATTCTCCTAACTAGACAGGTCTGGAAAAGGTTGTAAGGAGATATTTGGTCTCTCGCTACCATAGTTCCCTTCTCAGATATCTATTATTATTATTATCCTCAATTACTGGGTTTATATTAGATTTTACGAGCCCCCCCCCCCCCCCCGCCCCCCCCTTATAAAGGAAGATAAACATCAGACAATATGTAACATCTAACAGAAGGAACAAAGCATGGGGTACAGTATATACCCCCAATTGGTTTATTGCAACTAAAAATGAATAGATGGTGAATGATAGTATTGTCGATGGAATTAGTGTCTGCGGTATGTAATGTGTGTCTCACAATTCAAGTGTGTTTCATCATGGATGACAAAACTATGCATTGATATGGTGAGTTCCCTTTTTCGTGGAACTTAGCTTTTCAGCCCCTGGCTGATAGTGAAGTGTGGTTAGTTCTCCGGTCTCCTGACGTTGCCCCAGGTAGGTCTTGAATGGTTCGGATTCGCCTTCTCTGTGCTCGACTCCGTATTCTGCTCTGAGATTGGACTGTCGTGCAAGGCTCCACCATAGACTGAAGACAAATACGACGGCTTCATTAATTTTCTAGCTTTAGAAAGCAGTCTTTCCCTAAGCCGTCCCTCTGCCAGTCATCTCAGATTTTAGTCTCTAACATCATATGTCTAGAGCCTAATCTTGAATTCAAGTTTCTCCTTTCTGTCCTTTATTATATTTCTCTGCCCCAGTGGCAGTATTATAATTCTTTAGACTGATTTATCGTCAACTTAACCCGATGAATTATTATAAATGTCAGTTAAACCCACCAAATTTATCATAGAAATGTCGGCAACAGTATTCTAGTTCTGTGCCTCTAGCCTAATCGTCATGTCAGTTATGATGAATTTAACAAATAATTGGACATCAGTGTTTTAGAATTGTCTGACAACATTATCACACACTTCATGTCTGGTCGCATCGTCATATAATTTATAATGAATATATGTCACGGTCTGTCAACATTATCGTTAATATTAATTTCCGCTAGTCTAAACGTCGGGTCAAAAATAATCAAATATGGAAATTAATAGAGATATATATATATATTCCCGTTATACATTATTATGAACATGTTGTACATATCCCGTGGGATCATAAAATATACCCGATCACATGTGGCTGGATGTGATCGTAAAACAAAAATTATGAATAAAGTAAACTCAGTTATACCCATTTTGCGTCGATTTTATAAGGTACTATACATTTCATCACAATACTATTTTCTAACGAGATTTTCACTTACCTACTCAAAGATGGACGCTAACCCGCAATTTAGACACGTGGCTTCAGTGCTTTTTAATGCGTGAATTCGCCGATATCTGGGTTAGACCTAGCTGTCTCAAGGTTTTCCTGGGCAAGTGAAAACTCGCTGGATTTGCCGCCTTTTAGCGGGTCATTTCCGCTTGGACACGTGATCCATAGCGGGCATCATGTGACCTTAGCGTCATATAAACGCTCCAATCAATAGCGTTAAAAGTCACGTGGGGGTGTTCCGAAAGTGGCATAAACTGGTTTTATCTAAGTTTAAGCAGTCTTAAATTAAAACAGGTTCCTAGCTACCGAGGTCAGGGGTCAACAATGACGTCGTATCTAAAAATAGCGAGGAGAAAATCACCGAACGCTAGGAGATTATCCGCAAGTGACAATTCCCGGGACTTTGCGATCATGCATTGAGGATGAGAAAAAATGATGTCACGTAAATAATTAAAAAAAATGAAGAGAAGATTGGTCAAGTCGTCACACAAACCCCTCCTTAAGTTTGACGTTCCGTCCAACTCCTCTGGTCCTGTCTTCCTCTTCTTTTTCAGTTTCTCATATCTCCTCGGTTGCGTCCGGATGTCTGCTCAAAAAATCTGCCCCTACGTTGTTCCTCCCAGGTATGTATTCTATGTGAAATGAATATGGCTGCAACAGGAGTGACCATCTCATAAGCCGGGCATTAAGGTTCTTCGACGCTGCAAGAAATATCAACGGTTGGTGATCACACTGCACCGTGAACTTTTTCCCGTATAAATATGGTTGAAACTTCTGCACAGCCCATATTAGCGACAGACATTCTCGTTCGATGGTAGAGTAGTTCTGTTCAGCAGGGTTCAATTTCCTACTAGCATATGCAATGGGGAACAGAGTTGCAGAAGGTCTATCACTAGGCTGCAGGAGAGTGGCTCCTATCCCTATATTGCTAGCATCTGTTCGCAGCGTAAAGTTCAGAGTTAAGTCAGGCAGTCGCAGAATTGGCCTAGCTGTGAGTTTCTCCTTCAGCAGCGTGTAGGCATTTTTGCACTCCGCTGTCCAGGTTACTTTGTCCGGGTTCCCATTCTTGGTTAATGCGGTCATTGGCGCACTCAGGGCATTAAAATCTTTAATATATCTCTGGTAGAAACCACATAGAGACACAAATGACCTTACATCCTTTTTAGTCTGGGGTCGTGGGGCCCGCTGTAACTTCTCGATATTACGTGCATCTGGGAACATACATCCATGCGAGATAGTGTGTCCCAGGAATTCTAGTTGCTCGCAGGCAATTTGACATTTTGTAGGACGAGCGGTGAGTCCTGTTTCTCTAAGTCTTTCGAAGAGTAGGGAAACTGCGTCCAGGTGCTCCTCAAAGGTGTTCGTGGCGATAAGTATGTCGTCCATGAAATTACTTATCCCAGGGTGGTTCAGGGGTTCCAGTAGTTTCCTCATCATACGAGTAAAGACGCTTGGGGCGTTGCTTAGCCCAAATGGCAATACATTAAACTCGTAATGGCCTTCAGAAGTACTAAATGCTAACATGTGTCGAATTTCCTCTTTCACCGGGATCTGGTAGTACCCTTTGCTAAGGTCTATCTTCGAAAAGTATCGCGCTCTACTCAGCTTGGTGAAAAGCTGATTCTGATCAGGTAAGGGCTCCGCTTGAAATTCCGTTACAGCGTTGAGCCTTCGGTAGTCTATGCAGAGGCGATGTTCTCCTGTGGATTTTCTAAGCAACACCACACTCGCACTATAAGGAGACTCTGATTTTGAGATAATATTTTCCTTAAGCAGGTACTCGATTTCCTCACTCAAGGCCTTTGCCTTAGCATAAGGAACAGGATAGTTCTTAACTCGTACCGGGGCGAGGTCTGTTAGCTTCATATCAAATTCTATCAGGTTGGTCATGCCAGGTTTATCCGTGAGTGTACTAGTGTGTTTTCTCAACAACTGTTGCACCTGTGCCTGCTGATCCTCCGTTAAAGTTGAACTAATCTGAACATCTTGATGAGTTTTTGCACTGACGAAGAGGGTATTCACAGGAGGTCAGGGGTTCTGCCTCAGTTTCCGTCGCAATAGCCAGTGTCAGGAAATGGGCTGGTTCTGCACCTGGTCTTTCATAATATTGCTTCAGCAGGTTTATGTGGTAAATTTTCTGCTTCCCCTTTATGGCAATCTTGTAATTGGTGCGCGACATTTTCTCAACGATTTTATATGGACCTCTCCACCCGATTTGCAATTTATTATTGCTACTGGGCAGGAGTAATAATACCTGTTCTCCTACTTCTAGCTCCCTATCCTTCGCAGTGCGGTTGTAGTAACGCGCATGTTTACGACGGGCACGGCGTACATTTTCCTTTGCCAGTTCCCATCCTGTTTTAAGGCGTTGGGTCAACTCATTCACGTATTGGGATGCAGAGGTGACCGTCTCATCAGCTTTATCATCTGTCCAAGTACGTAACAGTGCCTCTAAAGGTCCTTTTATAGGTCTACCAAACAGCAATGTGGCAGGTGGCATCCCAGTAGAATTGTGGGGTACTTCGCGGTAAGCAAATAGTGCTGCGGGTAAGTATTGATCCCAGCTCTCTGGTTTTTCCTGCGCAAGTTTCCGAAGGATGGAAATAAGGGTCCCGTTAAACCGCTCCACCTGGCCATTTGCCTGGGGGTGGTAGGGAGAGGTGTGGATATGTCGGGCCTGAAATATCCTAAACACTTCCTCGGTGAGTTTTCCTCGGAATTGCGAACCATTATCTGTCAGGATCTGTGACGGAAACCCTAGCCGAGTAAATATGGTGAGCAGAGCCTCGGCAACATGCTTGGAATCACAGGCGGGCATAGCGATAGCCTCTGCCCACATGGAGCAACAATCCACTAATGTGAGTATATAACTGTTTTTTTTTTGCTTCGAGTAAGTGGACCCACAATATCCACCGCTACTCGTTCGAAGGGTGTGCCCAAGATTGGCATTTCTCCCAGAGTGGCTGGGGCCGTCCAGTGTTTCGGCGCTGTCCTCTGGCACTGAGGGCATGATTTCACATATCTCTGGATATCGGCGTTGATACCTGGCCAATAATAATGACATGAAATACGCTGAATCGTGGCACTTATGCCCATATGGCCACTAAACGGAAGGGCATGGCCCATTTCTAGGACCTGGGTTCGATATGCTGACGGAACCACAAGTTGCCCATGTTCCTGTCCTCCATTTCCTGCTTTCCGATGCACCAGCCCATTTTTCTTGTAGAAGTCTCCCTTTTGGAGAAGAGTGTGCGCTCTCAGTAGTTTTTTGTAGCAGGTTGCTAGAGATGGATCCTCAGTTTGCGCCTTTTTTTAATTCCTCAGGAAGGATGTTGGGTGGGGATTCCAACTCCGTATTCCGTTTGGCCTGTCCTCTAGTGGTGACAGCTGCCACAAACAGAGGGTGAATGGGTTCTCCCAAGAACACATACCGACACCCTAAGATCAAGGGATAAATAGGGTCGTCCAAAATCGCTGCTCTGATTTCCCCAGTCACATATTTCGATTTGACCTGAATCTTGGCTATGGCCAAACGCATAGGTGCTGCACTTTTAGTAGGTCCTTGTATTTCTATAGTGTCTTCTGTCATCTGGTCAGGCTTGACTAGGGATGCACAGACAACTGCGTCGAATGCAAGGCCTGTATCATAAAGGCAGGTCACCTCTTGGTCATTTACGAGGACTGTCTCAACGACCGGGGGATGTCGGGGTTTGTCCAGAGGTTCTTCCGGTCCATTTCCCCTTGCGGCACTTTTACGTAAGCAGGCAGCATGATGAGGTGGGTTTTTTCCGGTTGCACTCCTGCGTATTGTGGGTGATGGTTCTACAGTGCTTACACCATTTTTCCCCTTGCCTCTGCTGCTGGAAATTTGATCTCTGAGTAGTCTTGTAGTCTGGCTTGTCATGCTTTTTGAAGTTAGTATACGGTGGTTTCACTTGGGGGTCCATGTGTGACTGAGCTGTCTGTCTAGGTACGTAATCTGGTTGTTTCCGTCTGGGTGGTGGATTCTCTGATAGTGCTGCCTGATATCGTTCCGCTAACTGGACTATGGATTCCAAAGTGCTGGCCCCATTCTCTGTCAGGAATCTTCTCATGTCGGAAGTCATGGTGTCCTTCAGTTGTTCGATCATGACCATTTCTTCAGGCCTTCCCAATCATGAGTAAAATTCCCTAGGGCACCCCACTTCTCCACGTAGGAATCCAGTCTAGCGGCAAATTGAGCAAAGTTCTCTCCGACTTCCCTCCTAGAGTTACGGAACCTCTTCCTATAGGCGTCAGCATGTAGCTCATAACGAACCAATAGTGCCTTTTTCAGAGAGTCGTAGTCATCCTGTAAACCTGGAGGAAGCTTGCTATATACGTCATAAGCAGTTCCTCTAAGCCCTTGCGACAGTTTCAGGTTCCACTTGCTCTTCTCCAAACCAAACGTGGTGGCAAACTTCTCAAATTTGTCCAAATACCTATCGATCGAGTCGGCTTGTTCCGAGAAAGCTTCAAATGGAAACGTCAAGGGTCCCAAAGTTGACATGAGTGAGGATGGCAAAGGTCCGGTGCCCCCTGCGTGCAAGGATGGCATATCATCTGACCGTGGCGATAGGTTGCCTGAGGAGGTAGATGCTGTCGCACCGGCTACCGGTTCAACTCTTTGAGCCTGTCCCTGCATCTCTAACTGCTTCATCTTCAATGCATGCTCGCGTTCATCTCTCTCGCTTCTTTCCCTAGCGTCTACAGCTTTTATCCTCTCATCTATTTCTGCTAACTTTATTCGCTCTTCTCTTTCAGCTTTCGCTGTTTCTCGAGCGTAATACTTATCAGTCTCGACACTGACATAATTTGCAAGGTCCACCCCACTATAACCTAGATCTCGACCGGCCTCCCCTAGTGCTGCCTTAAGCTTAACTATTTCAGCCATCTTTTGCTGTTATAGTCCACACTGAGTAAGCTAGTGCTACCTTCCAATAGTATTTCTAACAACAAGTAAATACTAATTATTTATCAGACTGCTGTAGAATGAAATTACTACAGTTATGGAGACTTAAGGTCTGTAATTCAATGAAATACAAATCATGAACTAACTTAATTAAATACAACATAAATAAAGGGATTCACCAATCAATGCCTGAAATTCTAGAAAAAATGTTTTCTGTCTTTCTAGAGCTCACTGTGTGAAAATACATGTGTTAAAATGGTATACTGTAATGACTGAATGAATGATACTATCCCAGAGGTATGATAAAATACATAAGTTCAAATCCCGGACTGAGACCCCAGTGTCACGTAGCGTTTGGAAGATAAGAATTATTTAGAGGAAGTAATAGATCTGATTGTGGAAGATCTGGCTCAAGGAATTCCTGCTGGGTTTTCCACCACTGAAGGGAGACAAAGAGGGTAAATTCTCCTAACTAGTCAGGTCTGGAAAAGGTTGTAAGGAGATATTTGGTCTCTCGCTACCATAGTCCCCTTCTCAGATATATATTATTATTATTATCCTCAATTACTGGGTTTATATTAGATTTTACGAGGCCCCCCCCCCCCATCCTCCCTTATAGAGGAAGATAAACATCAGACAATATGTAACATCTAACAGAAGGAACAAAGCATGGGGTACAGTATATACCCCCAATTGGTTTATTGCAACTAAAAATGAATAGATGGTGAATGATAGTATTGTCGATGGAATTAGTGTCTGCGGTATGTAATGTGTGTCTCACAATTCAAGTGTGTTTCATCATGGATGACAAAACTATGCATTGATATGGTGAGTTCCCTTTTTCGTGGAACTTAGCTTTTCAGCCCCTGGCTGATAGTGAAGTGTGGTTAGTTCTCCGGTCTCCTGACGTTGCCCCAGGTAGGTCTTGAATGGTTCGGATTTGCCTTCTCTGTGCTCGACTCCGTATTCTGCTCTGAGATTGGACTGTCGTGCAAGGCTCCACCATAGACTGAAGACAAATACGACGGCTTCATTAATTTTCTAGCTTTAGAAAGCAGTCTTTCCCTAAGCCGTCCCTCTGCCAGTCATCTCAGATTTTAGTCTCTAACATCATATGTCTAGAGCCTAATCTTGAATTCAAGTTTCTCCTTTCTGTCCTTTATTATATTTCTCTGCCCCAGTGGCAGTATTATAATTCTTTAGACTGATTTATCGTCAACTTAACCCGATGAATTATTATAAATGTCAGTTAAACCCACCAAATTTATCATAGAAATGTCGGCAACAGTATTCTAGTTCTGTGCCTCTAGCCTAATCGTCATGTCAATTATGATGAATTTAACAAATAATTGGACATCAGTGTTTTAGAATTGTCTGACAACATTATCACACACTTCATGTCTGGTCGCATTGTCATATAATTTATAATGAATATATGTCACGGTCTGTCAACATTATCGTTAATATTAATTTCCGCTAGTGTAAACGTCGAGTCAAAAATAATCAAATAATATGGAAATTAATAGATATATATATATATATATTCCCGTTATACATTATTATGATCATGTTGTACATATCCCGTGGGATCATAAAATATACCCGATCACATGTGGCTGGATGTGATCGTAAAACAAAAATTATGAATAAAGTAAACGCAGTTATACCCATTTTGCGTCGATTTTATAAGGTACTATACATTTCATCACAATACTATTTTCTAACGAGATTTTCACTTACCTACTCAAAGATGGACGCTAACCCGCAATTTAGACACGTGGCTTCAGTGCTTTTTAATGCGTGAATTCGCCGATATCTGGGTTAGACCTAGCTGTCTCAAGGTTTTCCTGGGCAAGTGAAAACTCGCTGGATTTGCCGCCTTTTAGCGGGTCATTTCCGCTTGGACACGTGATCCATAGCGGGCATCATGTGACCTTAGCGTCATATAAACGCTCCAATCAATAGCGTTAAAAGTCACGTGGGGGTGTTCCGAAAGTGGCATAAACTGGTTTTATCAGTTTAAGCAGTCATAAATTAAAACAGGTTCCTAGCTACCGAGGTCAGGGGTCAACAATGACGTCGTATCTAAAAATAGCGAGGAGAAAATCACCGACCGCTAGGAGATTATCCGCAAGTGACAATTCCCGGGACTTTGCGATCATGCATTGAGGATGAGAAAAAATGATGTCACGTAAATAATTAAAAAAAATGAAGAGAAGATTGGCCAAGTCGTCACACCATGTATTAAATCCATAGCATCAATAGTTTGTTGTTCTGACAGCTGCGGGCTCGTCCATTCTTTTGGCCGTGGGGCCTATATTTTGTAATATTAATTCCCAGCTAGCTGACATCTGAATGGCGTGTTTATTTTATAGGCCGTGGGGCCAGTGGTTTTGAAGTATCTTATAATATTTGATAGCAAGGCCGTAGAGCCTGTGTTTGCTATAGTCAGGCCATTAAGAATTGTGCACACAGTGTATTAGGAGTTGACAGCCGTGTTGGCGCCTTCCTAGTTAGTATCAACTCACGAGAGTGAGTTATTTTTGATCGTCCAGTAGAAAGTCAGTGTGTTTGTCAGTCAGTGTAGTGTACTGTTAACGGTCGTTTGACCTGACCTCGATTACGGTAACTGACCTAGTTTCAGCATCGCAGTGTAAGTTGCTATTTTCTATCGTTAAATATGTGGCAGTTTTGTTGTTGATACTGTGGTGCTGAAGTAATTTTGTAATTGTTTACTCTAGAGCTTCCAAGTATGATTGGAAATGTTTCAAAGTGGTAGCGTAGGATTACAGCTTGCTACGGGCGGTGCAGTTTGAGTTGTTTCAAGGTTTGGTTGGTCGTTTGTTGATGGTGGTCCAGGTGGAGCAGCGGAGTTTGGGGTGTTGGTACCATCTAGCTAGATTGGCCCAGACGGCAAATGGAGTGTCATATGGGAGATAGCTTGGTCAACCTCGGTATAGGGTGGAAGGAGATTGGTGTTAGGAAATTGTAGTTGATAAGAGGTTGATAGGGTGGTTGGTACCTCAGGCCATTCGTTTGGACATCTTGTCGGGACCTGACTACTCAGATGTGCCCAACCAAGGGTGAAAGTTGATGCCTGTGACGTTACCTTACCACGCAGACGTGCCCAACCAGGGGTGAATGCTTATGTGCAGTGAAGCCTGCTGACCAGTGAAGAGACAGATTACGTTACCTTGAAGACTGCTAAGATTTCTACAGTATACTGTGCTGAAGACTGTTACGATTTCTGGATGATACTGTATTGTGCTGTGACTTCTGGACTGTTGCTGTGAAGTGAGCTTTACGTGGTCAGGTATAGACTATTGTGCCAAGGAACATTATTGTTGTCAACTGGCAGACAGGCGGTCAAGAGAAGACTGATTTCCTGGACATATATTTTTTCGCTGGAGTTATACTTGTTCCATTCGACATTTTCAAGTGTGGAGTCTGGTTTGTACCGTGTTCATCATCATCATCAGTGCTGAGGATACTTCTTGCTCAAGCGTCGTTGGACCTTCAGATAAGTTATTGTTTGTTTGATTTTGTGTAATGTATTATATTGATATTTGCTTGGTTTTCCTGAAACTCTAAATGTTTTTGTTTGTCATTCTATCTCTTATTAGCTATCTTATAGCTTAATCTGTATTGTAATATAGTGCTGATTTTCTATTCACTTCTTGGTTTGTTATTGTTTCCTTTCCGTGTGTTGTGTCCTTTGTCCTATTTACCGTGTATATGTTGATAGCTAGGGTGATCTGATCTTTTCATTGTTTTCTTAGTAGTTGTGTAATTTTGGATCATATATTCTGATACGTTGTAAAGTAAGGTTGCTGAAAAGTTATTTAGTTTATTTGTGCTGGAGTAATTCATCAGTGCTTAGTGGGAGATATAGCTTCCAGCACTCCATTGTTGACTGGAGTTTTTGTTGTGTCTTTAGTGTTAAAGTGTATTGGTGTGTTCAAAGGAGGAAGGGTGGTGAGTTTAATCCATTCTTGGCCTCTCGTGGAAAAGATTGGATTAAACCGATTCTTTTAGGGTGTGGCGGTGTTTGTTTTGTGGTGGAGTCAGGCAGACAGGATTTCCTGTGACTGCCCTGCTTAACATTCCAAGCCCTGTTGGTGTTAGGTGTATTCGTGTAGTGTGTATTTATATTGTCGTATACATTCAGTAATTCTTTTGTTGTGTTTAAGTGGTGTTTTCTCTTGTTCCATCTTGCTATCTTGTAAATACGTTTACAGGTATCCCTTGTTTTCGTTCGTGTGCAGTCACGCATTGTATATATTAATCTACCTCTTCTCTCCTTGGTCTATCATCTTGTTCCTCGTGACTGGAATTTTGTTTTCGTAATGGGATGTATGTGTTTATTTCATCTGTGTAGTGCTCATTTTGCCATTGTGGTACTTGCATAACAGAGGTTGTTGAGATTAGTAGTAAGTGAAGTATTATCTGAGTATAGCACCAGTGTGAGTGCCAGTAACAGACTTTGAAGTAAAACCTGTTGTGTAATTAAGTTGGTATTATGGTGTCATAGCACCATAAAGTTTCACAAGTTGTTGTTATACAACTATCGACTATTGTAAGTTTGTTTGAGTGTATCTCAGAGACTAAGTGGTCAGTTAGACCAAAACTTTCTCAGTGATGAGACAGTAGCCAAGTGGCAAAGTAAAACTATGCTATAAGAGATAAAGGTTTTTGATGTGAATACAGTGAGAGGTGAGGTGTTATATACTTACATACATATATATATATATATATATATATATATATATATATATATATATATATATATATATATATATATATATATATATATATATATGTGCATATTGGAGTACTGATATTAATATTTATTGTTATTATTGCATATTGTGGTAACCAGAGAGTTATCTGGTGATATAAGTGAAATATATACGACTGAGTACTTCTATAGCAAAATCTATAGCCAGAGATAAGAGTGAGCATTCTAAGTGTTCATCATGGATCTACAGGCTTTCATTCAGATTGGGAAAGAATGTGGCTACACTGCCAAAGAATTAAGTGACTATGCCAAAGCTGAATTTTATTCAGTTGAAAATCAAAAAGCTTTACATGAGAAGGAAGAGAAGGAGAGGATTGAGAAACAGAATGCTCTAAAAGATGCTCGAGCTGAAGAGTTAGAGCTAAAACGGAAAGAATTCGAGTTACAAGAAAGGAAGATGAAAGAAGATAAGGAGTTACAAGAAAGGAAGATGAAAGAAGATAAGGAGTTACAAGAAAAGAAAATGAAAGAAGAAAACGAGTGGAAACAGAGAGAGTTTGAATTGCAAGAAAAGAAGAAGAAAGAAGATAAAGAGTTACAAGAAAAGAAGATGAGAGAGAGAAGATAGAGAATTTGAATTAGAGAAGGAGAGAATGAGAATAGCTCTGGAAGAGAAGATGGTGGATAAGGAAATACAATTGAAGAAATTGGAAGTGGGTGCGAGTGGTCAGAACTCGACTCCTGGAGGGGCTCATCGTCCTATTAGGCTGCGTCTGCCGAGTTTTAATGATAAAATTGATAGCTTAGATTTCTTTCTTGAAAGATTCGAGGCCGAATGTGTGGCCTATAAGGCTGACAGATCAGTGGCCATCTCTGTTATCGACGGTGCTAGTGGGGCCTGCGATGGAGACTTTTTATAGCCTCCCACTAGAGGAAAGGGCCCAGGGGCCGATTACGACAAAGTTAAGGAAAGGTTGCTCCGGAAGTTCCGTCTGACTGCTGACGGCTACCGGATGCGTTTTAAAAACGCGATGCCAAGCGCAGACCAGGACTTCGAGGACTTTATCTCAAAGATAAGGCTCCTGCTGAATAGATGGATTGAAATGGAGGAAATCTCTAAGGACTATAATGGCTTGCTAGACTTGGTGCTACGGGACAAAGTGTTGTCCTCTTGTTCCAGTGAGTTGGTTGCGTTCTTTCAAGAATGCCAACCAAAGGACATCGAGTCCATGGCCCAATTCGGGCACCATTATATCCTCGCCCATCCGGGCAAACCTATTCAGAAGTCGAGTCTGTCAGAAGACTTAATTGCCAATGTCGGCAAAATTCAGCGCCATCCTTGGCGAAACCAGTCAGGCAATGTAGACAGGGGCCAAGAGCAGAAGTATGAGAAGCCTTCCAGCCCCTATCAGCCGCGTAGAGGTAGCTATGGGAATTTTCGATCTCATAGGAATGGTCGGCCGATTTGGCAGAACCGACAATATGATAGTTAGCGACAGAGGGGAGCCCCAAACGTGAAAGCAGGTACGCTTCGAGGACTCTCGAGACGAAGACCGGTTTTGGTATAAAACCAAACATCACAAGCAGAGGAGTGGTTCCTCAGAGAGTCGATCGTCTGACTCTGATGCGGGGTCTTCGTCATCGAAAAGCTCCAACAAAAGTACACGTGATGAGAAGAAGAAAGAGCGCATGTGTTCAAATTGTGGTGACAAGAATCATTGCGCTGACAGGTGTCCCACCCCAATAGAACAAGCGAATTCCGCGTTTGTGTTGGACACAATTAATAGTGAGGACTGTGCAGGGTGTCACCCTCTGTTCCACGCGAACGAGAGGGTAGTGCTTCAATGCGGGCATGCGGCACCTTGTCTATCAGCAGTCCATGAGACTGGCAAGGTGATCCTCCAAGAAGGCAAGGTGGAGAATAGACCAGTCCGGGTGTTGCGGGACACTGGTTGCACCACAATTGAGGTGCGTCGATCGTGCAAAACGGTAAAGTGCACCACGTTCGGGGGCAAAGTGGAGTCTTACCCCCAGGCGAGTATTAAGGTGGACACTCCGTTCCTCTCGGGTAGAGTGAACGCGTTCGTCCTTGAGGATCCGATTGCCGATTTAATCGTCGGCAATGTACAGGGAGTGCACAAGGCCATGGGACATGAGTAGGAGCAGTAGGAACTTATACGAGGGTCCAAAAGCTAGTGATCGCACAGTTTGGGTGCGTAACGTTCCCCTGAGTGCGAGTTGGCGCATACTCAGAAGAGTGTTTGATGAGGTCGCGCCGGTTAGATTTGTGGAGGTACTGTCATTGCGTGACAATACCAAAATGGCACGGGTGACTTTTGCGAATAGTTGGGGTGCGCGTAAGGCAGTCAGGCAGAAGCATATGTCCTTGCTTCAGAACCATCTGCTGATAGTCCAGCAGTAGTAGGGTTAGGTTTTGGGTTCATGTTTGGTAAGGTGTTTCGGTTGACATGAACTGAACCTGAGTTGCTCTGACCCACGCCCCCAGTTCGATGTTGATATGAATATGTGTATTTTGTAGACTTGTAGAGGTTATGTAATGCTTTACAATACATAAGTTATGCTGTATTATGCTATGTCGTACTTTGTATTAATGTGGCATGATGCCATACAGGCACGCTGTGGGCAGGTACACTGTAGGCAGGCATACTGTAGGCAGGTGCACTGTGGGCAGGTGTGCTGTAGACAGGCACGCTGTAGACAGGTGCACTGTGGGCAGGCATGCTGTAGGCAGGTGCACTGTAGGCAGGTGTGCTGTGGGTAGACATACTGTAGGCAGGCATACTGTAGGCAGGCATACTGTAGGCAGGTACACTGTAGGCAGGTGCACTGTAGGCAGGCCTGGCGTGCATTTATCAAAGACCTATGGAATATGATGGTCTTGTAATATTTAAGGGTCATTTTGATACTTTACTATGCCTTGTTACATGATTTAGGTGTCACTATGCCATAAAGGCAATATGTATGAAGTTATGTATGAATCATGTTACCAGATTCATTCATAACCCTCCACTCCCAAAGGAGCATAGGCCTTCAACAAACACATGCCAAGTCCTCCTGTCCCGTGCCATCATCTCAAGTTCTTTCCACGTTTTCCTCATCATTTTCACCTCTGTTTATAACTCTCTTCTCCATGTACTTCTTGGTCTTCCTCTGCCTCTCTTGCCCTGGGGGTTCCAGAACAAGAACTGCCTTATAATGCTATCAGCAGGTTTCCTCAGTGTGTGTCCTATCCATCGCCATCGTCTTCTTCTCATCTCTTGTTCCACCGGCACTTGTCTAGTTCTTGTCATCAGTTCCACGTTGGTAACCTTGTCATACCATTTCAATCCCTCTATTCTACGCAAGCACCCATTTATGAAAGTCTGTAGCTTTTTGGTTGTTGTCTTTGTTGTTCTCCATGTCTCCGAGCCATACAATAGGACTGACTTCACATTTGAGTTGAAGATTCTTATTTTCGTGTTGGATCCTATTTATCTTGATCTCCATATATTTCCCAATGCAATGAAAGCTCCTCTTGCCTTTTGTATTCTTATTTTGATATCGCTGTCTGTCCCTCCAACTTTGTCTATATTACTGCCAAGATATGTGTATGATTCTACATCTTGAATTGGTGTTTCTTCAAGTTCAACCCTGTTATCATTACCTGCATTTATTCTCATTATTTTTGTCATCGACAACACACAACAGAAATGGAATCCAGTGGACTCTGACTAAGCAGTTGGATGATCTGGATTTTGCTGATGACTTGGCTCTTCTGTCCCATAACCGTAATCAGATGCAGGACAAATTGAAAACACTCGATGAGAGGTCACAGCAATTGGGTCTGAAAATACACAGGGAAAAGACAAAAATAATGAGAATAAATGTTACCAGATACCTGTGTCTATATTGTATGGAAAAGGATTGTTTATACGATGACATGATGCCTTATTATTGATGTTTGCTGTGGTATTACTGAAACATAAGATGCATTGTGTGTGAGAGACCAGGGTAGGACAGTTGTGGTTATTTTTTTCACGATTGCCTGTACCGGGGGGTGTTTGTTCATGTTTGCTTGTATTTAGTTCATTGGGTGAGAAGGCATGAACGACTATCGTGGTGGACAACTTTGGCATTCTCTAAGTAGATGAGGAGGTGCCATCTTGGCATTCTGTTCGTCCATACTCCGAAGGGGGTTGGGCGTGACGCCTCCGGTGGAAGAAAACTTCGTTTTCTTTCTTAAGAGGGGGGGGGGGGGGGGGAGGGGGGGGGGATGTCACAGTATAAATATTATAAAATATTAAGCTGGTCACGCTGTAGAGTGTCGACCCTGATACTAATTTAAAACGCGTTTGGTCAGTTGGGTCAGAACGGAAGAGGATATGAAACTTTTGGAGAGAAGGCATTCTAGGAGATGTCTACCGTCCCGTGCGGACGTTGTCCCTTTGTCAGCTGTGGTGTTGGGATTATGTGAATGCCATTTTGGTTTATATTTCGTGCCGATTTTCAGGTGGTCAGGAGTATTTGGTATACTGCTAGAACGTTGGTGTAAATTCTAGTGGTTTTTTCCTGGATATTATTTATGTTAAGTATCTTGCATTCATGTAATGCTTGCTTCAGTACAGGGCTTAGCTAGTGAGCGAAAGTCATTGTGTAGTCACTGGATAGATTAGATCGGTGATTATGTTACTGCTATATTGAGCTGTTAATTATGGCAAGTAGTTTGGCAGTTCCATTGCATCGTTATCCTATGTGTATTATTGGCCGTTTGTGGCTTCTGTGTGTGTGCAATATTTATTAAAGGGACCAAACCTGTTTCAGGTATTATTGCATTATTTAATGTGTGCTGTGGTCATACCTTTAGATAATGAGCCAGAGGATATAGATTGCCATGTGTTATATCCATAGCATCAATAGTTTGTTGTTGTTCTGACATATATATATATATATATATATATATATATATATATATATATATATATATATATATATATATATATATATATATATATATGTATATATATATATATTGTTTAGATATCCAGTATTATCTGCCAGTGTATATATATATGAATGTAATGAAAATTGCATTTTGTTCTGAATGGCAGGCATACAAACCAGAATGAAGTTCAATATAAAACATTATTATCTCATTAGGCTTCATTCCTCCAACCAGTGGAACAGCTTATGTTAATGGTTATGACATCAGAGACAATATTGCTCGAGTTCGTAGCAGTCTGGGCCTGTGTTCTCAACATGACATTTTATTTGACACTCTAACTGTTGAGGAGCATCTCAAATTTTTTGCAAAGGTAGGCTGCAGCCATCAGAACACTTAGTTCATATATTTTATAAAATAAAATTTTTTTTTAAGAATTATGTTACTGAAATTTATGAAATATTTTTCCTAAATCATTTTAATGGAAGTCTTTAATGGTTTAAAATATATTTTTGCTCATAAAATTCAAGTTAATTTTTATAATTTATATTTTATGTATTTCTTTAGTTTAATAGGTTATTCGATTTTTGTCAGATGTTACTTATCAACAGATGTATTTGAAAACATTGAAGCACTTTCTGTCATGAAATCTTGGCTTGCAAGGCAGTTTGTCCATATTTCAAGGTCATTTACATTATTATTTCAAAGTTCATATATGTAATTTATGTATGTGACTATGCATGCATATTTCAGTATTAAATATAAAAACTATATACACATTTTTTTTAAAGATTACTGTTTCCTGTTTAATAGTTCTTCTATTATTCCTATAAATGTTAAAGGGAGATGAAGATATTGCACACCAGTAATTTGTGTTAAAAGGCAAAGTACTGAATGATTATGGTCAGTACACTAGATAACACAAATTTTTTTGCCCTGCTTTATAGCTGAAGGGCTACTCAGGTCTGGACATCGAGACAGAGGTCATTGCAGTGGCCAATGAGATTGGCTTAAAAACTAAAATCAAAGCCAAATCACAGGGCTTATCTGGTGGACAGAAAAGGAAACTTTCTGTTGGCATAGCACTCATTGGAGGATCAAAGGTTTGCTTTCATATGTATAAGAAATGAGGAATGACAAATAAAAGTTGAAAAGAAGATTTTTAAAAATAAAGCAAAGCTGACGCATTGCTAGTCTTATAATTCCCTTAATGCAGTTTTGATATTCTGTATAGTTAGCTAATAAAATGCAATCAGATGTGATATTTGTGAAGAATAATTAAATATGAGTAATAGAACTGGCAAAAGTCTTTGAGATTGTGTTAGAACCTTATTACGTTTGTGCCAAGGTGGCCATAGTGTAGTTCTCTGAAATTGTGTAAAAATGTTGCTGATTAACATTGAATAATATTCAGTAAAGATTATTTTTACTATGGAGATGCTATAAAGACATTACTTGGGGAGGGTAAATGACATAGAAACTGTACACAGCTAACTTGTGCTAGAAATGTGGACATTACACTGTTGTCATAATATGAGTATTGCACACATTTGCTGTTTGCAAAAATATATGGATGGTTCTTTACAAAATTTCCTTCAGTATTGCAGCTTCCAATAGTTGCTAGTTGGCCACCCTTGCGTTAGAGATTTTCTTCTTAATGGCACTGCTTATATGAAGATATTCACAAAATTGGTACAAATAATTGGTTTTTGAGCACCTTAATCTCAGATTTATCTTCACAGGTTGTGATTTTGGATGAGCCTTCATCTGGAATGGACCCTGCAGCTCGTCGCCAGACATGGAATGTCTTAAAAAGAGCTCGTCAAGGTCGAACTATTCTTCTCAGCACACACTACATGGATGAAGCAGATGTACTGGGTGACAGAACTGCTATCATGGCTGAGGGTGTGGTTAAGTGCTGTGGCAGTTCCATGTTTCTGAAAAAGCTCTATGGTATACAAATATTTTTTAATATACATTCTAATTAAGTGGAATCAACACCTAAATAAGCATTATTTTTTTCACCAACAAGACCTTACTGACACTATTCTTTTCACAGTCGATTGTGATTTTGAAAAGTAGAACTTTATTGATGTGAGTAATTATAAACTATTCCATTCATTCATAAAACTCCACTCCCAAAGGAGCATAGGCCTTCAACAAACACATGCCAAGTCCTCCTGTCATGTGCCATCATCTCAAGTTCTTTCCATGTTCTCTTCATCGTTTTCACCTCTGTTTCCAGCTCTCTTCTCCACGTGCTTCTTGGTCTACCACTGCCTCTCTTGCCTTGGGGGTTCCAGAACAAGGACTGCCTTGTAATGCTATCAACAGGTTTCCTCAGTGTGTGTCCTATCCATCGCCATCATCTTCTTCTCATCTTTTGTTCCACTGGCACTTGTCTAGTTCTTGTCATCAGTTCCACGTTGGTAACCTTATCATACCATTTTAATCCCTCTATTCTACACAAGCACCCATTTATAAAAGTCTGTAGCTTTTTGGTTGTTGTCTTTGTTGTTCTCCATGCCTCAGAGCCATACAATAGGATTGACTTCACATTTGAGTTGAAGATTCTTATTTTCGTGTTGGATCCGATTTCTCTTGATCTCCATATATTTCCCAATGCAATGAAAGTTCCTCTTGCTTTTTGTATTCTTGTTTTGATATCACTGTCTGACCCTCCAACTTTGTCTATATTGCTGCCAAGATATGTGTACGATTCTACATCTTGTATTGGTATTTCTTCAAGTTCAACCCTGTTATCATTCCTTGCATTTATTCTCATTATTTTTGTCTTTTCCCTGTGTATTTTCAGACCCAATTGCTGTGACCTCTCATCGTGTGTTTTCAATTTGTGCTGCATCTGATTACGGTTATGGGACAGAAGAGCCAAGTCATCAGCAAAATCCAGATCATCCAACTGCTTAGTCAGAGTCCACTGGATTCCATTTCTGTTGTGTGTTGTCGATGTTCTCATAACCCAGTCTATTGCTAGTAAGAAAAGAAATGGAGACAAGAGGCATCCCTGTCGCACTCCCGTTCTTATCCCAAACGGTTCTGTAAGCTGTCCTTCATGAAGAACTCTGCATGTCATGTCTTCATATGTTTTCTTTATTAAATTAATGATCTTCAGGGGAACTCCATAATGCCTCATCAATTTCCAAAGTGATTCTGTCTACACTGTCAAATGCCATTTCGTAGTCCATAAATCCGATGTATGGGGTGAATTCCATTCCAGACTCTGTTCAACTATTATTCTCAAAGTGGCTATCTGGTCTGTACAGGATCTGTTTTGTCAAAAACCTGCTTGTTCATCTCTCAGTTTCTTGTCTATGGACACTTTTAATCTCTCAAGGATAATCCTGTTTAATACTTTTCCTGGCACTGATAGTAACATTATTCCTCTATAATTTGTGCACTCTTTTAAATTTCCCTTCTTAGGCAACTGAACCAGATATCCTTCCTTCCATTCCGCTGGTATCTCTTCCTTTTCCCAGACTTTACCAAGTAATTTATATAACATCTCTGTAGCCATGTCGATATCTGCGTTAATGGCCTCTGCTGGAATGTCATCAGGTCCAGACGCTTTTCCATCTCTTAGAAGCTTTATGGCTTTCTTTATTTCTTCCTTTGTTGGTCTTTCACCGTTAATTTGTTGCTCTTCTTCTGCTGGCTGGATGTCTGGGGGGTTTTGTGGAGCTGGTCTATTGAGAAGGTCCTCAAAATATTCTGTCCACCTCTTCATTTGCTCTTGTATATTGCTGAGCAGTTTTCCATTCTTGTCTTTTATGAGGCAACTTGTTTGCTTGTATTTCCCCATCAGCTTCTTTGTGCTGTTATACAGTTCTCTCATTTTTCCTTTGGCTTTTTCACTGAAGCGCGAACTCAAAGATTGACATGTGAGATCAGCTCACCTATTTGTCTCAGCTCACCTATTTGTCTCCCCAACTTCGTGATTCACTTATCGTGTCTGTTTAAACTTCTTCTTTTAAAAGAAAACATACCCAGTTGAGCTATTATATTCAAATATAGTGCACGAAGGCACGCAAATAACACTGGACAACAAATTTTGACTTTTTGTGTGTATCTGAGATTAAACCAAGTTACCTTTATGTTGTTTGGGCTGCTGAACATGAAAATTACCGTTAAAACACCAGATTAGCTCTAGTTTTTTTTCAAATATCTGTAAAACGTTTTACAGATTTGCATATACATACCATATGATAATAATGCTCATAGCGGAAAGGATTCACAGCGACGCCTTTTTGCCTGTCGCTTGTAATGAGTGTCTGGAGCATCTCTCACAAGGTTCCAACAATAGTCTGCTAGCATTGCTGCATTCCATTTCCCTTGGTACCTTTTTTCGATGATAGTAATGTCCTGATGAAATCGTTCCCCATGCTCGTCACTGACAGCACCGCAGTTAGCAGGGAAGAAATCCAGATGAGAGTGTAAAAAGTGTAATTTCAAAGACATGTTGCACCCTAGTCTCTCGTAGCGCTGCAAGAGGGTTTCTACAAGCTCCTGGTAATTGTCAGCCTTATTGTTTCCTAGAAAGTTTGTGGCCACTTGCTGGAAAGCATTCCAAGCTAACTTTTCATCACCTGTGAGGATATCATCAAAACGCTGATCTCTGAAGAGCTGACGTATCTGTGAACCGACAAATACACCTTCCTTGATTTTTACCTCACTAAGTCTGGGAAATTTATCAGAAGATATAAAAATCCTGCCCATTTCGATCCATGGCCTTTACAAAATTCGTCATTAGTCCAAGTTTGATGTGGAGAGGAGGGACCAAGATCTTGTGGTAAAATGTTACCATTATGGAGTGTCACAGGATAGACATTCGCCGTAATTTTATATTGGTCACGCTGGAAAGTGGCTACGCTGTTAGATTAGGAAAACCCGTTTGGTGGGTTGGGAAAAAACGGAAGTCGCTATAGAACTTTTGGCGCAAATCATTCTACGAGATGTCTGCCGGCCGTTTTGTCGCCTTTGTCAGCAGTTTTGCTGGGATTATGTGAATGCCAGTGGGGTTCCTACTTCTTGCCGATTTTTCATGTGATCAGGAGTATTTGATATGTTGCTAGATTGTGGTTGTGAGATCTAGTGATTTTCTCCTGGATATTATTTACGATAAGATTTTTGCAATTATGTATTGCCTAGTTTCTGTATTATATCTCGCCGGTGAGCGATAGTCAGTGCGTAGTCGCTGGTTAGATTATGTCGGTGACCATTTTTGCTATTATGTTGCGCTGTTAATTTGGGTAAGTAGTTTTGGCTTGTATTCATTATATTATGTATTGCTTGTCATGTGCATCGATAGCCGTGTGCGGCTTGGTGTGCAGTGTTCATTAAAGAGGGAACTTACCTGTTGATTGTGTTAGTATTAATTAATGTCAGCTATTGTGTGCTGTGGTCATATCTGTAGACAATGAGCCAGAAATTATAAATTGCCAGATGTTAAATCCACAGTACAAATAGGGGTAGGTCCAGCAACATTATTAGTTTGTTGTTCTGACAGCTGCGGGCTCGTCCTGTTTAGGCCATGGGGCCTTCAGTGTTTTGATTATATTTTGCTGATATTTATAGCGGACAATCCTTTTGGCCATGGAGGCCTGTATGGTATAGTGTTATTCCCAGCTAGCTGGCGTTATTGATTTGATATCATTTGATAGTAAGGCCTTAGTGCTTGTGTGGCTATAATCAGGCCATTGGAAATGGTGCACACGGTATTTTAGAAGGTTGGTAACGCCACTGTGTTGGCGCCTTCATATTTTTTTTCTTCAACTCACGGGAGTGAGTTGTTTCAGTGTCCAGTGAAAGGTTAGTCTGTGTGTCAGTCTGTTACGGTATTGTTTACGGTCGCGTGACCTGACCTCGATTTCAAGCGCTGACCTACTTTCAGCATCACAGTTGTTATGGCTATTTTTCTGTATGTTTCTAGTCTAGCGCCGGTGAAATAGTGTGTAGTTCAGTTTCAAGTTGTTTGTTATGGGTTCTTGGCAGGTTTAACTCTTTCAGTCCCAAACAAAAAAGTGGGTTTGGCCCAAACAAAAATGGCCATACCAGTATGTTTTTATTGTTTTTGTTTGGAAATAATTTTTTAAATGTTCATATTCATAAATAACAAAAGTCCATAATGGATGGCTATACTTTAAGAAAATAGCGTTTTTGAGTTGTCAAAATTAGAAAACAGCCCTAGAAAGGATCAAGAGATACGAAAGCCAGTATACTGTTGATTGGGCCAAATGGGTCTAGCGGGAAGTACAGTATACTGGCTCTTGGGGGTTAAAGAGTTAAGTTCGATTGTTAAAGTGTTAGGCTATTGTTACAGTGTGCGTCAGACGGGTCAGTTTGACATATTTCTGAGTCTTTTTCTTGGTTGGCGACAGTGATCCAGTTGGAGCAGCGGAGCTTGTTGGTACCATTTAGTTAGGGGCCCAGGCGGCATGTGCAAATGCCAGATGGGAGTTAGTTTGGTCAACCTTGGTATTAGGGTGGTAAGAGTTGATTTGTAGGAGCGTTTATAGTGATAGAAGATTGTTAGAGTGGGTGGTACCTCAAGTTATCGTCATGAGCTGCTGGCCCTGTCATTGCTGCTTAGATGGGCACACCCAGGAGTGAACTGCTCTGACGTGACTTTCCTAAGCCGACGCCAGTGACATTGCCTGACAACGCAGAAGTGCCTGACCAGGGGCGTATTCCTTCGTATAGTGTGTCCTGCCGACTTGCCAGGGTCCAGTGGATATTACCTTACAGTCTGCTGTGATCCTTGGAGCATCCAACGTCCTTATAGACGTGTCGTGTGCTACACATGTGACAGTACCAAGGAACCTACACGTGTACCGGACGAGTAGACTGTTGTTAGTAGCTGTGTAGCTGATTTTTGATGAAGTAGACATTTCCTGAATATGATGATCAGTGCTGTGTGAGCACCGTGGAGGATAGTGCGGTCATTACATAAGAGAGCATTACACCGTGACACTCAGATTTGACAGTGTAGCTATTCCTGGACTTATATTCTGTTGGGATTATACGTATTGTGGAGTTTGGTTTGTGCTGTTCATCATTCATCGTCAGTGCTGAGGATACATCGTGTTCAAGCGCCGTTGGAGCTTCAGATAAGTTATTGTTTATATGTTCGTGTATTATGTACTATATTGATATTTTCTTGTTTTTTCTGAGAATTTAATTTTCCTGTCTGTCTTTCTTACTGATTCTAGCTATCATATAATTTGACTTATTAAGTAATTTAGTGCTGTTTCTGTATTTGCTTCTTGGTTTGTTATTGTTTTCGTTTCTTTTGTTTTATCTTTTCTTTATTGTACAAGGATGACTTAGTCTGTCTGTTTGTATGTTAATTGTAAGTTAAAGCTGATCTTGCTTTGTTTTCGTTGTAGCTAGGAAATATTTGGATTATATATATATTTTGTTACATTGTAGTATAATTTTACTGATAGTTTATTTGGTTTGTTTTCACTGAAGTGAAGATAGTGCTTGGTGGAAGAAATAGATTCCAGCACCTCATTGTTGAGTGTGGTTTTCGTGGAGTCTTTGGTATTATAGTGTATTCGTGTGTTCAATGGAGTAAGGGTGGTGAGTTTAATCCAATTTTGGCCTCTCGTAGGAAAAGAGTGGATTAGACCGATTCTATTAGGATGTGGCAGTGTTTGTTTTGTGGTAGAGTCTGGCAGAAGGGATTTCCTGCGACTGCCCTGCTTAACATTCCAAGCCCTGTTGGTGTTAGCTGTATTGGTGGTGTGTGTATTTATATTGTCGTGTACATTTATTTATTCTTTTGTGGTGTTTAAGTGATGTTTTCTCTTGTCTTATCTTACTATCTTGTAAATACGTTTACAGGTATCCCTTGTTTTCGTTCGTGCTCAGTCACACATTGTAGATACTAATCTACCTCTTCTCTTCGTGTTCTATTATCTATTCCCTCGTGATTGGTATATTGTTTTCGTAATGTGATGTGTGCGTTTCTTTCATCTGTGTAGTGTTCATTTTTGCCATAGGTAGTACTTGCATAAGAGAGATTATTGAGTTTAGTAATTGTCGTAGATTTCCGATAGGAGAATTAAGACTAGGTTTGGTCCCTTAGTTCAAGAGCGATTTTAATATCACGAAAAAATCGGCTCACAACATCAAAGAAAGTACATCAAGGAAAATACATATACACATAGTCACAAAACTTCAAGGAAATGTTGCAAGGATGATAGCCCCGTTATAGTGTTAACTCTAGGTTTAGCCCGGCCCCGTTAAGAGAACAGATGATGGCGCCAGAGTCACAGATACATAGAGTTTGATTCTAAGAGTTGTCTTTGTTTTATCTCGTAATTATATGCACAGAGTTTGAAAAAAATCTGATTTAACCTAAGACAAAAACACAAGAACTCTAGCCTTAGCAACAAATTATGCAGATTGGAAAAAAAAATTTAGGACAGCAACAGGGTGTCAAAGATATAATAGTGAAAATATCACTCAGACCAGCGTACACTCATTCATTCCGCCATGGCTTCTCATTCAGGTACTCACGACTTTGCTCGCTGCCTCTTGGAACACATTGATTTTAGATTTTCACACAGACTCAAAAAATGCAGTCTTCTGCCAAGAAGTCCCCAGTTCCAAAAGACGTATTTAACTTGGAGTCTCCGGGAACGACTACTTGGGTATGCAAATTTGTTCAAATGTCTGATTAAGTCACCTAACAATTATTCCAGGCGCGGGAGTTAGCAGAGCACAGTGTCAATAGCGTAGGTTTCTAAAAAATGATGAATGTCAGGTCGGTGCCTTCTCTCAGTATAGGATTCACTTTAGTCACACCACAGATTTGTCCACAAGATATAATCTAGTCGGGAAATGATTGTTAATATTCACGCCACCAGGCAGCAAATTATATAGAGTTTCTGGAAGAAATTAAGTGCTGGCTCCAAGGTCCAGTATTTATCATTACAGTCTTTGAAAACCCGTTATAGGGATATTAGTATTTCTGTCTAACTTGCACCGTCAGATCAGTGTTACTTGAGAAAACCCACGTGGTTCAAAATAAGGACTGTCTATTTCTTCACAAGTATGGAAACTACTACTAGGTGCTGGTAAAGTTAGGGTCACCCCAAAACTTTCACTGTGTGGAGGAAAAATAACACATATAATATAATAAACAGAATCTGTACTGGTTAAAACTTACATTTAAACTTGCAAGCAGAGAGCTTTGCTTATCATTTAAACTTCCCGTGACGTAAGTTATAATTAAAAATCAGCAATCCTAATGAATTAGGAACACGTGCGTATTCCGTCACCATTCATGAGGCTGGATTCTAGAGTTTATACGTTAGTTTAGAAAAAATACACTCGACTGAGTATTAGCAGTTAAATTAAATTTATAAATAGCTACAATTGCCGTTATAAGCTAGAAATTTTAATTTTATTCTGCTTTCCACTGAATGCTTCCCTAGAAAATATAATAATAATAATAATAATAAATTCTTTAAGCGCCAAACACGGCGCATAAGGCAGAAACCAGTGCTCTCCAGGTTGTTCGTTGTGACGCCACTCCTCTTAGCTCTTGCACATTATTTAGGCCCAACGTTCTTCCTTCTCTTATTATTGTTCTTCTGAGTGTTTCTTTTGGTCTTCCTTTTTTCCGCTTACCCTCAGGAACCCAAGTGAGCGCCTGTAGTGGTATTCTGTTGTTTTGCATTCGTAGGACATGACCGATATATGACCATCGTCTTTTCCTTATATAGTCGGAGACATAGAAAATATAATAGCCTACCACTTTATTTCTCTTCTGCGCTAAAGAAATAGATTAAAATGAATTAAGCGATTTAACACTTTAACACTCACAAAATCTATATATCTATCATATTAATTACCTCAACCACAGAATTACAGGTAGTCGCACAACTTAAGAATAAAAATGCTGAAAATATTTCTGGAAGTCTAGAAGTTCGACAAATTGCCGAAACAAACTGAGATCTTCGCTAACAGCTATTCTGTTTTCGAGCGACCTATCTACTGTGGAGTCTATGAGCGAGAATGAAATTAAAGTTTCAAACTTGGCCAATATCTTAAAATCAGACAAAGGGCCCAAACTTACTTCGCCAAGCGAAATTATCTCCCCTACTCCCAACATTTACGTCCGCTTAACGCGTGTCGTAACTGTCACCTACTGACCACGATGTACGCGTGTCAGTTTCAAATCCCAGACAGCCTGACTCCATTTCAGGGCAGTTTTCACACTACAGCTGACCATGGCCCAAGTGAGCGCCGTGTCAGTTTGGGATTTTCCAGACAAATGTCTGGGTACTGACCGGTGCAGATGTAAAGTATCACACCTCACCGGGACTTATGCCGAGAAGAAGCTCGCGCGCTCGGTGAGAATGTAGACGATTTGCTACGTCCTGTGTTCAGCGAACCGACTTATCACGCCTTCTGACGCCCTGCAGCCCTGACATCTACGTAATATCGTCCTAGCGCGATTCTCAGTTTATGAGAAGGGAAAACAGGTAAAGTTTGCGAATTATATGAAAATAATATTCGCAAAACGAATGGATGAAAAATATACAGGAAAAATGAAATACAGAGATAATAAAAGAGAGAATTTGGGTGAACGAATAGGAAGAAAATGTAGGAAATTAAATGAATATAAACCCTACGTGACAGAGCCTCCCCCCTTTAAGATATCGAAGCACTCCATGTCTACGTTATGGAGTTTAATTTCCTATAACCGTAGCTTCGGGGTGTCTGTCTTCTTCCCTCTCCTCTTCCCCCTCCATCTCTGTCCAATTCCTACTCAAGTCCACTCCTCAAAGTTTCCTTCCCCTGGAATGTCTCATATGCGCGCTTGAAAGAGCGTCGCCGCTGCTGACATTTTTGAAAGATTTCCTGTGATAGCGGTGGAATATCCCTGCCACTATCGTCATCTTCGTCAGTTTTGGCGATCGTCAGGAGATGGTCGGAGGTTGGCACTGGTTTTTCCAAGTATCTCTTTAAGAGATTTAAATGGAAAACCTTCTCCTTTCCTTCAATAGAGATCTGGTAGTTAGCCTTAGAAATCTTTTTCAGGACGGTAAACGGCCCTTGCCATCCGATCTTCAGTTGGTTGTTCTCGGTAGGGAGCAACACCAAAACTTTCTCTCCTGCTTCCAGTTCTCTCTCTTCCGCGACTTTCCTGTATCGGTTAGCGTGCTTGGTGCGTGCTCGCTTAAAGTTAGTCGTTGCTAGGTCCCACCCTAGTTTCAACCTTTCCTTTAAAACCGACACATATTTACTTGCTGAGACGACTGTCTCATCCGCCTTCTCGTCTGTCAGAGACTGAAGTAAGGCTTCAAGCGGGCCCTTAATGGGTCTGCCGAATAAGAGTGTAGCTGGCGGAAATCCTGTGGAAGTATGAGGAGATTCTCTGTAGCCAAATAATGCTGCAGGAATACAGAGATCCCAATCTTCAGGTTTCACTTGTGCCAGCTTACTTAGCATCATGGTGAGGTTTCCATTAGCACGTTCCACGAGCCCATTTCCCGCCGGAGTATATGGCTTAGTGTGGATGTGTTGGGTCCTCAAGATCTTAACGATCTCATCCATCAACAGGTTTCGGTATGGAGATCCATTATCCGTCAACACTTGCTGAGGGAATCCCAACCGAGTGAAAATCTGCACGAGGGCTTCTGCGACATGCTTGGCATCTGCGCATGTTAGCGGGATAGCTTCTGCCCATAAAGTGCATGTATCGACTAAGGTCAGGATGAACCTGTTCCTTCTTTTAGTCCTTTCGAAAGGCCCTAAAATGTCGATCACAACCCGTTCGAATGGTGTACCCACTATTGGCATTTCACCCAAAGAAACTGGGGGTGCCCGTTGCTTGGGTGGCACACGTTGGCACTGGGCACAGGATTTGACATATCTGATAATATCAGTATTTACTCCTGGCCACCAATAATGAGTGGTTATACGTTGGTTTGTGGCGTTCTGTTCCATATGTCCGCTAAAGGGAAGAGAGTGCCCCATTTCTAGGATTTGGCTTCTGTACTGTTTCGGTACTAGGAGCTGGTTGTAACCTTGGTGAGGCTTGCCCGTTCTCCGATAAAGTACGCCATCCTTAGAAAAAATGTCCCCGTGCTGTGTTGGTTCCTTCGCCATGGGCAGTTTCCTAAAGCAGGGTGCCAAAGTCGGGTCCTTGTATTGCGCTTCTTTAAGTTCCATAGGTAACAAATTTGACGCAGGCTCCCGTTCCTTCTTGGTTTGCCCTCTTGTAGTTACTGCTGCCACAATCGGCTCTTCCGGTTTCCCAATACACACGTATCTCCCGCCAAGTATGACTGGGTAGATGGGATCATCCATAACAGCCGCTTTGATCACGCCTCTGACAAAGTCAGAGTGTATCTCCACCAATGCGATGGGAAGCGCTGTAGGTGCCTCACTCTTACGAACTCCACAAAGTTGGACGGTCTCTGCTGTCTCTTGACCGGGTTTGACCAGGTTTCTGGCAACAATGCAATCGTAAGAAAGCCCCGTGTCAAATAAGCAAGAAGTTTGAGAACCGTTCAAAGTAACAGTACCTCGCGTTGAGGGTCTATCCCCAACAGGTTTGGAATCACTGTCAACAATTCCGCCTTGCGAGACTGTCAATAAGCATCCGATGCGTTTCGGCTCGGTGTGCTCGCTCTGATCATATGTCCCGTGCTCAGGGGTTCTCCCTTTGCCACCTTGTCCTTTCTGGCTACGCTGCCATGTAGGGCGGTCGGGTTGATCAGACTGTTTGGGGTGGTTGGGGTACTTGTTCTTGTAGAACTTGGATTTTTCAGGAGGGGGGTTTTGAGGTCCAGTTTCTCTGTGGTTATTTTGGTTAGAAGCCTGAGAAGATTGCTCTAGGTTATGTTTTCGAAAATGCTCCTCTGTCGGTTTCCGCTTTGTGGCCGGTAGTTCAGCCAGCGCATTGTGATAACGCTCAGACTTTTCCAAAATGTCTTCAAGTTTTTCTGCCCCCTGCTCAGCGAGAAATCTCCGGGTATCAGCAGACAAAGTGTTCTTTATTTGTTCAGTTAGAACAAGTTCCTCAAGACCTTCATAGGTAGAGGGGAGCTGCGAAAGCTCAAGGCACTTTGTTAGATATCCCTTAAGACGAGATGAGAACTGGTGAAAAGTTTCAGAATTCTCTTTCCGGCTGTTGCGAAACAGTTGCAAAAACTTGCGAGCGTTCATTTCAAAGCGCTCCAGTAACGCTTTCTTCAACACATCGTAGTCGTCTTGTTGGCTACTTTCCAGCTTAGAATAAACATCATAAGCAGAACCTTTTAGGGCCTGGGAAAGTTTCATATTCCAACGCGACCTCTCTAACCCGTACAGAGTTGCAATTTTCTCAAATTTTTCTAACCATGTGTCAATCTTCTCATTTGGACAAGGAAAAGATTCAAGAGTGAAAGACATAGCATTTAGTTGAAGGGATTGAGTGTTAGCAGGGTCAGTTAAGGAAGAATGAGGAGAAGACTCTCCATTGCTGGAGGTAGAGGCAGCACCACGACTTTGGAACTCTAGAGTTTTAAGCGCCAACTCGTGCTGTCTCTGTTCCCTCTCCTTCTCCTGCTGTCTCTCCTCCCTCTCCTTCTCGTGCTGTCTCTCCTCCCTCTCCTTCTCGTGCTGTCTCTCCTTCTCCTTCTCTCTTTCCTCATGCTGCATCCTGCGAATTTCCATTTCCTCGTCCATTTTCTTCTGCTGTAAAGCTTCAGCTGCTTTCCTCTCCGCATCATATCTCTCCAGTTCGTCTCTGACAAAAGCTTTCGCTTCCTCTCCTTCCAGTCCCTCCTCTCTCGCTTCGTCCCTGAGGAGTTGTCTAAGCTTTGCCCTCTCGGCCATATTATGTCAGTGACTGAGACACGTGGAGATAGAAAATAGGAAAAAGAATAACCTGGTTCCTACCACTTACGAGAAAAAAAAAACCAAAAATTCAAAAGATGATATCCTTAACCCTGGGATACCTCCTCCAAAGTAAAATCTAACTATCGCTGCTATTATCGGCAATAAAGCACTCAATGCAAAACACGACTACGCCAAATAAATGGTAGTTAAGATAACTTCTGAAAAATAAGTTGCTACAGTGGAAAAGCAAAAGAATATTGCAAAAATTAAAGAGAAAAATAATCCCTTAATTTTTAAAAATCCACTATAAGTTCGCCCCTGAAGTCAGATCGGGTAAGGGAGGGAATTAATCTGGACAAAAAGTCCGAAACACACTCCTTAACTTAGTTCAAACGCCGTTCTGCCTCAGTACCCAGTGAATGTTATACACTCACCACTTTACCAGCATTTAGTATTACAATCAGCAGTTAACATATATCCCGACAAAATCAACCTGTAACCAAAATGTATATTATTCAAAGATGCTGTGGAAAAAAAAAACTTATTAGTTTGTGTGGTCAGCACGCCCGTAAACAGATCGCTAGTCTAGGGGGTAATTATTTAAAGATATAACAACTCACAAGACATCACACTCTTACTCTATATCAGAATACAGAATCTTAAGTTCAAAATCCAGATAGACGAGTCCACGTTTGTCGTACTCGTCTTCCTATTCTAAGTTCAAAGACCGGAAACGAGCCCTCATTTGTCGTAGATTTCCGATAGGAGAATTAAGACTAGGTTTGGTCCCTTCTGAATAGGTTTGAATAGGTGATAGACTCAGTGAGAGTTAGTGAAAGGTAATAGAATTTCCACACACGTGAGATGATAGATTTTGATATAGTGGCTGTCTCTGAAAGCGAAAAGAATTCTTCTCTCTCTCTCACCTATCTTCTACAACAGTTGTTACAGCGTCAGACAGACTACACCAATATACATATTACGTATATTTCTATCACTCACAGGCACGCACATACACGTGACGACAGGTAAACACACAGACGTGGGAAAACTATAACAATGATATATATATTATCTAGAACGAGCTGACCAAACACGATTATTTAGTTCAAGAGCGATTTTAATATCAGGAAAAAATCGGCTCACAACATCAAAGAAAGTACATCAAGGAAAATACATATACACATAGTCATAAAAAATCAAGGAAATGTTGCAAGGATGATAGCCCCGTTATAGTGTTAACTCTAGGTTTAGCCCGGCCCCGTTAAGAGAACAGATGATGGCGCCCGAGTCACAGATACATAGAGTTTGATTCTAAGAGTTGTCTTTGTTTTATCTCGTAATTATATGCACAGAGTTTGAAAAAAATCTGATTTAACCTAAGACAAAAAACACAAGAACTCTAGCCTTAGCAACAAATTATGCAGATTGGAAAAAAAAAAATTAGGACAGCAACAGGGTGTCAAAGATATAATAGTGAAAATATCACTCAGACCAGCGTACACTCATTCATTCCGCCATGGCTTCTCATTCAGGTACTCACGACTTTGCTCGCTGCCTCTTGGAACACATTGATTTTAGATTTTCACACAGACTCAAAAAATGCAGTCTTCTGCCAAGAAGTCCCCAGTTCCAAAAGACGTATTTAACTTGGAGTCTCCGGGAACGACTACTTGGGTATGCAAATTTGTTCAAATGTCTGATTAAGTCACCTAACAATTATTCCAGGCGCGGGAGTTAGCAGAGCACAGTGTCAATAGCGTAGGTTTCTAAAAAATGATGAATGTCAGGTCGGTGCCTTCTCTCAGTATAGGATTCACTTTAGTCACACCACAGATTTGTCCACAAGATATAATCTAGTCGGGAAATGATTGTTAATATTCACGCCACCAGGCAGCAAATTATATAGAGTTTCTAGAAGAAATTAAGTGCTGGCTCCAAGGTCCAGTATTTATCATTACAGTCTTTGAAAACCCGTTATAGGGATATTAGTATTTCTGTCTAACTTGCACCGTCAGATCAGTGTTACTTGAGAAAACCCACGTGGTTCAAAATAAGGACTGTCTATTTCTTCACAAGTATGGAAACTACTACTAGGTGCTGGTAAAGTTAGGGTCACCCCAAAACTTTCACTGTGTGGAGGAAAAATAACACATATAATATAATAAACAGAATCTGTACTGGTTAAAACTTACATTTAAACTTGCAAGCAGAGAGCTTTGCTTATCATTTAAACTTCCCGTGACGTAAGTTATATTTAAAAATCAGCAATCCTCAATGAATTAGGAACACGTGCGTATTCCGTCACCATTCATGAGGCTGGATTCTAGAGTTTATACGTTAGTTTAGAAAAATACACTCGACTGAGTATTAGCAGTTAAATTAAATTTATAAATAGCTACAATTGCCGTTATAAGCTAGAAATTTTAATTTTATTCTGCTTTCCACTGAATGCTTCCCTAGAAAATATAATAGCCTACCACTTTATTTCTCTTCTGCGCTAAAGAAATAGATTAAAATGAATTAAGCGATTTAACACTTTAACACTCACAAAATCTATATATCTATCATATTAATTACCTCAACCACAGAATTACAGGTAGTCGCACAACTTAAGAATAAAAATGCTGAAAATATTTCTGGAAGTCTAGAAGTTCGACAAATTGCCGAAACAAACTGAGATCTTCGCTAACAGCTATTCTGTTTTCGAGCGACCTATCTACTGTGGAGTCTATGAGCGAGAATGAAATTAAAGTTTCAAACTTGGCCAATATCTTAAAATCAGACAAAGGGCCCAAACTTACTTCGCCAAGCGAAATTATCTCCCCTACTCCCAACATTTACGTCCGCTTAACGCGTGTCGTAACTGTCACCTACTGACCACGATGTACGCGTGTCAGTTTCAAATCCCAGACAGCCTGACTCCATTTCAGGGCAGTTTTCACACTACAGCTGACCATGGCCCAAGTGAGCGCCGTGTCAGTTTGGGATTTTCCAGACAAATGTCTGGATACTGACCGGTGCAGATGTAAAGTATCACACCTCACCGGGACTTATGCCGAGAAGAAGCTCGCGCGCTCGGTGAGAATGTAGACGATTTGCTACGTCCTGTGTTCAGCGAACCGACTTATCACGCCTTCTGACGCCCTGCAGCCCTGACATCTACGTAATATCGTCCTAGCGCGATTCTCAGTTTATGAGAAGGGAAAACAGGTAAAGTTTGCGAATTATATGAAAATAATATTCGCAAAACGAATGGATGAAAAAATATACAGTAAAAATGAAATACAGAGATAATAAAAGAGAGAATTTGGGTGAACGAATAGGAAGAAAATG